>JAXIVJ010000395.1:127500-242500 GCA_036785665.1 Chirona hameri
TCTTTTTATATTTTGTATTATCTGAAAACCATAGCTTGTCAGATATAATTTCATCCTCACCAGGTTTGTGCACAGTGCACAGAAGTTTGACCAAGCTTTCAATACATCTGCCCAGAATTTGTTCTTTAATTGTGTTGATAACTCCTTTAGTTTTACAGACCCAAAACATACCACAGTTTCTACTGGAGGTAACATTTCTTTTGCAATATTTGCCCATACGACATCATGATCAGCCCAGTATAGTCTCTTGAGCCAAGATGTTTTCAAACTAGACAAAAAGGATTGAATATCAACCATTTTTAAACCGCCTAGTTCATAGCTTTGCACAATCACGGATCTTTTGATCTTATCAGCACCATTGTTCCAAATGAAGCTGAACAGAACACTGTTAAGTTTTTTTAATGGTATCTGTACATGGGTCTGGGAGAGCAGACAACACATGCACTAACTTTGACACAAGTAAAGACTTAACCACAGTTATTTTCCCTATTAACGTAAGATTTCTCCTTCGCCATTGGACAATTTCTTTTTCGATACTTGGCAAAATCGCCGCAATGTTACTTGAGGATACGTTTTCGTTTGATTTATTAAAAACTATGCCAAGAACCTTAAGCTCGTTTACAATGTTCAACCCAAGGTCGGTGAGCGCTGATTTATTAACAGAATTACCAATAGGGAGGCATTTCGTTTTTTCCACATTTGTCTTCAAACCGCTAACGTTTGTGAATTCTTTGAGCTCATCCAATATGCCTGCTATTGAGCTGGATTCCGGGCTAGAGAATACTATAAGGTCGTCTGCGTACTGGGACACTCGTACCTCGGTCAGGCTAGATATCTGTATTCCTTTAATTCGGCTTGAGTATTTTAACTGGTTTGCTAGAGGCTCCATTATTAAGTTAAACAAATACCCTGAGATTGGGTCACCCTGTTGTATACCTCTTTCCATGTATATTTTAGAGCCGAGATAACCATCTACAAGAATGCGTGAAAAGTTGTCAGTGTTTAAATAAAGTACACGTATTAATTGCTTGCAGTATGGGCCAAAATTATACTTATCCAAAGCATCTGATAAAAACTCCCAAGAAACTGTGTCAAAGGCAGCCTCAAAATCTACTGCCATAACAATTCCAGAGCTGGACAAGCTATTTAGGTGTTCAATGACGTCATATACTAATCTGCTATTCTCACCAATAAATCGTCCTTTAATATACGCTGTTTGAGTGGGAGAAATTAGATGATGGATGATAGTTTTTAATCTATTCGCAACTGCTGTAGAAATAATCTTAAAGTCCACGTTTAAGAGCGAAATGGGCCTCCAGCCTTTCGGCGAATCCTTAGGTACACCAGTCTTAGGAATTAAAGTAACAATGCCTTCGTTATGATAATTTTTTTTTTACTGTCTTTAAACTTTTCTAACCAAGCACGGTAAAGGAATGTTCCTATCAGTTCCCAAAAGTGTTTAAAAAAGTCAGCAGTGAATCCGTTTGAACCTGGTGTCTTCCCCTTCTTCATGCCCATCAAAGCAACTTGTAACTCAGTTAATGAAATTGGCTCATCTAGAGCTTTCTTTTGATCCTCCGTTAGTTTGTTAACGATGTTACTGTTTAAGTAAGCACTTGGGCTTACAGTCGGATGTTTCTTACGGTACTTATTTCTTAAATTGTCCGAAAAAAATGTTCAAGTATCTTCCTTTTGTCAGTAACAATATGGTCGTTTACTTTAAGAGATTGAATTGAGTTTCTGCTTGCATTTCTCTTTTCGAGCGAAAGGAAATACTTTGAGCACGTTTCTCCGTCTTCGTACCAATTGACCCTAGATCTAGTTATAAGGCCTTGTATTTTAGGCTTACGTACTTCTTCTAAAGATTTTTGGGCTTCTTCCAGACGTTGGAGATTATCAAGATTTGGTCTTATATTTAACGTATTTCTAATGCGTCCAATTTCATTAATAATTTCATTTTCTCTCTCTCGACCTTTTCTTGCTTTTTGTTTCGAATATTTTACTGTTTCACCACGAATCATCATCAACAATGATTCGTAAAAGAGAGAGTGGCTAATGGTAAACTGAATCAAATCAAAATTAATAGGGTTGGATAAAAAATCCTCAGTATAAACCGGAACTGCATATTGAGCTATAACGTTTACAATTAGCTTTTTAATTAACTCGTCATATCTGCTATCGCATAGCAACGACTCATTAAATTTCCACAAACCAGGACCTTTTTTCTTTTTCTTTTGCGGTGCGTTTATGTGTAAGCAAACCATGCTGTGATCTGAGCGATAGTCCACGATAACGGAACTAGATTCGACATACGTGAGAAGGTGTTCACTTATAAAGAACATGTCAAGTCGTCCAAATTTGAGAGGATTTTGTTTAGTCCAGGTAAACGCTTGTTTGCCGGGGTTCACCTCTCTCCAAACATCTATTAAGCCCTGTTCTTCTATCGTTTGTACAAATGCATCTCTCGCTCTTGGATTATTTTGTCTGCAATAATTTGAGTCTCGCTGAAAATCAAGAACGAAGTTAAAATCACCTCCAATAATTATATTTTCATTCGGGAGTGCGTCTAAACTTTGCTTGATTGAGCGAAAGAAGGCTGGACGATCCTCATTCGGGCCGTAAATATTTATTATCGTGTACGTGTTAAGAAATACTGTACAAACAATGATGTTATAGTTTCCTTCAGGACAGTGCTCTTCGTGTAAAATATTATGTTGGGTTTGGGGATTAAACCGTATTGATGTGCCCCGGCTGTTGAAAGTTCCAAAAGCGTGGTAGCATTTACCTCGCCACAGTGAGTTAAAGAAAGTTGCCTTTCGTTGGGTCAAATGTGTATCTTGTAATAAATATATGTCGTAGTGTAGGTTTTTTAGATAATCTAACACATCTCGTCTTTTTACTTGGCTGCCCAATCCTCTACAATTAAACGTCAATAATTTTAGTTCGTCCATCTCTTAGTTTATATCAACAGGATTATCAAACCCGTAGACACGCCAGCCGTACCGAGGCAAGCGCTGCCGCCAGCAACGGGGAGACAAGCGCCAGCCGCCACGCCGCCGCCATGCCGCCGCCAACAGCGCCAAGCCGCTGTACCTGTGTGTGTGTGTGTGTGTGTGTGTGTGTGTGTGTGTGTGTGTGTGTGTGTGTGTGTGTGTGTGTGTGTGTGTGTGTGTGTGTGTGTGTGTGTGTGTGTGTGTGTGTGTGTGTGTGTGTGTGTGTGTGTGTGTGTGTGTGTGTGTGTGTGTGTGTGTGTGTGTGTGTGTGTGTGTGTGTGTGTGTGTGTGTGTGTGTGTGTGTGTGTGTGTGTGTGTGTGTGTGTGTGTGTGTGTGTGTGTGTGTGTGTGTGTGTGTGTGTGTGTGTGTGTGTGTGTGTGTGTGTGTGTGTGTGTGTGTGTGTGTGTGTGTGTGTGTGTGTGTGTGTGTGTGTGTGTGTGTGTGTGTGTGTGTGTGTGTGTGTGTGTGTGTGTGTGTGTGTGTGTGTGTGTGTGTGTGTGTGTGTGTGTGTGTGTGTGTGTGTGTGTGTGTGTGTGTGTGTGTGTGTGTGTGTGTGTGTGTGTGTGTGTGTGTGTGTGTGTGTGTGTGTGTGTGTGTGTGTGTGTGTGTGTGTGTGTGTGTGTGTGTGTGTGTGTGTGTGTGTGTGTGTGTGTGTGTGTGTGTGTGTGTGTGTGTGTGTGTGTGTGTGTGTGTGTGTGTGTGTGTGTGTGTGTGTGTGTGTGTGTGTGTGTGTGTGTGTGTGTGTGTGTGTGTGTGTGTGTGTGTGTGTGTGTGTGTGTGTGTGTGTGTGTGTGTGTGTGTGTGTGTGTGTGTGTGTGTGTGTGTGTGTGTGTGTGTGTGTGTGTGTGTGTGTGTGTGTGTGTGTGTGTGTGTGTGTGTGTGTGTGTGTGTGTGTGTGTGTGTGTGTGTGTGTGTGTGTGTGTGTGTGTGTGTGTGTGTGTGTGTGTGTGTGTGTGTGTGTGTGTGTGTGTGTGTGTGTGTGTGTGTGTGTGTGTGTGTGTGTGTGTGTGTGTGTGTGTGTGTGTGTGTGTGTGTGTGTGTGTGTGTGTGTGTGTGTGTGTGTGTGTGTGTGTGTGTGTGTGTGTGTGTGTGTGTGTGTGTGTGTGTGTGTGTGTGTGTGTGTGTGTGTGTGTGTGTGTGTGTGTGTGTGTGTGTGTGTGTGTGTGTGTGTGTGTGTGTGTGTGTGTGTGTGTGTGTGTGTGTGTGTGTGTGTGTGTGTGTGTGTGTGTGTGTGTGTGTGTGTGTGTGTGTGTGTGTGTGTGTGTGTGTGTGTGTGTGTGTGTGTGTGTGTGTGTGTGTGTGTGTGTGTGTGTGTGTGTGTGTGTGTGTGTGTGTGTGTGTGTGTGTGTGTGTGTGTGTGTGTGTGTGTGTGTGTGTGTGTGTGTGTGTGTGTGTGTGTGTGTGTGTGTGTGTGTGTGTGTGTGTGTGTGTGTGTGTGTGTGTGTGTGTGTGTGTGTGTGTGTGTGTGTGTGTGTGTGTGTGTGTGTGTGTGTGTGTGTGTGTGTGTGTGTGTGTGTGTGTGTGTGTGTGTGTGTGTGTGTGTTTGACGCTCAAAACGAACCTTGTTAACTTTACATCGTGAAGGTACAGACACTGCTTTACAAAAACTCATGACCATTGGCGAAGGAGCGCCTATTGAAACAAAGCAACCCTGAATACGGCTCGCGATATCACTAAACAACCGGTCCGTAACACATGCTATCGAAAAGGCTGTACCAGTATTGATCTGTATAAAGCTCCCGGCGCCCACTAACAACAGAATCCTGAATCGCGACAACATAATAGACACTTGCAGTACAGAAAGGAGAATCATGAACATAGCTCGTTACTCCCCGCACTAGAAAAAATCTCTGATGTCCCTAGAACGAGATGAGTCGTGAACTGCACCGGAGCCACCAGAGCTCGGTCGCCCAGTAGCCGACGATCCGCGGACGTCCCCCGCCCGGGCAGCACTTCTCCCGGTCACCCCACCACCACGTTGCCCCCCCACGCCCGGCACAGAGCTACCCGGAGAGAAACCGGGTCGGAGCGTCCCGCCACTGGCACCATCTCCCGCCGGCTGCGCTCCAGTCGCCTTCTCTCGGCAACCACCAGATGGCAGCACCGAGCCCTCCGCACTCACCGAGGCTTCCCGCACAGCCCGCCGCTCCCCGGACGCAGGCGCGGCCAGGTGTGGTGAGGCGACCTCTGTCGCCATCGGCAGGGGCGGCTCCAGCCACCCAGCCTCGGAGAGCTGGGCCGCGGTAGCCGCGGAGATCGCAGGAGATCCGCGTCCGCCGCTAGCCCCGGCGAGTCCCCGGCCGCCGTCGGCCGGCCGACCAGTCGTCGCGGCATCCGCAGTCGGCGTTTCCAGCAGAGGGGCCGACAGGTGAACCAAGTTCACCGGCTCACGGGTGCAGTCTATGAGCGATGATACAGGCGAGGATGCGGGCCGTCCGTTGCTCGCTGATTCATCAGGGCTCGTACGCCCTGGACTGCCCGCGGCGCCTCCGCCTCCGTGTGTATGCCGGGGGCAGGAGCCGCGCTGAGATGGCGACACGCCAGAGTCACCGGTCGGGGTACGCATCTCCACCTCCATTTCGCGGTGGATGCCGGATCGCACATTAACAAAACTTAGGTACAATATTAAATCAAAACTAAAATATACATTTTAAAATATACATTATACATGGACTACGGATGTAATGCTATTGCTGCACGAAGATCAAATATGTCATTTGTAGGTATGTATCAGCTCCGCCAGTCGCCATGTTTCTTCTGACGGTATAACTCCTGTAAGTTGTTTGCCTCTCGTGAATAGGCAGGCTGCTAAGTGCATGCTCACTGCTCAGTCGGTAGGTATTGACCGAGTGCTTGGCGAGCGAAGCTGCATCATAAATTAACTAACTATGCAGGCCGTCTGCACCGGCCGTGTATTCACAGCACTGCACAGCAGTACAGCACTGCACCACGTGGCACATGGCTGCATGACTTCCGGTTTGGCTTCTCCCGCATTAGGGTGGTCCGGTTTGCGTTTTTTTCTTTTCTTAGAATGTTACGTCTCACCCGCTATCTGATGCATTTTGGGACACTGATCACGATGAAAACATCAAAATTGAGAAATTCGTAAACAATTTCGATGGCGAACTTGACTTAAAGATTTGGCATCGAGGCGATTTTTGCATATGCATATTCTTGCTGGCGTGACGACGTTTCATTTGAGCCCTGGTACGAGCGCATCGAACGGTAAACGAAAAAACTAGACTGTACACCGGCTTACAAATGTCGCATTCGTCTCCGTGACCCTGACCTTTGACATCTGGGTAACATTTTATTGAGCGTGACTCAACCTGGCGTGACGGCGATTCATTTGAGGCCCGTTGCGAGCAAATCAGACGATAAACGAGAAAAAAAAACTAGTCTGTACGCCGTGTGGTGACATTTCGATGACCTCTGGAGGTCAAACCGTGCGCCCTAGGCCAAAACTGATAGCATATTCGCGCATACCTCGACGAGGTCTACCCATATATCTAATTTGGGGGCAAATCTGAACTCTACGCTGCAAACGAATACGAATACGACGCTAACTTGACGGACATTCAGAAATGGCGCTGCCGTGCTATAAATGAACACTTTGGTATAAGCTGACTCAACGCGAACATTTGTAAAGTTTCTCTTAAAGTATCTATCTCATTGAAGTGTAAAACTGAGTATGACGCCGAGTGGTGACAATAGCTCATTGATACCATCACTGGAGTAATCACGTCCTAACGCGTGCGTCGTGCATCGACCCAATTAGCCTAAAAGCAATGCTATGTAATGTGTTCGGAAAATCATCACATATGCCGTGGTAGCTGGTAGCGCGGTGATTCCAGGGCCTGGCAGGGTGCAGCAGCCAGACACCCACCAGGAGCCGGGGTTCTCCGACCGGGCCGGACTCGCCTCCAAAGCAGCTGAGATCGGATCTGAGCGGTGCAGAGGAGGTCATGGGCCTCAAAGAATGATGTCACGTAGAGGTGGACAATGACGCGACTTTGCTTCTAGATTAATACATTCGTCGACTTTAAGTAGTGACAAACAGTACGCAGAAGGCATTTATTTCTCGGAAGTTGGGCAGAAGTTATTTGTTTGTGAAAAGCTTTGAAGACCTGCCGGATCGAAAAAGTAAATACTTTCCATGTACAGCTTTTCGGGTTATGAATATATATATATATATATATATACATATATATATATATATATATATATATATATATATATATATATATATATATATATATATATATATATATATATATATATATATATATATATATATATATATATATATATATATATATATATATATATATATATATATATATATATATATATATATATATATATATATATATATATATATATATATATATATATATATATATATATATATATATATATATATATATATATATATATATATATATATATATATATATATATATATATATATATATATATATATATATATATATATATATATATATATATATATATATATATATATATATATATATATATATATATATATATATACCTCGCTCAGCTTCCTGTGAACCCTGATGCACTTGCTGGCTCATTCTTGTCCCAAATGTATGCAATGTGCAATAATGACTTCGGCGTCATCCTGGACATCGCTGCCGGCCGCATTGACCCTGAACGTGTGCGCACGCCCCGTAGTCCAAGTGGGCTAGTAGACAGTATCAGGCTGGTACTGTCTGGACCTCAGTGCCGAGCGACAAGATGCTTGCTGAGGCTGCTTACCTCAGCGTAGTCTTTTCAGGAGCCTAGCGAAGCCAACCCAGTGCCGTCCAAGCAGACGGATGAGGAGTATGTATACTCACTGCTGGTGTTCTGTTTCTGTTTTCTGTTATGTTTATGTATGCTCTTGTCACATTGTGACGACTAACACATATTGATTGATTGATTGATTGATTGAATAGCTTTTTTTGCGGTCAAGGAAAAAAAATGTTAGTGGAGAGAAGCTAACATATAAATTTAAAACGGAACTTGGAGCATCAAATAAATGGTAGTTTTCTTCAGAATTTCCATCTCCGAATCTCGGATAGTAAACCGAGGGGAAGGTCCTACCGGAAAAATTAATACGCATTTCCCTGCCCAAATGTTTGTCGTTGTTATCTGTTGCGCTCCGATAAAAAGAGCTAAAGGCGAGGACGTCAAACATGATCGAACCAGTCACACTTCTGCCATTTAAAACAATACAGATGACCCGATCATGGCGTCAAATTCAATATGCACTTCAAGAAACTTTAGCTACCCATCTATGCACCGCATACGGATAGGATGATCAACTTCCGTTGCCAGGTTCTTGAAAAAATATGCCCCTGCTCCCGGACTTAGAGGCCATTTTCGTCTCTCGGCGGGTCCATAGATACGACACACGCAGACGAAGTAACAGATACCTACTACGGTGAAGGCTGCATTTCTCATATTACTGCCATACAGTCTATGGCAGAAACCTGCGGCACCCAGCCAGGCAGCGGCAGCCTGAAATAATCTACCTGGCGACTCCCCGATCGCGCAAAGAAGTCAACGATTTCGCTGACGGATGACATTATAATGTCATCCGTATAGGTCAGACCTATAGGTCCCGCGGTGGGCTTCGCACATGATCAGCGCCTCCGTCATCCGGAGCTTGGTCATTATCGCTCGGAGAGAGGATAGTCTTCTCCACCTTACTGAACACCCTCTCCGCCTCCGCCGTTGTAACCGGAAGGACGGGGAGGACCTACAGGAAAAAGGATGGATTTGGACCGATTGTGCCATTGTTGACTTCCTTGACCGAAATGGTGCTGGCTAGAAATAATGAAATAAGGACACCTGTAAAAGTGATAATTATTAAACTTATAAATTACCCCTCGCCCTGGTGGGGGTCATTTGTCATTTTGACCCCCCTGATGTTTTTCCAGAATAGCGAAAAAACAGCGGCGCGCAGCGTCGCCAAATTTGGCCAAAATTGCCCAAATTTGGCAAAATTTGCCCAATACCGTTCTAAAAACGCAAATATAACATGTATTAGACTTCACGTCTTAGGGGGGGGGAGGCAAAACATAGTTTGCCTCCCCGCCCTTGAACGTTCTTGTGTGAGGGGGGGGGGGGGGGGGCATGGCCTCGTTAGCCCTGCTGGATCCGCCTCTGGTTCTAAACGTGGATCCCTGCGATCGTGATTGCTGTAAAGATTAGGTCAGGTTCGATTATGTTATTATAATTTGTATTGCCCCACCAGGCCGCCCGCCGAACTCTGCCACGGCCAGTGTCCACTGTCCGTTGCGGCCCCAGCGTAGTATATATTATAATCAGCGTTGCAAGCAATTTCGGTGATGCAAGCAATTTCGGGGGGGGGGGGGCGAAATCCACCCACCCTAAGATTTTTCAAAGATTGCGCAAAAACGACGGGGCTGCGCGCCGCCGTTTTTTCCTTACCTGTTTGGAAATAAACTACTCACATTATGTATGTAAAATTATTGACCTCGGGTCATCTCAGGTCAGATCACCAGACCAGGTCACGTGATGACCCCACCTCCTAAACGTTTGCGATCGTACCGCAGCCACAGTGTTAGACCGATCGGTTTCAAACTTGCAGGATTTCATAAGGTCATAGATACCTTCATTTTTTTTTAATCTCGGATTTCTAATATCCGTGACCTACGGTCGGATCAATTTCGTGACCTCCAACACTGTTTTGTCAATAACTATCGACATATTGAAGATAGAGAAGTATAAATGGTACCAATTGGTTTGTCTCGCCGAGACACGTTTCCCAATATGCAACAGGACCTACTTGGGTCACCACTTGACCTTGACCTGAGGTCAAGGTCAAGTGTGTGTGGTGGGGGGGGGGGGGGAATTTACCCTACCTCCCGGATTTTCTCAATAACTTGAAAACTATGATCGATATCAAAATAAAACTTTCGGTACCTTATCCTGCATTAATTCTACGTCTTCTGTTAACATTGTATTGCAATTGATCAAGCAGTTGGGGAGATAATGACGTTTTAGTGACGTCATGTCATGACATTTTTGGTGGAAAAACGCTAAATATTTGAAACATCGCGAAAAATATAGTTTTTACACAAATCGCAAATAAAAAACGTCAAAAGAAAGGAAATAACTTTCTTTTTCAAATGGATATCTCGGATTTGTGTAATTTTGGGTTTTTGGCCCCCAAAAAATACAAAAACTGATTTTTTTTCGGAAGAATTTCCAGAACAGTTTTTTTGAAGATATTACAAAAAAACGGAAAGTATATTAGAGAACCAAGTATGGACGATATCCAAACAAAATTTCAAAACAATGTATTTATTTTTGACTGACTCATGGCTCCCTAAGTATAAGTAACTCATGACGCATTTTTTAAGTTACGTTTTTTATTTATTTTAGTGACCAGATACAGACCAATAAGTGCCCCCGCTGTGTTTCTGAGACAACTGGTCTATGAACATGCCTTTTTATTTAGATTAATCAACTTGACCTGACGGTCATTATATGGAGTCAAGTTGTGAAAATGGCTGCATCTATCGAATTGTACGTGTAAAATAACACATACAACATGTGCCGCATGACTTTCGTAGACCTGTGACCTTTTGTGACCTGACCTTGACCTTGACCTTTGCTTACAATTTCACTTTTACTTATGCGGGAGATGTATTATACATTTCAGAGCACTTTGTGAGATAATAGTCGAAATCTAAGGCTTTGGATGGAAAGTATGGCCCAAAAACCCAAGTACCTCAATGTTGACATTTGGCCTGACTGTGACCTGACACGTGACCTTATTTTAAGAATTTCGGGTAAGCGTTAGATTCTGTTCACCGAGAGAATTCGATCGCCGCATTGCGCATCTCGCTGCCGTCATTGGTTCGGAAGATACGAGGGTGGTAAAATGTACCCAGTCAGCGCCGCGCGTTCGGCTGGAGACCAAAGCGCCGCGCGGGTTAACCTTATTAGCGTCGGGGAGGGGGGAGGGGGGAGGGGGGTTAAAACAACCCCCCATGAGGTTTTTCCGCTCCTGTTCCCAAACGAGTAAAGATTCGACCTGGAAACTTCTTGACTTTTCCTACCTATTCATTGGGCACATTTTTGAAAATTTTCGCAATTTTCTGTTCACCAGGGGCGGCTCCAAGCGTGTTTTTTTGGGGGCATGTTTGGGTTTTCAGCGTGACTCGGCTTTCAAAGGGAATTAGTTCCCATTCTCTAACCGTTGTAGATTCGAGACTACGACTTCTACACCTTTTCTTACTGCCATTTTTAGATGTGTGGAATATTTTCTCAAAATTTTTGATTGCGCGTGGGCGCCTTCAGAGACGTATTTTGGGAGGCATTTTGGGTCACTGGTATTTCATCAAAATATGAAAGATGAGAATTTTGAACTCTGTGAACCTTCTTAGCTGTTCTTTGAATACCTTGTGATTTTTTTTCCCACAGGCGACTCCAGGAACGGATTTTTGGAAGAAAGTGTATACACACATGGTGTTTAGTAACTCAAAAACGTTATTTCGCGGTGGACTATCTCGCGTAATATGATCTGCATGGATCACAATTGTATTTTGTGGCATAGGCGGTTCCAGGGGAGGGACGCAAGTGCATGGTTCAATGTAATGGGCGCCTCCAGGGATGCAATTATGGAGAGTTTTGGAACCACGACGTGTAACTACATCGCTAAAGATATCAACTTGAAACTTGGTGGACTGTTTCAGCAATGCCTTGCAAACGTTTCAATTTTGTGTGTGAAAGTTTTGGTTTCACAAGGGCGACTACAGGAACGGATTTTGTGGGCATGTGTTTGACTCCGTTCACACACAATGTGTTTAGTGCCCCTGCACGTTATTTTGCAGTGGGTAATTTCTTGCAATATCATATGTGTAGACTGGTCTCGTCTCATCTCCACAATCACTGCTAGTCGCTTTTCAACTTATATTAACTTCAACCTGCTACGGTCACAGCTGACACGAGCAACAACGCTGCGGGTGAGGAACCGCGCGCGCAGAGCTCGCGCGGTCACGGCCAGGAATCGAATGCGCCCCGCGACCCCAGCCGGCGCCGGGTCGCGGCCCGTCTGCCCCCGGCAGGCAGGCAACCCGCAACGCGCAGTCACCGGGCGGTGAACGCCGGGCGGCGAACGCCGGCCGCCGGCTATATATGCATGGATCACAATTATATTATTATTTTGGGGCATAGGCGGTTACAGGTATGCAATTAGGGGGAGTTGTGGACCCATGGCGTGACACTACATATCAAAATATACCAGTAAGCATAGCTAGAGATAACACAAGACAAGCTCAATTCCCCTCCTCGACTCCTGAGGACGCCACTGCACAGATACAAAACTACCATAATTTACATTATCATGCATATACATATAATTATATGCATCTAAAACATAAATCAAAGCGGCAAAAAATATTATAGTGACATCTTTAGATACCCCCTTTGCAATTGCCTGAGGACGCCATTGGGTTAATTTCCCCAAACTTGAAATAGGATAAAATGTTAGAGCATACAATTAGGTGACGAAATCCAGCAACATGACGAAATTGCGTTCAAACAACGTCCGAGGGCAAGAAACTAAAAATGCATGTTTTCCCCCATTGTTTTGCTACCTGTATCCGCCCATGATAAAATTTGGGATATTTATGAATATAGGAACGTAGTTCATGCTCCAAGGAATCGAATTCCGCTTTCCCAGAGAAAAACGGTTCTGCGGTGTCCGAGATACGAAGGGGGGGGGGGGAATAAGCCCCCCCCCGACAGATTCGTATCTTCTTCATCCCGACCGTAATAGGGTTAAAGGGACTATCCCACCTTAACATTATATTTGAGTTGAGATAGACATTTTGATGGCTTGGCATTTAAATTAAGTATGGTAGCAGTTAAAACAACCACAGTGATCTAATCAAAAAGATATTCGAGTTTGATTTTGACATCTGTAAAACATAAGGCCCATGTGTATTTGAATAGGGCCTCTAAACCGACAGCGTCGTCTCTCTGCACCCGACTGGTAATGATAGTCGACTTGTTTTAAGGTGAACCTTGGAGATATTTGCTACGTTTCAATGGTTTGGAAGTTTTTTTTCATTCAAAGCGTCAGGATTGTCGAACCTTGTAGATATTTGCTACGTTTCAATGGTTTGGATTTTTTTAAAATTCAAAGCGGCAGGATTGTCTCGAAATAATTGTGCCCATACTTTGGCAGCGTAAAGGATTTCTGTGTAGCTCTCTAGAGCTCAATATAACGTCATCAACCCAAATATTAAAACTTAACTTTTTATTAAATTGAGCACTGTTTGCGAGAAACAAATGCCATAATCGTGTTTGGCAGCAATTACTTCATATTTTGTTATATTTGGTCATAGTTGGTATTGTTCGGGGTGGACGACGCTGTTTGCCGGTGTCATGCGGAGTGCCCCAGGGCTCGATTATTGGACCGATTCTCTTTATATTGTTTCCCGCTGACCTGCCGTGCTACTTGTCTCACGGAAGTCTGACTACCTACGCTGATGACACAGTGCACCTGGACTGCACGTCTCCGGACGGGTTCGGCCTCGATGATTAAAAAAAAAACAGACTAGAAACCATCGTAAACGAGCTCCAGGCCTGGTTTAACGCCAATTCACTGAAAATGAACGAAGGAAAAACAGACTTCATGCTAGTCGGGTCCAGACAAAATCTGAAAAAGTCGGCAAACTTCTACTTCTAAATCGGCGACTTGACAGTACGACCTTCGGAGAAGGTCAAGGTTCTGGGCGTTATTATCGACGCCGGGCTGACTTTGGAGGCGCATGTGACGGCTGTAGTCCAGAAATGTAGCCGAATTCTCGTAAACCTGTACAAGTTTCGGCATTCCTTCTCCAGTGATGATATCAAAATTATCATTCAGGCCTACGTCTTTCCACACATCACTTAGTGCCTGAGCGTGTGGGCTGCGGCTGCCAAGGTTTAGCTACACAAAATTCAAAAAGTTATTAACTTTGCAGCGAGGCTCGTCACTGGATTCAAAACGTATCACCACATCACACCAGCTCTTAAGTCACTGAACTGGCCAAGGATCGAGACTCTGATAGTGCGCCGTGACCTTGTCAAAGTGTTTAGCGCACTGATGCACGATGACTCGCCTGTAGCGATCCGGGAAATGTTCACCCGACGGAGCGACGTGTCGACAAGGCGGACGCGCGCCTCTGAGAGATGTGACCTGCATGTGACCAAATGCAACCAGAGTGCATCGCAGCGGGTGTTCTCCCACCGTGCGGCTTTGGCGTGGAGCGCACTCCCGCCATCTATCCGGAATAAGCCCACAGTCAACGCCTTCAAGGCGGCGTTACAGGATATGCCATGCTCTTAATTAAGTCTTAGCATGTTTTTTATCGTGCCTCTGATTCGTTTTACTTTGTCGTTTTGCGGTATTTTATTGTGCTTCTTTTTACAATGTATTTGCGTATGGGTTTTGCCCATTTATGTACCTGCCGTGGAACAGTAATACCGATACCTATGGAATGTTCTAATAACTGAACAGAACTGATATTGTGCACCACAAACGGCGCACATTTGACAACTTTTGGGAAGGAATCCCTTTAAGGGATGAAAATCATTACAAATATTATCATTTATGCAAATCGAAAATAACCAGAAAAGGCAAAATCTTACAAGAATTCCTCACATGTTTAATCAATTCCGTCATTGGACGGTGGACCCTCGTTCATCATGGCTCGTTGGTCTAGGGGTATGATTCGCGCTTCGGGTGCGCGAGGTCCCGGGTTCAAATCCCGGACGAGCCCGTCTGCGTTTTGCTTTCTTCTTCCTGCGCCGTCCACAATTGATAACGGGAATAAATTAATCCCGTCACCGAAATGACTAATCTTATCTTCGGTGATGAATTGGTCAAAACGGTGATGGATAAGCAATTCGGTGATTTTAAGTCATTTTATGTGATGGAATAATACCCTGCCAAAGATAACATCGTCCAAAAGGGCACGCTCCAGTGGGGTATTTATAAATCCGTCAAGGGGGGGGGGGCAATCCCTCAAAAGGGCGCCGTCAGCGAAAGGTGCTGTCGAGCGGGGGGGGGGGGGGGGGGGGGGTAAATGATACAAATAACAAAATAACAAAGAAGTTAATGAAAATATATTATACAAGAAATCGACAACTTAAATTAACTGTTTTTTCCACTTGATGATATTCTCGAATATTTTTAACCGTGGAATTCGTGGAATTGACCAGGATTTGTGAGCAAATAAAACACAAATTTCAAAATTAAAAGACACCAAAATCAAAATTATGACAATAAAGAGGCATTCACGTCTTTTCCATTCATGAATGGGATAGAGCAAAACTGAGGAATGCTCGCGATAAAGTACAACACCTCAGTTAACCCGCCATTGGCTGGAAGGGGCGTTTTTCGTCCCCCCCCGACGAACTTTCGCAATAGCTCAAACACTAATAGCACTATCAATGTAAAACTTCAGGTACCTTCTCCTACATCAATTATACATATTTTGTGCAAAAATGAAGAAATTTCGTCGATTGTTTCTTCTCCCGAAATATAGCGAATTTAGTGACGTCACTACACACGAGTTTGACACAAAAATCAGCAAAACTTTAGCAGTTCTTGCAAATTCCATATTTGAAGGAAAATGCAATCTCAATTTTTTTTCTCAAAAGATAGCAAATGGCAAGTTCTACAAATTGGCTATCTCGGATTTGTGACAATATTGGTTTTTGACTCCCAAAATAAAAAAAGAAGAAAATGCTCTGATTTTTTTTCTTCTCAAAAACCGGAAGACATGTTGAAGAACCACATGTGGGCAATGCCCAAACCAAATTTGAAAGCAATATCTTTATTTTTTATTGACTTATCGCTCCCTAAGTATGAGTAACTCATGACGTCATATTTTGAAATCGTGTTTTTGGGCTTTTGTTGACCAGATGCAAACAAATAAATGCCAGCACTGTATTTATGAGACAAAACTAGTCTATACACATGCCTTTTCTATTTAGATTTATCAATTTCAAATGTTGACCCTATGTGTGATCTGACCTTGACCTTATATGGTGTCAGGTTGTGAAAATGATTACTAATATCGAATTACACGTGTAAAATAACCCATACAACATGTGTTGCATAGCTTTCGTAGATCTGTGACCTTTTGTGACCTGACCTTGACCTTTGCTTGCAATTTCACTTGTGCTTATGTGGGATATGCATTATATATTTGAGAGCACTTCGTGCGATAATGGTCGCAATATAAGGCTTTGGATGGAAAGTATGGCCCCAAAACTGAAATATCTCAATTTTTGCCTTTGACCTGACCGTGACCTGACATGTGACCTTATTTTAAACATTTCGTGCATGCTTTGGATGCGTCTTATTAAAGGGATTATACGGGTTTCCGTCCTGAAAGTGAATCCACTCTTTTGCAGTTGTATGAGCTTTAAACACGTTTAAGACATATAACAGGGACCTCAATGCTCATTTATTCCATTATTTCAGCAATTATCAGCGTTAAAACTTGGGCGTTTTTCGAGACTAGTATCAGATAACGAGTACTTGATCGGCACTACTGTCCACCACTTTTATCTTAAGATCAATTTTAGAGTTTTTAATTATCTGCAAGTCCTACGCTGGATCACAAAATTATTATGCAATTCAAAACTGACGGGACTTTGTATTACTACACACTGTTCGTTGAGGTTTTGTGTTTTTGTGGTTTTCTTTTTTTCTGGCCTTTAGCGTTGAGAATTTGGTGGTGGCGTATTAATTTTTTTCGCATGAAAATTCATGAAAAATATATAATTTTATGGGAAAACTAGGTAACTGCTGCTGTCGTTGGAACAAAACAAGTTTATTTTCTTTCATATATTGCTTATTTTACCGGAAATATGCCATACGTGAGGTGTTTTTATTAGCATAAAAGAGATGACTGGCTCTGCCTCAGCCGGTCCTGCAGAAAATACGCGGTGGCATCACCGCGCACTTTGAAATATCCTTACGTGCAGAAGAGGTCATTTCCAGAAAAATGTGGCTACCGTGGGACTTCTACCACCTTTATAAGTACGTTTTACTATGTAACTCAATTATTCTGGGAAAAACCCGTATAATCCCTTTAAGAGCTTTCGATTGCCGCATTGCGCGTCTCGCTGCAGTTATTGATTCGGAAGATAACCAGGGGGACGTCCCCCCTCCCCCCAGCCAATGCCGGGTTAAATAAGTGTATTGCAAACAGACAATTTTGCACTCGGGCCAGCAGAAATTCACCCACATCGTTCCCCAGCTTCACAAAATCAACCCTGACGTTTTCCCCGGTCTGCCGAAGTCCTAGGCATGCGGAACTCCGCCCTACCCCGCACACAGGCTTGCCCAAATCAGCCCTGTCTCCACCCATGAGGTCTGCCGAAATTCACCCTGCTCCTGTTCTCTCTAGCCTCCAAAAATTCACCCAGCGGCACCTGATCTGAGGGTGGCACCTCGTCTGAGGGCGGCACCTGGTCAGAGGGCAGTACCTGATCTGAGGGTGGCACCTCGTTTGAGGGCGGCACCTGGTCTGAGGACGTCACCTCGTCTGGTCTGAGGGCGGCCGGCGGCACCTAACCTGCGAGCGGCACTTCAGTTGAGGACGGCACCTAGGCCACTCCCGGCCGCTCTCTTTAGCCGCCCCTGTAGAAGATCGGCACCTGTCGGCATTCCAGGCGCGCCCTACTACGCAGGCCCGAGGCGCCCTGTTGGGCCTGAGGGCGGCACCTGGCCTGAGGGCGACACCTGGTTTGCGGGTGACATCTAGTCTGAGGGCGACAGCCGACACCTGGTCTGAGGGTGACATCTAGTCTGAAGGCAGCATCTGGTCTGAGGGCGGCACCTGGCCTGAAGGTGGCACCTGGCCTGAGGGCGGTACCTGGGATGAAGGCGGAACCTGGCCTGAATGCAGCATCTAGTTTGAGGGCGGCACCTGACCTGAGTGCGGCACCTGGGCTGAGGGCGGCACCTGACCTTACCCCCCCCCTAAATACGTCCCTGGGACTGGCCCCCGAACCGCTGGCTGCCCCCTCCAACCCAAACCCCTGCCCCCCCCCCCCACTCAAAGTTTTGTGGCGACGCTACTACCTCCAAAGGCATCCTCCGGTATACCTCCGAAGGAACCCTCCTACACATTTCCGAGGGCGCCCTCCCAAATACCTCCAAAGGCGCCCTCCGATGCACCTTTGAAATGACCCTCCCACATACCTCCAAGGTCACCTCCGATTCAATCTGAATGAGCCCTCCAAGATGCTTCAAAAGGCGCCCTCCGATACACCTTTGAAGGCGCGCTCCCACATACCTCCGAAGGCGCCCTCCGATACATCTACGAGTACGCTCTCCCAAATAGCTCCAGAGGCGCCCCGGCCTCACATTCAGCGAAGGGCTCCTTTGTATGTATAGAGGGAGGGCGCTCTCGGGCCTCGGCTATATGTATCTGAGGGTGTTTTTGGACTATGTGGAAGGGCGCCTTCAGAGGTGTATCGGAGGGCGCCTTCGGAAATGTATTGGAGGACGCCTCCGAAAGTGTATTCAAGGGCGCATTTGAAGGTATGTGTGAGGGTGCCATCGGAAATGTATCCGAGGGCGCCTTTGGAGCTTGTAGGTATGTGTGAGGGCGCCTTCAAAGTTCAAAGGTGCATCGGTGAGCACCTTCGGTGGTATGTAGGAGGGCGCCTTCAGAGATGTATCGGAGGGCACCTTTGGAGGTATATGGGAGGGCGTCTTTGGAGATATGTTTGATGGTGCCTTCAGAGGTGTATGTGTATCAAAGGGCGCCTTTGAAGGCATGTGGGAAAGCGTTTTCAGAGGTGTATTGGAGGTCGCTTTCGGAGCTGTGGAAGGGCGCCTTCAGATGTGTATCGGAGGGCGCCTCTGGAAATATCTGGGCATTCAAGGGCGCCTTTCAAAGTATGTGGGAGGGCGCCTTTAGAGGTATGTGGGAGGGCGCCTTTAGAGGTATCTGGGAGGGCGCTTTGAAGGTATGTGGGAGGGCGCCTTTAGAGGTATGTGGGAGGGCGCCTTTAGAGGTATCTGGGAGGGCGCTTTGAAGGTATGTGGGAGGGCGCCTTTAAAGGTATGTGGGAGGGCGCCTTTAGAGGTATGTGAGAGGGTGCCTTCGGAGGTGTATCGGAGCACGCCTCACATTCAGTGGAACGCGCCTCATATCTAGCCGGAGCGCGCCTTACATTCAGTGGAACGCGCATCATATCTAGCCGGAGCGCGTCTTACATTCAGTGGAACGCGCCTCATATCTAGCCGGAGCATGCCTCACATTCAGCGAAGCTCCGGCGCCCTTCGCTGAATGTGAGACGCATTTCATGAACCAAAGGCGCCTTCGGTGCATGAGGGCACCTTCGGTGCGTAAGGGGGACATGGTGCAGTGCCCCCCTAAATACGGGCATCCTGGCAACGTCTGATCTCATACACAGCTCCATGGACAAAGCAAGACAAAGAAAGAAAGAAAGAAAGAATGGACTCCATGGGCTAAGTTGTGCAGCAGCGCTCAGAATGAGTTTTGAAGTGTTTGCAGGGATCTGCTAGTTAGAGGGTGCTTTTGAATCTGAGGGAGTGCTTTTGGCAGTGAGGGGATGCCCTTTTGGGCTCAAGGGGTGCTCGTGCACCCCCACAAACCCTCAATTCTCCACTTATGTTGATAGTTTTCATTGAAATAAGCTATTATTCCTGAAAACCACGTCGTTGCCAAATATGACCTATTTACCCAACTCCGCACTTCCGGGTAATTCGAGCAAGCAGCTTTCCTTTCTCCACCTGAATGCACAGTCACAAAAACAAGACTCATGATGGCATTGTAACTTTAATCCATAAGACAAATCTTGAAATGGACTTCATCATGATTTCTGAAACATGGCTCGAACCTGAACTGGCAAATGGGTACAACATACCTGGATATGAACAAGTACACACAGTACCGAAAGAAAAAGTAAGAGGCAAGGGATCAGCAATATACATTAAAAAATAAATATTCCCATTCTGTAAAACTATGGATCAATTTAGTGCCAAGAGTTCCAATCCATCTTTATCCAAGTAACTCTTCCCGGTCGTCCCTCGTGTATTGCTGCTACCACATATAGATCACCATCATATCCACTTGAGAAGTTTTTGTCTTATCTTGAGGAGACTTTGCAAAGCATTAATCAGTTAAACACACCTTGCTTTTGGGCTGGTGACTGGAATAGGAACCTTCTATTGATGAAACTCTCCAAATACGGCATTGTTGAAGACTGGTAATCTGTAAAGATCCTACCTCACGTCACGAACGCAAAACTTAAATATAATGGCATAATCTCAGATGCAGTTGACTCAACCTGCGGGGTCCCACAAGGCTCCCTTTTGGGACCCCTTCTGTTTTTATTGTACATAAATGACTTACACACAGCTTGTGGTGAGGCAAAAATACTACTTTTTGCTGGTGATGCAGCCCTGCTATACTCTGCTCCTACATATGCTGACCTCCAAAGTGCATATCACGTTCATTTCCCAAAATATCTGCCTGGTTACATGCCAACAGATTGTCTTTGTCAATAACCAAAACTTTTTATCAACTTTACTCAACACAGGAGACTGAAGTAAATATGAATATTCCAGTAGGAGGCGCTCACTTAAAGCGAGCTAAGACGGTCAAGTATCTCGGTGTATTAGTCGATGACAACCTGAAATTTAAAACACACATAAACAAAGTGTCAGGTATATGCAGCAGAAACCTTGGTGTTTTATATAGAGCCAGAATTTTGCTAAACAGAGAGCTAATCCTCCTCTACATTTTTTTTAGTCCGAATGTTTTTTGAATGGATGGATTTCCGAGGTCAGGCTCCGTGCTAAGCATAGTTTGTTGCGCAGGCCCTGACCCCACCACCCAATCAAGCAATTCCTGGCGTCCGGCAGAATTTAGAAGCGAAAGTTTTACGTGCCCGACATACCTGGACACGGTCGGCCCCGCCCTCTGACGTCACCTGACCTTGAGTGCGACCGCTGCCACCGACCACAGGCCATCCCAGTCGGGGGCAAATAGACAGCGCCGAAGCGACTCGAACCCAGGCTGCCACTACCGGGTGAGGTCAGAAGTCCAGCGCTCTCCCAACTGAGCTACAGCTACCCTATCTAACGTACTGTTCAGTCTTCTGGGGCTCCAACTACCACTCATCTTTTAAACCTATCATCACAGTTCAAAAACGTGCCATAGTCTAATAATGGGGGCTGATCTGATCCCAGAACTTCAACTTCTCGTCTTTTCCGTGAGTTCCGAATGCTGAAATTCGTTGACTTGGTTAAATACCATATGATATTAGTTTTGCATGACTTTATCACTGGTCGAGTTCCAATCCCACTTGCAGACAAACTAACCATAGCTCATGTGAATAGACCAACACGACACATACGCCACTTCCAAGAGCATACCACGACTAACGCTGGAAGCGTCACACCAAACAATCGACTCACAAATTATCGACAATATTCACTGTATTGTGCTGGCCCGTTCCTGTGGAATGATGTTATAGCCACGTTGGTTCCTAATCTGAATGACATCCCCAGATCGAAAGCTTTGCTTAAAAGCTGTGTCAAGATGATTTTCCTTGATTCATATTAAGTTACTGTCTGTCTATCTAGGTATGTACAGTCGGTCCCAAAATGATCTTCCCTAGCTCTGGGTCTCCCACGGTAGGCAAAACGATAGCTGGCTGAATCCCGCACCGAGGCGGGGCCGGACCGGTTTGACAGCTCGCCCGGTGCCGGCCGATACTTGTCGGAATCTGCACCGCTCCGTCCTGGTCTGACCCACACAGGCCGATTGGGGAATAACAATGCGCATGTGTGGCGAGGCTGTGTGGCGGACCGTGGTTGGAAATATACGCAGACCTAGAATGTCAAGTTAGCGACGATGTCTGTGATGACCAGTTTTAAGAAAACCATACCCATTTCCCAACCATTGGTCTGTGAAGCATCGCTAAGAAGCATCGCTAATTGATAAAACACTGCACGGGCTATACTATACGACGAATATTTGTATCTCAAGTCGACCGATACTGTCGTCACAGATGCCGTCTCGGAAATGGCTATCCGTCGTGTCGCTGGCGACGATTGAGAAATTTGCCGTGCGCCAAAAAATAAAGTGTCGATATTTTGACCTGATTTTTCTCAAGGTCAAAGTCAAATTTATACACGTAGCCAGTCAGATGCTCTATCAGCTACACACCTGGCGATGCTTGATAGACCTAAGGTTGTAAATACTGTCGTCGCAGATATCATCGCTAACTTAATGGATATAAACCCGCCCGGGTGTGTTTGTGGAGCGTGAAGGACGGAGCGGCGTGATTCGAACATATCAGTGCGAGACCCACTGCATTTGTCTGCTTTTTCGCGTAGAATCATCAGGTGGACGTTTGCATTCGCAATTTCGGGGTTCTGCATTGCACATAACACGTGGCATGATTAAGAAAGAAATACACGTAAAAGTGTCACAGATGTCAGCGCGGTTCGAACCCACTACCAATCTACGAATACTCCAGGAGTAGGCAGCTATACCTACTGAGCCATTTGGGCTGATGTGCTGAACACTGTTATTCAGTCTCCAATATTGGATCTCTGCCAGCTCAGGACAGGTGACCTCTTGACCCTCGAGACAGACGGCCCTGACCACCACCCGGGTCGCGGCGCATTCCATTCCGACAACGCCCCGCACTCCCTCCCTCCCTCCCCCTCCCCAGGTCACGCACCTGCCAGACAGCCACAATGGGTACCAACCTACGGTGGGGAAACCATCTTTTTGTGCCTATCGCGACCGTAGCGCCACGTGGTGGCAAGGGAAGATCATTATGAGACCGACTGTACACTCGTTAATTAAGCGGCTGTTATTGATGTCATTATGACATTTATCATTGTGTTTTCAAAAGTATATCCAACTTCTTGCCTAATTATACAATACAAGCTAATGTTTGACACTGTGTATTCACTTTAGTTGTTTACCCAGTAGTTACATTTTGTTTAACTTGCAACAATTAATTCAGTGTTGCAAGGTGTGGCCACAGGAAACATAGTGACCTTTGCCACCCACGTAGTCACTTAAGTCCAGGAAAATAATACGTAATATAGCGCTACTCCGACCCGGTACATTACAGATAAAAGTATTTTGAAATAATGTGGCCATTGAAATCATTGCTTACCTGAACCCCATATTTTGTCTATTTTATACTATGTGTAATATATGCATAGTATGTATACTATGTAATTGTATGTATATGTGTAATACCTATGTATAATACACATGCATAATATTGTCTATATTACGGGGTATGATACTGCATAATATGGGGTATAATACTCTATATTATGTCCCATATTTTGTATATATTAGTATATATGTTTCGCCTTTGAGTACTATCATTGCTCATGTATGTTTTACTGGGTATTGTCATTTAATGTTCCTGATGTTGATCGATGTTCCGTTATATTGAATACACAACCGGTGGAATCCGGCAAACAACAACAACAACAATCATTCATGCCATCATGCGACGATGTCTAAGGCCTTGCGACTGCAATGGGGTGTTGGTTCATTGGGGTGTGTGGTGTGTGGTTCAATGGGGTTTGGTTCAATGGGGTGTGTGGTGTGTGGTTCAGGTTTGGTTGACAGAAAATCGAGGCCCAAGAATGACAACGTTGACGTATGTGCTGTTCTTTTGGTAGTTTGGAAGTAAATTTGTAAAAATCGTGAAGGGGGAGGGAGACCCCTCCACAAGAACATTGGGAGGGGGGGGGCATTCAATACAAGTATGACCCCCCACGTAACGACTCTTTCGCACTGAACCCCCCTCTCCTCCCCCGCTCAACCACTCTTCGTGTTGCCCACCCGACTCCACCCCCCCGGTCAACAACTTTTCAACGGAGCGAAATTTTAGCCCCCCCCCCAAAAAAAAAACTCGAGCCAGCACCATTATACGACATACGACAAACATGCCTGCATAGCATGTTGCAGATTAGCTATCGCGGCAAAATGTTAGCATGCTTTGATAAGAACTCGACACTTGTCTACCGCGCCTGTTACTGTAGCCCCATATCAGATCTCAAATCCCGTCCCGTTCCCGTCCCGTTCCCGTCCCGTTCCCGTCCCGTTCCCGTCCCGTTTCCGTCCCGTCCCCGTCCCCGTCCCCGTCCCCGTCCCCGTCCCGTTCCAGTCCCGTTCCCGTCCCGTTCCCGTCCCGTTCCCGACCCGTTCCCGTCCCGTTCCCGTCCCGTTCCCGTCCCGTTCCCGTCCCGTTCCCGTCCCGTTCCCGTCCCGTTCCCGTCCCGTTCCCGTCCCGTTCCCGTCCCGTTCCCGTCCCGTTCCCGTCCCGTTCCCGTCCCATTCCGTTCCCGTCCCGTTCCCGTCCCGTTCCGTTCCCGTTCCGTTCCCGTTCCGTTCCCGTTCCGTTCCCGTTCCGTTCCCGTCCCGTTCCCGTCCCGTTCCGTTCCCGTTCCGTTCCCGTTCCGTTCCCGTTCCCGTTCCGTTCCCGTCCCGTTCCCGTCCCGTTCCCGTCCCGTTCCCGTCCCGTTCCCGTCCCGTTCCCGTCCCGCCGTTCCCGTCCCATTCCCGTCCCGTTCCCGTCCCGTTCCCGTCCCGTTGTAGTCTCGCTCCGCTTGCGGTGCCTGTTCGCTGCTGTAAGGCGAGTGCCCGCACCCCATGCTGGCGGCGCCTCTGACTGCTTTCCGCTGGGTGCGCACCTGCGAGTAGCCGGTCACGGGACGGGGTGAAGGCCGGGGCGGCCGGCAGAGTTGTGACCTGGATCTGGACCCGGTGTGCTGCGCGCTGCGCAGGAATCCACAGTAAGAGAAGAGTGATCACTGTCTCTGACGCTACGCGCCCTAACCCAACAACAACAACAACAACTGTATCTGACTTAACAATGGCACGGTCAAAGTAAGCTAGTCGACGTTGTTTATAGGAGCATGTACCATGTTCGTTTCTACGACATGTTTTCCAATTATTGACAATATATTACTTATTTAATAGAACTAATTTGTACTAGCAAGCTGGAACAAAGCAAGGTGTGCTCGTTTGTCGCCACAGCTGTTCGTTTGATTTCAGGTCGGGAGTTAGGACCAGAATCGCAATTCGTGCCGTGACATCCTGTGATTGGGGTTAGCGTGTTCGTGTTTCGGCACGCGTACATTATAGGATTTACGTGATAGTTTAATGACACGTTTGTTTGTCTGTCGGTGTTCGCTGCTGCGCATTGGCGTCTACTAGTAGACCATTAGTACAGCCACTGTTCCGCGGGTTTGTATACCGCAGTTTATTCTGTGAGGTAGGGCGGTAATTAAACCAGGAGAGGTGTACGTCACGTCTACCACAAGAAGATGGCTGCACCTGGTTCTTCAGGAGATTCAAAGTGGAGGTGGAAACACTTTACTGGTGTGCAGCGTTTGTATAAATATGCTCAAAATCCCCACTGGGTGGCCGCCGTTCGGGAGAGAGAGGCCGCCTGGGGCGGAATTGGCCTCCTTGGACTTTTCTCTTCACGGTCACGTGTCTTTTTTACGGTGAACGTGCTATAGTAAACCGAAAATAAACTCTCTTGGGATCCCCAACACACTGCTTTACAACTATAAGAATATGAAGGAAGCCTTCATTTAAAACACGTAACCAAAATATGGAAGGACTTTTTCCCAGGCCTTCAGGCGGCCTCTCCCGAACGGTCAATGCCCACTGTAGTACCAGTAAAACGCCTTTTTGGGTGATGACCGAGAGGGCGCGCTCTGGTAAAGCTAAAACAGGGTTGAAATATGAAACGGTACGGGAGCACGCGTGGTAGTAACGCATAGTCCTTTGAGTCTTGTTAGTCCTCCATAAAAATTGCCAGGCCTCCATGTATGCCAACATAACAATTAAGTTTGCATTAAATTGTTTATGATCTCCTTTCTCGAATCCGTCTTGAGCGCTGCATGCTTCAGCGTATAAAAAAAAAAACGAATGCTTAGATTAAAGGAAATAGTTCACCTTCAACATTAGCTTTAAACTGAGATAGCAGTTTTGTAGCCCGTGTTGGGAAACCCCTATCTGCAAGTTTTCTTGACTGAAAAGACTCTCCAGCCGAATATATTTGAGTTTTTGGCGAAGGAATGCGGTGCTGGCGAAAGAATGTTGTACTGGTTCTAGCCCGGGCAGAGGCTATACCATCAGCCAATCAGCTTGCAGCTGGTGCTAGCAAGCGATTCGCCGGCCGCCGGTTGGCACATCTCCAATGCGAGTCTACCTTTACGCGACTACTTTCGAATCTGATTGGCTGAACCATTTTTTACATTCGCGTGACGTCAGGACTCTGACTCAGAGAGTATGCATATAGTTTTGATAAACAATACAAATTTACGGCCTTCTGTCCTGAATCGGCGCGATATAAGGCCATTTTTGACAATATAAAAATAAATTGTAATAAAGAATATAATCAAATCGTGTTGGATACAAATTTCCAAGGTGAACTATTTCTTTTAATAATGCCATTTTTGATCAAGAATGATTTTGGTATATTTCGACGTTTGCGTGTGCCACGCGCTGTGGTACCACCTCCTATCAGAAGCAGAACGCACCATACCAAAATCAAAATTGATCTGATGGTCCTATCCAATCGTTACGGAATGATCGTTTTCGCTATTGGGTCCTTGACTTCTACCTCCGTCCTACATAATGAGCTCTAGGGCTGGCAAATGTTTTCCGTGTGCTAGCAAAATGATTCTTAATTCGTTTTCAACCATTTCCGTCGTTGTCCGTTCGACACGTGAAACGAAAATTACTGCCCGGCTTCCTTAATTTATTTGCATTTATTATTTACGTGATCATTAGTGGAATAAGGGTCTGGCCGAACACAAAATTCCGGACCCCTCCGATTTGGATGAAAATTGGTACACCTGTAGTGTCATTTTTTTTTCCGTCCTATACTTCCCTCTGGTCTCTCCCTCATACACCATCTCACAACAGGTCCGAGCATACAAGCTCATCACTCCTACCGCACACCAGCATTGCGAGAATGCTCGAAATAGACTGTCATGCACAGGGAGAGACATAATCATGTCTCCCTCATTTACTTCATCGCACATTCGCTAGCGCCTTATCTATGCCTCCCCATATTTCATCGAACTTTCTTATTTCACAACGACTCTGTGCCATGCATTTCTCATTCATAATGTCAATCTTAAACTTGACCGTGAACAATTTCACACTAAGGTTTATATGTTTTGATATCATGCTTTTTCCTACAGATATAACCTGATTCATGACCATGTTATCAGATACACCAAAAAATATTTTCCTCGAGTTAAATGCTACCATGCTAGTTACTATGTCTAGGTTATTAATGAAACTTGCAATATTTTTCCAAAAACAATCTACTTCTTTGCAATACCAAAACTTATGTTCTATGGTATCAATGTGTGCTGTGCACCTGCAACACACTGGTGAATCCTTGATGCCCATTATATGCAACATTTTGTTGGTAGCGACAATTTGTGTAATTATTTTATAACTTAAAATATGATAGTAAACTGACTAATTTGTGTAAATTGACAGATATATATCTGCCCAGTTTACTTCCCCATATTTTACTTCCCATCCCTGCTCCCAAGAATTTCTGATTTTTTTAGTGTGTTTGTGTAATATAACATTATAAAAATATTTGGCTCCTTTTTCTTTACTTAATACGAACTCCACTTGTGGATGGATAATAGGGTATTCAGCTCGCACTTTCCATGGTATAGATTTCCATTCACGCGATAAGCTCCTAATCAATCCAATGTAATCTAAGTACGATCCACCTAGCTGATACATTTGTTTTACCTGCTGAAATGATAAAATATGTCCCAAATCGTCCATAATGTCACTAAGATAGTATAGACCTCTTTTCCGCCAGGCCTTAATACAAGTTGTTTTGTGTTTTGTTACATCAGAGTACCACAAACCGCATCTGTTCATATTCTCAGCGTCAATCTTTATCCCACTACTTACATTGGCGAAGGCTCTTAAGACTTCGGCCCAAAAAGGGTTGAACATTTGTTTGGCCAATTTCGCAAGTGAATCGCTATTCATCTCCCATAAATATGTACCTTCAGATACAGTTTCTTGAAACAGTGAGGTCCAACTATGTTTTGATTGTATTTCCCTTCGTACCCATGTCGCTTTAAGAGCTTCGACATACGTCTCAACCTCTATCATTGCAAGACCTCCCTCGGTTTATGGTTTACAGATACTCAATCGCTTTAACCGATCCACTTTTCCGCCCCATATAAAGCGAAACATAATGGTTTGCAATCTTTTCATAAAATCCTTAGGTGGTTTTGGGAGAGAGACCAGTATATGAGTAAGTTTTGGCAAAAGAAGTGCTTTAATTAAGGCTATCTTTCCCCTCACAGTTATATGTCTCCTTTTCCAACTATTCATTATTGACTGTATGAGTCTCAATTTACTTTCGAAATTTTCTTCGTGGGCGTCCTTCTCATCATTTGTAAACACAACTCCCAAAACTTTCAGCTGTTTAGTCCATTTGAAATTAAAGTTTCCATCCATCACTTCACATTCCTGCTCACTTGCACCTACCCAAAAAGCTTGTGTTTTTGAAATATTTGGCTTAAGGCCCGAGTATTTTGCAAAATCCCTAAGTCGTGAAAAAAGCGCCCTGCACGAGTTTACACTTCCATCCAAAAAGCACAGCACATCATCGGCATAGGCAGATATTTTGTACTCCATATTACCAATCTTAACACCTTTGATATTAGCATTGTTTCGTATCATTTCCAGTGCACATTCTATAACAATCAAAAAGATGTACGGACTTAACGGATCACCCTGACGGCAGGATCGTTCCAGCATTATCTTTTCCGAAATATGACCGTTATACACTAATCGCGAGTATGACCCGATGTAGAGCATATTGAACCACTTCTGTGTTGATTCAGGAAAATTTCGTCTTTGCATCACCGTCCTCGCAAACTCCCAATCAACGGCATTAAAGGCGTCCTCAATATCCAAGCTCACAAAAAGAGCACTCCTTTTTCTTTTTTCAACTCCTGCATCAAATCGTATGTTAGACGAGTGTTGTCACCAATAAATCGACCCTTCATAAAGCCTGTTTGATCCTTGTCAACTATTGATGGTAACAGATTCCTGATTCTATTTGCTATCGCCGCAGCAATGATTTTTTAACTTACATTTAGCAGAGTTATTGGCCTATATGATTTAATTTCTGATCGCGGTCTATTCGATTTCGGCACAAGCGTGAGAATCCCTTCGCGTAGCGTCAAGGGGAGAACTCCAGTGTCGACACATTCATTTACCATTTTAAAGAAAAACATTTTAAAATCACCCCAAAAATGGTGGTAAAATTCTACAGAAAATCCGTCTGAACCAGGACTTTTGTTTTTTTCATTGCTTTCAACGCTGCCTCAAGCTCTGCTAGGTCCAGTGGCAACTTAAGAGAAGCTTTCTCCTTGTTACTGATTTGCTTTATATGGGCACTACTCATGAACTGCTCCGTCCACTGCTCCTTCGGACGTTCTCTAAACATTGCCGTAAAATATTCTACAAGCCTATGTATAATCTTACTTTGACTCGTTATAAACCCACCTACTCCATCTTCAAGAGACGCAATAAGTTTGGCCGAGAATGCCCGTCTTTCCAGGCTAAGAAAGTATGCAGTTGACCTTTCCCCTTGTTCATGCCATTTTGCTCTAGAGCGTGTGATAATACCTTCTAGTATAACTTTCCTGATTTGTTCAAGCTTCTCTTTTGCTATCTCTAAATTAGTGATCCTCTCCTGATTTGGTCTACATTGTACTATTTCCTCGAGTTCCTCGATCTTTTTTATAATATCATGTTCTTCTAATTTCTTACGACGGCTTCTATGAATCGCAAATTACACTGTAGCAGTTCTCATATTCAATATAATTGTTTCCCAAAAAGAAGACCAACTTATATTTACTTCAACCTCGTGAGGATCCTGCCGAACAAATTCTTCTGCATATACAGGTAAAGCATGTATCAGAAGAGTGTTCATAATGGTCTTTCTAACTGTATCAGAATAATCTTCACACTGCAAAAGCGAATTATTCATTTTAAAGAAACCCTTTCCCCTCGTATGCTTCTGTATATCTATTTTCAAAGTCACCATGGAATGATCTGTGCGGTAGCCAGGTATAATTTTTTCCTCAGAAACATACGGAATAAGTCCTCGAGAAATAATGAAATAATCTAATCGCGCTTGCTTGATAGCGGAACCCGTATTCCTCCAAGTATATTTCCTCTCATCGCCATTCCTTTCTCTGAATATGTCTACCCAACCGTTTGCATCCATTAAGCTTAATAACACGTCTCTGGCTCTTGTGTTATTTTCCCGTACATAATTTGCGGTATCCAAAACGCCATTCAAAGCAAAGTTGAAATCTCCTCCTATGATCAATTGTGTGCTTTCATCTCCTACCTCCTCGCACATCTTCCCTAACTCCTCATAAAATGTTGGACTATCCTCATTTGGACCGTATACATTAGCAATAATTAATGTTTGTGTATCATTTATAATTACCTTAGCTATAATATAGTTTCCACCCACACCTATCATGGAATTACAGACCTTAATTTTAACTCCCTTGGTAAGTATCGCCACTCCTCTCGCATTGCTCCTATAGGACGCAATAAGGATATCTGTGCCCCAAGCGTTTCGGAATGCGTTCTCTTTTCCTCGTTCACAATGTATGTCTTGCAGCATATATATGTGAAAAGCACCTTTTCTCAAGTAATTGAAAACATCACGTCTTTTACGATAATTACCTAGACCTCGACAATTTAAAGTGCACATATTAATTTCGCTCATTGCTTATCGACTGTTTTAGAGGCTATGAATGAGAAATGCGCGTCACCCGTCAGACAAAATAATTACACTCCGACATAACATAGCACAAGCCATAATAATCAGATAACTTATAGTGACAAAACAATAATGACCAACATCCGATGAAAAAGTAACCATTTTTTACCCCCGACAGCAGCAAATCTCGATACGCACGCTAAGGCTAAGCTCTGGTAAACACGAGATACCTTATATATAATATAGTGCATGCTCTGGCTACAACACACATAAACAGTTCTCTTCTCTCTCCATGACACCTAAACATGCTGCCAGGCGCAATCTGTCCCTTTGAACCGTCCGATATCCCCTACAAATATGTCCCCTCGGTTTCACAACTAAGCTGCTTTAGTCGCCTTTATTATGCTTTCCGTACCCCGTCACGAACCTGCGTATGTCCCCGCCATAACGACTACGGACCCCAGTCGCATGCGCCGCAGCCGATCCAAGGAAGTTCTCCGTCCGAGCGACGGACGGCACAGCGTCAGTGACCGCCCGGCTGCGGCTGCCGCTCCCTCTCGAGCCGTCGCCGCCACCGCCGATGAAGCTGCCGCTCCCTCCCGGTGCCGGCCGCCACGGGTCGGTCTTCTTGGAGACAGAACCGGTTGAGAGCTCCGAAGCTGGTACCCCGTGAACTGCCGGAACAGCGCCGTCGTCGCCACCGCCGATGAAGCCGCAACCACCGCCCGGTGCCGGCGGCCACGGGTCTGTGCTCTCGGAGACGGAGCCTTTTGGGCGACCCGAAGCTGGCGCCCCGAGGACTGCCGGTCCAGAGCCGTCGCCGCCCCCGCCCGGCGCCGGCCGCCACGGGTTCGTCCTCTCGGAGACGGAGCCGGTTGGGCGACCCGAAGCCGGCGCCGGCCGCCACGGGTTCATCTTCTCCGAGACGGAGCCGGTTGGGCGCCCCGTAGCTGGTGCCCCGTGGACCGTCGGGACCGGCCCGGGCTGAGGATAGTCTCCAGCAGCCCTGGTCTGGTCCGCGGGCCGCTGTTGCATCCACTCAGCACTCTCCCCGTCTCCGCTTGGAGTGCCGAGATGTGGCGGACGGGGCCGTTCCATCGATCTCGGTGAGAAGCCCGCAGGAGCCGGAACCGCTGCGCCATCCATCCCATGTACACCTCCTTGAGACCTTATAGATGGCGCGTCGGGCTGTTGCACTGGTGCTTCCGTCTGTTGGCACGCAGCCCGCTCAGCCAGGTGCCGCATCAACCGCTCCATGGCAGCAGCTGAGCGCACAGGGTGCGGTCGGTCTCGCTGGCCGACGACCACGAACACTGTTCCCTCCTTGGTGAACACCGTGTTGATCTGATTGCCGCGTTTCAGCTGCATAACGTCATCAAATATGCGTAGTCTGGAAGGCGTGAGGCGCTCTCGGATGTAGAGACCACTGCCCCGGAGTCTGGTCTTGTTTCGGACCATGAAGTAACGATCCGATCCAGCTGCCACGGTGTTGAAGCGGACTTGGATCTGCCTTTCCTTGCGCTGCACTTCTCCAACTTGGCTCAGGTCCATATCATACTCCATAAGCCTGCGTACCACATCGTGCAGCAGATGAGCAGTATCCTCGCCTCTGCGCGAGCTTAATGCACGTGCGATTGCTGGACCGCTGAAGATTAACCAGCTTTGGAGCTCCTTCTGTTGCATTTGGTCCAGCTGCTCTTCGACCTCTGCCATGCGCTTGGCACAGTGGAATAAATCCTTTTCCGTCTGCTGAGCTATCTGCTCTACAGCCCCTAGGCGCTTTGCAAGGGTTTCGTTTGTGGTGAGGGCAAAACTCAGCGAGTTCTCCAGAGCATTCACTCTCTCGTCGTTATAACGCCGCATTTCTTCGGCCAAGGATTTACTATTGCGCGCGTTCTCCGTGCGGATGAATTCTTTCAAATCCGAGATAACGGCATCATCACCTTGGCTGCAGCTTCCTTCGGCATCTCCCCCTTCGACGCTTTCCTGTTCGGCGGTACGCGGATTCTTCCCACTATCCTTCAGCAAAGGGCTGTTGGTTTTCCTCTTTTGCCTTCCCATCTTGACATGAACTTTGAGTTTTATTGACCACGGATAGATGTCGCTACCGTCGCCAACATCTGGCGTGACCCTGGGCCTGGCGTTTTCCTTACGAGACAAACATGGCGCACTCAGCGAAACACAAAAAAAGTCTTTCTTTGACACACCAGTCCATAAATGCTCGGACAAACTAACTTGCCAAACTTGCTGGGTCGTCACTGAATTGCCACGTCACCTTTTCCTCAGATATGTGAGCTATTTCCGTCATAAACACCATCAACAACACAGAGCTCCAAACCACCACCGGCCATGACGCAGTCAGCTGGCCAACTCCTCACCTGTAGTGTCAATTGAAAGAAACATACACAACCACTTAGCTCCAGGTGACCTCAAGGGGCATATTCAGAGGTTATACAAGGTCACGATATTATGTGTACCTCGTTACGGAACGAAACGCTCATTGCCCCGGCCGGGCGGCCGCCGGTCGTTCCTCGGCCCATTGGGAATTTGGCTGAAAATATCACTAAATTGCTTCTAATAGTGATTTAAAACATATCATAGTTGATCTTCGCACCCATTCGGATACATTGAAGCATTGGCTGCAAGATGAGCTATAGAATATCGTTCTGTCAGTTGTACTTAACGTGCCCAATTGCAGTGAAGATGCAAATGCACGGTAGTTTTAGCATTGTATTTCTCCCGAATTCGAGCAGTTTTCAAACCCAATTGATTTCATCGGGATATTGGGCAGAAGTTTTCTTGATCTTCACGCAGATCTCTATGTAAAATGCATGTGGAATCAGATGGTGGCACTTGTTTTGGTGGGGTGCTGCAACTTAACGTGCTCAATTGCAACTCATTTAACCCTCGCCCTACTGGAGCTTTTTTCACCTTCGCCCTACGGGGGGGGGGGGGGCTGACAAGCCCCCCTGTTAACTTCCAAACCAAGCAACTTAGAGCAATGCGGTAAGAACCGGCATGTTGCCTGTCATGAGAGGAACCTAACAGTATGCGATTTTTAGGTTTCAGGTGAACGGATGACCTTCCAGGTCAAGTGAATGACCTCGGATTTACCACGTCCAGAACAGCGATTTTGCTCTTCAGAAAACCTCAAAATTCGAAATTGATAAATGTAAATAAAAAGGCATGTTCCTAGACCAGTTTTGGCTCAAAGATGCAGAAAAGGTAATTATTTGTTCGTATCTTGTCAAAAAAAGTTTAAAGAAGTTATTTTTAAAAATGACGTCATCAGTTTCTTACACTTAGGGAGCCATCACTCAGTCAGAAATGAAGATATTGCTTTGAAATTTGGTATGAGTATTGTCCATGCTCAGTTCTCTCATATATATTCCGGTTTTTCTAAAATCTTGGAAAATTTTGATTTTGTGGGGATTAAAAAAAGACAGTTTTTTTTTATTTTAGTGGTCAAAAACCCAAAATTTTGCAAATCTGAGATTGCTATTTGAAAGAGAATAATATTTTGTATCTTTGGTGAATTGCGTTTGCAATTTGCTTTAAAACTCCATTTTCTACGATTTTTCGAATATTTCTATTTTTTACCAACATGACGTCATCAAAACGTTATTATTTACCAAATTTCTCAACCAATTTCAAATAAATTTTTACAGCCTACGTATAATTGCTGTAAACTCAGCTACCGAAAATTTCAGCAAGATGCAACACATGTGTAAAAAGTTATTCAAGAAAAACCTCAGGGGGGGGGGGGGGGTGTCAGCCCCCTCCCCCCTAGGGCGAGGGTTAGGGTTAACCCGCGCACTGCAGGGGCTTTGCGCCGAACACGAACTGCAGGGGGGGGGGGGTGATTTCCGCCCCCCTCCCCCTGAGATCTCGAAAACTACGCTACGTAGCGAGAAGCGGAAAAAGGCATTTGATAGCTTTATACATGTTCTAGCGAAAGTATTTCAGTGTTCTTTTAGGTCAGGTCAAAATTGAGGTCACCAGAGGTCATTTTTTTCTTCAAATTCCCATATATCTCAGAAACAATGCTAGTTAGAAAAAAACCGGAAAAAAGCAAACGCCAGCCAGTTAAATTTGCAATCGCTGAGGTGTCCTCAGATTTTATCTCAAATATATTTGATAGATATATATTTCAGATATATTTGAAGCTCCAGAGGTGAAAAGAAAAATAAATGCATTTTTTGCTAAATCGTTTTTGCTATTAACTTTTTACTTAATAAAGATAACGGAAAAATGTTTACACCATTGTGTTTATCTTGTCAAGGCGCTTTGCATGATATACATGGCGACCTTGTTAAATCAACTTAACAATTTGACCTCAGGTCAAGGTCAAGTGGTGACCCAAGTAGGGCGGGAGTTATTGACCACAAAGTGATGGTGACCTTGCATGACCTCAAATGACCCAATAGGGGTCACTGAACACAAAGTACACTTGGATCATCAAGAATATCCTATAATAACATGATCCAGAAGTAATTGGACTAATGTCATGCATATCCTTGAAATAGGAAGCATTTGTATATTTCCCCATTGACTTATTATGGGGAGGTTACGAAATTGACCTGACCTTAAGTCACCGATATAAAAATTCCGAAATATGCGAATTGTAAGTACTTAAGCCCTCATGACATCCTGTAAGTTTCAAACTGATCGGTGAAAAACTCTGGCTTTGGCACACTTGCAAACATTTTTGGAGGTGGGGTCACTTGACCTGGTCTGGTAACCTGACCTGAGATGACCCGATGTTATTTTTTTTTCAAAGTGTGCGCAATTGATGTCCTAATAGGTGTGCCCAAACCCGTTTTTTTGCTATCTTTGAAAAACCTGAGGGGGGGGGGGCGGAAATCAAACCCCCCTGCGGTGCGCGGGTTAACCCTATTCCCTGCGGGCGGCCATAATTACGTTAACCTGCGGGGCGGGTTGGGGAAGCCAGAGATCTCGAGAACCGCTCAGTCGATTTTGATGGAACAAACACCATTCGATTTGTCATGGAAAGATATTTATTTTTGGACCTCCAATTTTTGATTTGTTTATAAATGGGGGCCAGGGGGCAAAAAGTACGAAAATTTTGGGTGTTTTTGAAAGGTCATTGCGGTCATGTGGTATCACCGATTGTCATGCAACACACGTTTTTGAGCTTCAAATGTACAGGTCTTCAATATATCAAAAGACAAATATACAAATGAAAATCATAGGCGTATTCAGCAGATGTAACTTGAGGGGATTTTCGGATAACAAATATGTGCTGTTTGTGCTTATTTGGGAATATATGAACGTCATATGTGGGCATTATGTGCCGTAATTTGTTATATGTAATATATTGCGCATAGGCGGATCCAGATAAACAACGTGGTGGGGGGGGGGGGTAGGGGTGCCATCCATGTCACGATTTTTAGCAACTTTTTAATTTGAGGGTGGAGCAAACGCATGTTTTGAAGGTTCTTCTTTACGCCGTATAATCTTTTCACACACGTATGTTCATTTTAGATAGGATGAATGCACTGTTCTAGCAATGGAGCACTCAGGACGGCGTATGGGGCGAAAAACCACCGGGGGCAGAATCTGCCCCCTCCCCGCAGGGTTAAGCAAATTTTGAATCACGAAAAAGGGAAAGGAGCTTGATCTCAACTGAAACGTGAAAATAGCGTAACGTAATTTACAAACGATTCTTAACATTTCTTGATTCTTGTACGATATCGGCATTCATCACAGACGGCTGTTTTGTGTTTATCCACAGTTGGTAGATATCTGCAAAACATACTTGGCTGTGAAATGTTCGCAAAATCTACGGGATGTTAAAAGTCATCTTAGGTCAGCGGAGGTCAGTGACTTCGGTTGACCTGTGACAGAGCATGGCCCCGATTGAGCATATAATTATGCAAAATATGGGTCCCAATTTCAAATTTGAAATCTGCGTCAAAAATTGTTCTAGAAGCTATCAGAGTCCAAAAATTCATCTCAGGTCATCAGAGGTCAGTGACCTCGGTTGACCTCTAAAAAGGTCATCCAATGTCACCTGTTAACACCTGTGCATATGTGTTATGCTCCTGGACATCTATAAAACACCGTATTACCTATAGGTAATACGTATCTGTCGGCCATACACTATTCCTAGGTCATGCTAGGTCATGCTAGGTCATGCAAGATCAGGTCAAGCTGAAAACTCAGGAAGTGAATAGTGATTGAATTCGTCAAGCGGAAGCTACCCACCAAATTTGACGTCAATTGAGCCAAAGAAACTCACATTATGGCAAGCGACATGACAATAGCCTCCGGGCATTGCTCCATTTCACTTTCTTGTCAATTACCATACTCGAAGAGCGGTATCTCAAAAAGTTGAAAAGTCTCCACCCTTCTTTTTTTGCACGTTCTTGGAGGATGTTACGTTAATTGATTGTGCCAAGTTTGGACTAGTCACGAGCAGGCAACTTACATATTTTTTTTAATTATTATTTTGATCTCGTCAGGTCATTTTGAGGTCATGTTATTATTTCCCCTTTTTCCGAATGGGCCAGCCCTGTGAAGTATTCTATATTAGTTGTATTCCGCTAAGCACATAAGATATAAGCGTTTGATTGATATAAAGTACTGATGAAAACCCGATCTCAATCGGAGCACAAAGTTATTAGCTTCCGAAAAGCGTATGTACGGCCGGTTCGGGCCGGGCCAAATGTAAATGCGTCTAGTAAATTGACGAGAAACCTCACGGGCGCTTCGCGCCCGCTCGGTAATTGCCAACTTCACTGGCTACTGGATCCGGTGCGTACCTCAGGTCTTCCCGCCATACACATCTGCTTCACGGAGCAGCAGAAGCTGAATTTAACTTGTGTGTTAAATGGAAATATTGACCTTTTTATCTATTTTTCTGCATTAACTTATGCAACATGCATGGTATTAAATTGATCGAGTCTGAATTTAAAAACCGAAATCACAACTTGTTTGATATCGAAAATTATTGTTTTGGGGAAAGGAAAAAAAGTACATATACTTCTTTCGGAGTTCATGGTCGGTGTTTTTACTTCACTATTGGAAGCGCAACATGTCTGGCGCTTTTGTTTCAATATCTTCAACGTTGAATACCTCTCGTTGAATTACCTCTCAACAAATCACATACACTAAATACGTCGTCGTTGGGGGCCAAGTTAATCTGCCGAATGCTTCACGGTTTTCTTAAATATTAATGTAGTTTTTTTCAGAGTTATCAAGAGGATTCTTACTTTATATTATTACAAATTCAGATATTTCACGAATTTGTAATAATATAAAGTAAGAATCCTCTTGATAACTCTGGAGAAAAAAACTACATTAATATCTTAATAACCTGAGGAAAAGTTAATAATGACTCTTAAGTCGTACCTAAGTTTTCTTAAATGTTTATTGATTGATTATGGGAAAACGGTTCAGATACATGTTTATGTGAGCATTGTAATGTATTGAATACCTGTATGTTGAAAATTCATGAGGAAAACATCCAATTTGTTCCTTTTTAATGAGTCGAGACCACTAAATAGGTCGCCGCCCGGGGCCAAACTAAACTGCCGATTTAAATGCACTTTTATCAAATTCTTGTTGATTGTTCATACAAGTTTGGTACATATTCGCAAAAGATAGAGTGCAGGAAATATATTACATGCCTTCATGATAAATAGCAATGCGTTGGGAGGTTAATTTGAGCTAGGACAGTGAATTCGTTACCAAGTACTTGCTGAGTACCGACCGTTATAAGCGTGGAACGTTTAACAACTTTAACTTGAAATAACTTCGGTTAGGGACAATTTTATGCAAAATGTGATTGGATTTACTTCTAAGTTGAGTGCTTCTTCCCATTTCAAGTGCTAACTTAATTTTTGTGGAAAAAGGTCATTAGGTATTTCCCGTTAACTAAGTGGGAGCTCCTATTTCCTAAGTGGCTCTCTGGAGTTGTTAAAAGATGTGAGGAAACTCGGGAGCCATGAGTCGGCTAACATCCATGGCCGCATGGTATCGACTGGCAGGGAGCGCTGAGCCGTCGAGACACAAGAACAGAATGCGGATGGTGACCAGGGCTAATGTGACGCCACCTATACAATGGCGCCACCTATATAATGTGGCGCCACCTATACAATAAGCGACGCTGGTGGCTGCGGAGTAAAGAAGCGCTGGCTGGCGCAGTATTTCGGCGAGGCTAGGTGCGCCGCCAGACGGCACGGGTGGAGTTTCCTATTCAAATGGTGGGGCCACTGCCCCACCGACTTGTGGTTTGCCCCACCAACTTTTATCAGATTTGAAGGTTTCCTGACGTTAAAATGGTCAATTTTGACTTCAACCATGCAAAACACCCAGCCAATATGCCATTTTGCCCCACCAACTTTTTAAGAAAAGCTCCACCCATGCGGCAGACGGGCGCCGCGGACGGCACAGTACACTTCCTCCTGAGCCTGGCTGACTGAGCAGTGGCTGTGCAGCGACCAACTTGGCACGACTCGCGACGGATGACGTCATCTAGGCCGTTGAGGCCGTGGTGGCTGTGAACAAAGGGGAGATTGACGTCACAAAAGCTGCGTAGAATTATAGTGATATTCTGCTTTTGTGCCAGTTAGTTGGTAGTTGGCTCTGGCGTCCCAATTTCAACAATGAGTTGTTTTGCGTCTAACACAGTGCTTTACAAAACGGTTATGATGATAACTCACATAGGTGCAAAACACAAAACAGCTGGTAACAACAGGTAAATGTAGATAAGGATTTTTAGTAGTTTGGCGCAAATATTCACCACTTAATTATACAAATAAATTACGAGGTTATTGCCCCTCTATAAGCGCTGGACAATGCAATCCTATATAATGCACTACTAATATATTTTAACTCCGCATGTTCTAAGATACCATTCGAAACCTGTTTCCATTCATGCCTGGGCTGAACAAGAAACACCCTAATTTTTATCAGGAATGGGCTCACCTTCTGAGTCCATTCGATCCCATAAAGAATATAATGTGCTCACCTATTGTCTTCTTGGAATATATCACCCAATAGTCGTATACGTCGCCGTCAATCAGCTTCGGATATTCGCCGAACAGACGGCACTCGTGTGTCCGCATATGGTAAATTAATGTCTGACAGCGGGGACGCGCCTGACACATCCTGTAACAGTCACCTGGCAGGAAAACCAGCAGCCAGTCACCTGTCAGGAAAACCAGCAGACAGTCACCTGGCAGGAAAACCAGCAGACAGTCGTCTGGCAGGAAAACCAGCAGACAGTCGTCTGGCAGGAAAACCAGCAGACAGTCACCTGGCAGGAAAACCAGCAGACAGTCACCTGTCAGGAAAACCAGCAGACAGTCACCTGTCAGGAAAACCAGCAGTCAGTCACCTGGCAGGAAAACCAGCAGACAGTCACCTGTCAGGAAAACCAGCAGTCAGTCACCTGTCAGGAAAACCAGCAGACAGTCACCTGTCAGGAAAACCAGCAGACAGTCACCTGTCAGGAAAACCAGCAGACAGTCACCTGGCAGGAAAACCAGCAGTCAGTCACCTGACAGGAAAACCAGCAGACAGTCACCTGTCAGGAAAACCAGCAGTCAGTCACCTGGCAGGAAAACCAGCAGACAGTCACCTTTCAGGAAAACCAGCAGTCAGTCACCTGGCAGGAAAACCAGCAGTCAGTCACCTGTCAGGAATACCAGCAGTCAGTCACCTGTCAGGAAAACCAGCAGACAGTCACCTGGCAGGAAAACCAGCACCGCCAGTCACCTGTCAGGAAAACCAGCAGTCGGTCACCTGTCAGGAAAACCAGCAAACAGTCACCTGGCAGGAAAACCAGCAGACAGTCACCTGGCAGGAAAACCAGCACCGCCAGTCGTCTGGCACACCCTATATATTATGTGACAGACACCTGTCACGAGAACCAGGACAGACACCTGCCACGAGAACCAGGACGGCGAGGCGAAGAAGCCAGACACTCGTGATTATAATATCAGCAGCGTTATGCCACCGAAAGCAGCGTTTATCATCATTTTGGGTTAGTTTTTACCGCACATGAATACCTACAGGCTACAGACACACAGCAGGACAATGCATGTACTCACAACGCGTCCAGCCGTCGTGGTCAATGCTGATCAGATCCGGTGTGCTCAGCACCTGACTGTACCTAAGTCTCCCGAACTCTGGCTGCATCACGGAGACCTCGTGAGGTGGCGACGGGCTGATGCTGGCAGTGCCATGTGTCAGTGTGACTGTATCAGCTCTGACGGCGAGCTGCGGCTGGATAGCGACGAGCAACAGCAGAACAGCACGAGCCATCACTTAAAAAATGGAAAACAATCGACTTGCCAGTGAGCCGAACACTTCCAAATCGGAAACAAGTGACTCGTCTGCGCGCAAAAAGCGGAATCAAGACAGTTTCAAATCGATGTCTGAGGAGTGAAAAGAACTAAGATGCGAGCAATAGAACAGTCCTTTAGTGCTGGAGGAATGGAAGAAGTTGATGAGGATGTTTTGTTTGCCGGCACCTTTATATAAGCCATGGGCAGCGCGTAGACATGAATTTAAATTAGATGTCAATCAGTATGCTTTTAGAGGTCGAAACATCTCATTATTCGTGATTAATGCGATTTAACGATACGCAATCACAGTTCGTGTGGGTTTCCAATACGCGATTCGGAAAACCAGATTCCGTTTTGGCACCAACAGCCCTATTTGATTTACTTTAACCGCCAATAACCAATTACTGTCCATTAGACCAAATGGCCTTCGTATAAGGGCAACCATTACCAATCTGCACAGACCAACAGCTGATATCTAGCTTTCAAATAGCTACGACTTAAATTGCCAGTTAGACATGAGGAAAATATAAATGACAATCTCATATAGTATATGAGTGCAAACGGGTAAGTTCATTGCAAACTCACATTGTAATTAAGCAGCGGTAGAAACACTAAAAAACTAGTGCGAACCTATAAAGCTCTGTGACTACTAAAAATGAACCATCTCCGAACATTCTAGTTATGAAATGGACGTGATCTTTTACAGGGGGTGTCAATACGGTGTAGGAAATCAATCACTTTCATAATGGGATTTTGAGCGCTGAGATAGCAGTTTTGAAGGCCAAGTCGATAAATCATTTACTGAATACTCTGGTTGTAAGGACTCTCCTGCTGAATATATTAGATGTTTTGTCCCGTCATTCAGCGTTGTGTCAAACAACGTAGCGCTGGGTCGAGAAGCTTCATATGTAAGCATGTGATAAAAGCAGCGTTACTGGACCAGCGAGCGAACCCTTCGCCACTGACAATATTATCCTAGTTGTGTAAGCAATGATGAGATAATAATTGATTTGTACTTACTAATTTTATAAATAAATATTTTAACCAAGTTCATAGCTTTTTACAGGTCGCTTATATTCTTCTTTCGAAGAGCACACAATGTAGTGGACCAAGCACCATATCCTCCTGCGACCAAAGCACTAACTGGAACTCTCACCCTGTTCCGAGGGATATGGCGGCCGGGATTCGTCCCGGCCGCCATATCCCTTTTGCCACTGTCAATATCGTCCCCAAACTTGCAGTACCCGCTTTCACATCAAGTACCGCTCACTAAACGGCTAAACGTTTTATTAATTGACAAGGGAAAAATGTCAATGCCTCAATTGCCATTTTCGCACATACTCCTATTCCGAACTCCAGACGAAAAACGTTAACATTTCATTCCAACTGGCCATTTATGCGTTCAAGTTGGGGAGGAACAATAAGTCATACGATGCTTTTTTTCTGTTGAGCAATATAAGTTCCATGGATAGAGGTAATTCGTCACGATTCGTCACAAATAGTCCATCGGAAGATAATTAAAATATAAACATTTCAGGTATCGATATATCTAATTCTGCATCTTCAAATGGTTCCGCAAACTTGTGCGGACAGTCCGTACAAGTTTTTAGAGGTTCGCCAACTTGTACGGACTCTGTCCGACGTCCGTACCGTCCGTAGTGGTGGCGGCGCCCATGGTACGGACACTGTCCGTACCGTCCGTAGTGGTGGCGACGCCCATGGTACGGACACTGTCCGTACCGTCCGTAGTGGTGGCGACGCCCATGGTACGGACACTGTCCGTACCGTCCGTAGTGGTGGCGACGCCCATGGTACGGACACTGTCCGTACCGTCCGTAGTGGTGGCGACGCCCATGGTACGGACACTGTCCGTACCGTCCGTAGTGGTGGCGACGCCCATGGTACGGACACTGTCCGTACCGTCCGTAGTGGTGGAGACGCTCATGGTACGGACACTGTCCGTACCGTCCGTAGTGGTGGCGACGCCCATGGTACGGACACTGTCCGTACCGTCCGTAGTGGTGGCGACGCCCATGGTACGGACACTGTCCGTACCGTCCGTAGTGGTGGCGACGCCCATGGTACGGACACTGTCCGTACCGTCCGTAGTGGTGGCGGCGCCCATGGTACGGACACTGTCCGTACCGTCCGTAGTGGTGGCGACGCCCATGGTACGGACACTGTCCGTACCGTCCGTAGTGGTGGCGGCGCCCATGGTACGGACACTGTCCGTACCGTCCGTAGTGGTGGCGGCGCCCATGGTACGGACACTGTCCGTACCGTCCGTAGTGGTGGCGGCGCCCATGGTACGGACACTGTCCGTACCGTCCGTAGTGGTGGCGACGCCCATGGTACGGACACTGTCCATACCGTCCGTAGTGGTGGCGACGCCCATGGTACGGACACTGTCCGTACGTCCGTAGTGGTGGCGACGCCCATGGTACGGACACTGTCCGTACCGTCCGTAGTGGTGGCGACGCCCATGGTACGGACACTGTCCGTACCGTCCGTAGTGGTGGCGACGCCCATGGTACGGACACTGTCCGTACCGTCCGTAGTGGTGGCGACGCCCATGGTACGGACACTGTCCGTACCGTCCGTAGTGGTGGCGACGCCCATGGTACGGACACTGTCCGTACCGTCCGTAGTGGTGGCGACGCCCATGGTACGGACACTGTCCGTACCGTCCGTAGTGGTGGCGACGCCCATGGTACAGACACTGTCCGTACCGTCCGTAGTGGTGGCGACGCCCATGGTACGGACACTGTCCGTACCGTCCGTAGTGGTGGCGACGCCCATGGTACGCACACTGTCCGTACCGTCCGTAGTGGTGGCGACGCCCATGGTACGGACACTGTCCGTACCGTCCGTAGTGGTGGCGACGCCCATGGTACGGACACTGTCCGTACCGTCCGTAGTGGTGGCGACGCCCATGGTACGGACACTGTCCGTACCGTCCGTAGTGGTGGCGACGCCCATGGTACGGACACTGTCCGTACCGTCCGTAGTGGTGGCGACGCCCATGGTACTGACACTGTCCGTACCGTCCGTAGTGGTGGCGACGCCCATGGTACGGACACTGTCCGTACCGTCCGTAGTGGTGGCGACGCCCATGGTACGGACACTGTCCGTACCGTCCGTAGTGGTGGCGACGCCCATGGTACGGACACTGTCCGTACCGTACGTAGTGGTGGCGACGCCCATGGTACGGACACTGTCCGTACCGTCCGTAGTGGTGGCGACGCCCATGGTACGGACACTGTCCGTACCGTCCGTAGTGGTGGCGACGCCCATGGTACGGACACTGTCCGTACCGTCCGTAGTGGTGGCGACGCCCATGGCGCATACACCACGCATGAATGTACAAACCTTTGGTATGTTTATTTGTATTAAATGTTATTAGTACTGACGGAAAACAGTACAAGAGTGCATGGCGGGTCGGCAGGTATCATACAGATTAAGTTTCTCAGATTCACAATGATGTTTTCATATTTAACGTTAATTCTCGACCGCAATGTCGTAAAACGAAATCTGAACTTACGAAGCAGCACACACGCTCCCGGCTCATGTTGCTGGTGTCTGCGGCCGTCTACGTATATCATAAGTACCCAAGATCCATCAATACCCGAGTCCATAAGTACCCGAATCCATAAATACCCGAGTGCATAAGTTCCCGAGTTCATAATTGTACCCAGAATCCATAAATAACCTAACCTACCTAACCTACCTAACCTACCTAACCTACCTAACCTACCTAACCTACCTAACCTACCTAACCTACCTAACCTACCTAACCTACCTAACCTACCTAACCTACCTAACCTACCTAACCTACCTAACCTACCTAACCTACCTAACCTACCTAACCTACCTAACCTACCTAACCTACCTAACCTACCTAACCTACCTAACCTACCTAACCTACCTAACCTACCTAACCTACCTAACCTACCTAACCTACCTAACCTACCTAACCTACCCAACCTACCTAACCTACCTAACCTACCTAACCTACCTAACCTACCTAACCTACCTGACCTACCTGACCTACCTGACCTACCTTACCTACCTGACCTACCTGACCTACCTTACCTACCTAACCTAACCTCTTGGGTACTTGTGAATCCCGGGTACATTTAAACGTTGGGTATTTATGGATTCTGGGTACTTATGAACTTGGGAACTTATGGAATCGGGTATTTATGGATCTTGGGTACTTTTGAGTGTTCCCCGTCTAAGAGAGAATGCTGTGCTGTGCGGCACAGCATGCATCAGGCGTTAGTTTTGAGAGATATCTGTTGGCGGGAAGAGGAACCGCTGTGCTGTGCGGCACAGGGCATAGGGCGTGGCGCAACATTCTCGTTTCATATATTGTATCAATTCACCAAAAGGCCGCTCCCTGCTCGCGTACAGCAAAATCAATCAATACAAGGTTTGCATACGAGCGAAAACACATTTAACAAAACATATAGGTAGGGTAGACCGGGGCAAAGCGCATCCCCGGTTAAGGTAATTCGCCCGATGACAAAACCTCGGAAATGCCAGCCTTGAGCATATACGATAGCGTCATCTCAGAGAGGGTGCAAACATGAACTGGCGTCGGTCAGTTTCCGGTTCTACATCACGTCCCGTGACAACGCTGTGCAGTAGGGACACTGCACAGTCTTCCAGTATCAACTATGGCAGACGACTTACAAGTGATGACATTGACTGAAAAACTGATCACCTCATCGGCCCCCTGAGCCAGCCGACGGGTCCCCTCATCGGCCCTCTGAGCCAGCCGACGGGTCCGCTCATCGGCCCCCTGAGCCAGCCGACGGGTCCGCTCATCGGCCCCCTGAGTCAGCCGACGGGCCCGCTCGTCGGCCCCCTGAGCCAGCCGACGGGTCTCCTCATCGGCCCCCTGAGCCAGCCGACGGGTTCCGTCATCGTCCCACTGAGCCAGCCGACGGGTCCCCTCATCGGCCCCCTGCGCCAGCCGACGGGTCCCCTCATCGGCCCCCTGCGCCAGCCGACGGGTCCCCTCATCGGCCCCCTGAGCCAGCCGACGGGTCCCCTCATCGGCCCCGAGCCAGCCGACGGGTCCCCTCATCGGCCCCGAGCCAGCCGACGGGTTCCGTCTCACCATCCCTCGTCTCATCATCAATGGTGTCGCCACCTGCGTTTGACCTCGTAGAAGTCAACAAACAAAAATGTGACATAGGGCTTTGTATTTGGCACAAGAGTGGTGGACCCGGTGAAAACTGATCAAATTTAGCCACTTCCTATGGATTTACACGTGTTATCAATTTTTTTTCCCATTGACTTATACTGGGGAGGTCACGAAATCTGACCTTAGGACCGATATACACAATCGAGATTAACGAATTGTAGGTACTTGTCACCAGATGACATCCTGTGAGGTTCAAACCGTTCGGTCAATCACTTTGGTTGTGGCACGACCGTAAACTTTTGGAGGTGGGTTCACTTCTTGACTTGACCTGGTGACCTGACCTGAGATGACCCGAGGTAAAATATTTCACACCGTTTGGGTAATTGATGCCCAAACAGCTGTGCCAAAAATTTATGTGAGCCGCCTGAAAAATCGGTGGGGGTTGGTTGGTTGAAAATCACCCCCCCCCCCCCCCCCCAGCAGTGCGCGTGTTAATCACATGGACAGAAAATAGCCAAGCAGTCGTCGCGCCCTTTAACTCTAATAAACCAACACGAATTTTAATGCTGATGATCATGATGATGACGATGGTGGTGGTGGTGGCGGTGTTGCTGCTCATCATGATTAATGAGACAGCGACACAGATACGGATAAGTATATACACATTGAGCGTCCCTCAAGAGTACCCTGAAGGCTCTGCTCCCACCGAAGCGCCATCTCGTACCATATTTTATATATGTATGTCACATACGTGATATTATTAAATTCATCGATTCTGCCGGGTGTATTGAGTTCATATTGGCATTTCGGCTGTACAGATATCGAACAATCACCCGTCGGTCTCTGTTCGTCCGGTCGGCCTGACGGTCTCTGTTCGTCCGGCCGGCCTGACGGTCTCTGTTCGTCCGGCCGGCCAGACGGTCTCTGTTCGTCCGGTCGGCCAGACGGTCTCTGTTCGTCCGGTCGGCCAGACGGTCTCTGTTCGTCCGGTCGGCCAGACGGTCTCTGTTCGTCCGGTCGGCCAGACGGTCTCTGTTCGTCCGGTCGGCCAGACGGTCTCTGTTCGTCCGGTCGGCCTGACGGCCTCTGTTCGTCCGGTCGGCCAGACGGTCTCTGTTCGTCCGGTCGGCCAGACGGTCTCTGTTCGTCCGGTCGGCCAGACGGTCTCTGTTCGTCCGGTCGGCCAGACGGTCTCTGTTCGTCCGGTCGGCCAGACGGTCTCTGTTCGTCCGGTCGGCCAGACAGTCTCTGTTCGTCCGGTCGGCCTGACGGCCTCTGTTCGTCCGGTCGGCCAGACGGTCTCTGTTCGTCCGGTCGGCCAGACGGCCTCTGTTCGTCCGGCCGGCCTCTGTACGTCCGGTCGGCCAGACGGACGACAGTCGGCGCACCATACGGTAGGACAGAGAAGGTAACGGCGCTGCTTCACGCCTGTGTGCAATTTCAGAGCTATCCACCACCGCCGTCCAGACATAGTGTTTTCCCGTCCAATAATCAACCCTAGTCGAATGCCACGAACACTGTGCCCAAGAGCGCTCGAAACTCAGCATCAACCTTTACTTCCGCTCCAAGTACACACAACAAATTAGAGACTTGTACTAAAGAGATAGTATCCGCATTTGTATGACTGCCCCCGATGTCCATATGGGCACAGATGTAGCTAATTTCGACATGATTTGCAAGACAGATTCTACATTTAGCGCATTGGTTGGTCGGAGCCCGTCACAGACGAAACTCAATCAGACGGGCCAGCCACGCAACAAAGTACAACATTCTGAAGTGGGCTTACCAAACCAGACGGGCCAGCCACGCAACAAAGTAAACCATTCTGAAGTGGGCTTATCAAACCAGGCGGTGCCGGCGCACCTGTGTACAATGTGCGCCAGTTAACTCTGCCGCGACGTTCGCAGTGTCCCAAAAGTCAATGTTTGCTTGGGTGTCAGAGCGGAAAGTTTAAGCCAAAAAGACCATGAGAGTGGAAAATCCTGTAGGAAAATGGTACAATATTGATTTGTTTTGAATATGAAAAGCAGTAGCTTTTTGTTGAAATAATGCATTTTTAGTCAAAATTTGTGTCAGAATCAATAGGTATCACAATTCATAATTTAAATTTGGGAGTGGAAAATTAACTCCTAAAATGGGGAGTGAGATATTCGCATTTGGGTGTCATTTCTCACCCAAACCAACAAATTTTGGGACACTGGACGTTCGACTTGCTTACATCGAAATGTGCCAACACCAGACCAATGAACACAACCTTTCGTATGCCGCCACTGATCAGCTTCCTATAATATTTCCATAAGACTAAACAAATCGGATCCCATATGAACGTAGTGCGAACTATGCATACTAAATAACAACTGGCTTGTCTTCGCGAGAGTGAGCGAATGCATCAAATGAGCTGCGGTACCGTAAGAGGACACATTCTGTGCATTGATCGTCACAGCCTGCGAACAAGCTATCACTGAAGCTGCACTTCAGTGAAGGTTACCTCCAGTGAAGGTTACCTCCAGTGAAGGTTACCTCCAGTGAAGGTTACCTTCAGTGAAGGTTACCTTCAGTGAAGGTTACCTTCAGTGAAGGTTACCTTCAGTGAAGGTTACCTTCAGTGAAGGTTACCTTCAGTGAAGGTTACCTTCAGTGAAGGTTACCTTCAGTGAAGGTTACCTTCAGTGAAGGTTACCTTCAGTGAAGGTTACCTTCAGTGAAGGTTACCTTCAGTGAAGGTTACCTTCAGTGAAGGTTACCTTCAGTGAAGGCTACCTTCAGTGAAGGCTACCTTCAGTGAAGGTTACCTTCAGTGAAGGTTACCTTCAGTGAAGGTTACCTTCAGTGAAGGTTACCTCCAGTGAAGATTACCTCCAGTGAAGATTACCTCCAGTGAAGATTACCTCCAGTGAAGGTTACCTCCAGTGAAGGTTACCTTCAGTGAAGGTTACCTTCAGTGAAGGTTACCTCCAGTGAAGGTTACCTCCAGTGAAGGTTACCTCCAGTGAAGGTTACCTTCAGTGAAGGTTACCTTCAGTGAAGGTTACCTCCAGTGAAGGTTACCTCCAGTGAAGGTTACCTCCAGTGAAGGTTACCTCCAGTGAAGGTACCTCCGTGTGATAGTGACCGTTCCTCTATACCGGAACATCGGCAACACCTAAAACATGACCTCCCGCACCAGTCCACCATACATAGTGACGTCACACACCGTACAAAACCAGCGCACCGCGCCCCAGTTTCTCAATGACTGACATTCCGCGGCGCACCCGGGCTGGCAACACTGTGGGCGAGCACGGCCTCTCGACGCAGTCCACTGTTGCATAACGACTCCCAACATGGAAATCACACAGTGGTGAGCGCTGTCAAGCATGCCACCGGCCACTGCTAAGCCCGATGCTGCCTCCGTGTGGTTATACGACCAATCCACGCGTCTGGGTAAATGGCCGTCCCTCCTCAGACATTCCTCCACATACCTACACAGTTACACTGGCTAGAACAGAACCTCCCCTCACATCACCATACACACCGACATGGCCGACCTGCCACGTCACATGTGCTCTCACATCGGCTAGTAGACATTCCCCTCACAATCTCTCACGTCGGCTAGCAGGCATGCCCCAAACTTGCAGCAACTCACCTAGGCTAGCGGATACACCCCCTCACATCACCACACACTCGGCCCCGCTGGCGGCGCCCATGCCGGCCGGCAGGCGGGGGTTCCCCTCCTCATCGAACGCCAGGCCCAGCTCCGAATCGCCGACCAGCTCCTTCGGCGGCTGTCCGAGCGCCTGCATCTTCTGCATCAGGGCAAACACTCTGTCCTGTCGACAAGACGCCTCGCCGCTGCCCCCGCCATCCTCCTCCTCCTCAAACACGCCGCACACCTCCACCATCAGTTTGTGCTGGCGCGTGTACCGGTCGCGCTCCTCCGCCGACAGGGAGTCCGAGTTGGCCTCCAGCCAGGTGGGGTACTTGCCGGCCACGTCCTTCAGCGACGGGTACAGCACGTCCTTGGAGAGGATGCTGGCCATGACTGTCTGCATTAGCGGCATGAAGGTATCCAGCGAGGCGGCGTCCGGCGAGTCCCCGGAGCCGGAGAAGGCCTTCAGCAGCTCCGCCATGTCCGGTTCACCACCCATCTGAGGAGATACAGATAATCAGATACTGCGATACAAATACTGCGATAGATACTGCGATACAGATACTGCGATACATATACTGCGATACAGACACTGCGATACAGATACTGAGCTACAGATACTGCGATACTGCGATACTGCGATACTGCGATACTGCGATACTTCGATACTGCGATACTGCGATACTTCGATACTGCGATACTTCGATACTGCGATACTGCGATACTTCGATACTGCGATACTGCGATACTTCGATACTGCGATACTTCGATACTGCGATACTTCGATACTGCGATACTTCGATACTGCGATACTTCGATACTGCGATACTTCGATACTGCGATACTTCGATACTGCGATACTTCGATACTGCGATACTTCGATACTGCGATACTTCGATACTGCGATACTTCGATACTGCGATACTTCGATACTGCGATACTTCGATACTGCGATACTGCGATACTGCGATACTTCGATACTGCGATACTGCGATACTGCGATACTGCGATACTGCGATACTGCGATACTGCGATACTGCGATACTGCGATACTGCGATACTGCGATACTGCGATACTGCGATACTGCGATACTGCGATACTGCGATACTGCGATACTGCGATACTGCGATACTGCGATACTGCGATACTGCGATACTGCGATACTGCGATACAGCGATACTGCGATACTGCGATACTGCGATACTGCGATACTGCGATACTGCGATACTGCGATACTGCGATACTGAGATAGATACTGAGATACAGATACTGAGATACAGATACTGAGATACAGATACTGAGATACAGATACTGAGATACAGATACTGAGATACAGATACTGAGATACAGATACTGAGATACAGATACTGAGATACAGATACTGAGATACAGATACTGAGATACAGATACTGAGATACAGATACTGAGATACAGATACTGAGATACAGATACTGAGATACAGATACTGAGATACAGATACTGAGATACAGATACTGAGATACAGATACTGAGATACAGATACTGAGATACAGATACTGAGATACAGATACTGAGATACAGATACTGAGATACAGATACTGAGATACAGATACTGAGATACAGATACTGAGATACAGATACTGAGATACAGATACTGAGATACAGATACTGAGATACAGATACTGAGATACAGATACTGAGATACAGATACTGAGATACAGATACTGAGATACAGATACTGAGATACATATACTGAGATACAGATACTGAGATACAGATACTGAGATACAGATACTGAGATACAGATACTGAGATACAGATACTGAGATACAGATACTGAGATACAGATACTGAGATACAGATACTGAGATACAGATACTGAGATACAGATACTGAGATACAGATACTGAGATACAGATACTGAGATACAGATACTGAGATACAGATACTGAGATACAGATACTGAGATACAGATACTGAGATACAGATACTGAGATACAGATACTGAGATACAGATACTGAGATACAGATACTGAGATACAGATACTGGGATACAGATACTGAGATACAGATACTGAGATACAGATACTGAGATACAGATACTGAGATACAGATACTGAGATACAGATACTGAGATACAGATACTGAGATACAGATACTGAGATACAGATACTGAGATACAGATACTGAGATACAGATACTGAGATACAGATACTGAGATACAGATACTGAGATACAGATACTGAGATACATATACTGAGATACAGATACTGAGATACAGATACTGAGATACAGATACTGAGATACAGACACTGAGATACAGACACTGAGATACAGATACTGAGATACAGATACTGAGATACAGATACTGAGATACAGATACTGAGATACAGATACTGAGATACAGATACTGAGATACAGATACTGAGATACAGATACTGAGATACAGATACTGAGATACAGATACTGAGATACAGATACTGAGATACAGATACTGAGATACAGATACTGAGATACAGATACTGAGATACAGATACTGAGATACAGATACTGAGATACAGATACTGAGATACAGATACTGAGATACAGATACTGAGATACAGATACTGAGATACAGATACTGAGATACAGATACTGAGATACAGATACTGAGATACAGATACTGAGATACAGATACTGAGATACAGATACTGAGATACAGATACTGAGATACAGATACTGAGATACAGATACTGAGATACAGATACTGAGATACAGATACTGAGATACAGATACTGAGATACAGATACTGAGATACAGATACTGAGATACAGATACTGAGATACAGATACTGAGATACAGATACTGAGATACAGATACTGAGATACAGATACTGAGATACAGATACTGAGATACAGATACTGAGATACAGATACTGAGATACAGATACTGAGATACAGATACTGAGATACAGATACTGAGATACAGATACTGAGATACAGATACTGAGATACAGATACTGAGATACAGATACTGAGATACAGATACTGAGATACAGATACTGAGATACAGATACTGAGATACAGATACTGAGATACAGATACTGAGATACAGATACTGAGATACAGATACTGAGATACAGATACTGAGATACAGATACTGAGATACAGATACTGAGATACAGATACTGAGATACAGATACTGAGATACAGATACTGAGATACAGATACTGAGATACAGATACTGAGATACAGATACTGAGATACAGATACTGAGATACAGATACTGAGATACAGATACTGAGATACAGATACTGAGATACAGATACTGAGATACAGATACTGAGATACAGATACTGAGATACAGATACTGAGATACAGATACTGAGACACAGATACTGAGACACAGATACTGAGACACAGATACTGAGACACATATACTGAGACACAGATACTGAGACACAGATACTGAGACACAGATACTGAGACACAGATACTGAGACACAGATACTGAGACACAGATACTGAGACACAGATACTGAGACACAGATACTGAGATACAGATACTGAGATACAGATACTGAGATACAGATACTGAGATACAGATACTGAGATACAGATACTGAGATACAGATACTGAGATACAGATACTGAGATACAGATACTGAGATACAGATACTGAGATACAGATACTGAGATACAGATACTGAGATACAGATACTGAGATACAGATACTGAGATACAGATACTGAGATACAGATACCGAGATACAGATACCGAGATACAGATACCGAGATACAGATACCGAGATACAGATACCGAGATACAGATACTGAGATACAGATACTGAGATACAGATACTGAGATACAGATACTGAGATACAGATACTGAGATACAGATACTGAGATACAGATACTGAGATACAGATACTGAGATACAGATACTGAGATACAGATACTGAGATACAGATACTGAGATACAGATACTGAGATACAGATACTGAGATACAGATACTGAGATACAGATACTGAGACACAGATACTGAGACACAGATACTGAGACACAGATACTGAGATACAGATACTGAGATACAGATACTGAGATACAGATACTGAGATACAGATACTGAGATACAGATACTGAGATACAGATACTGAGATACAGATACTGAGATACAGATACTGAGATACAGATACTGAGATACAGATACTGAGATACAGATACTGAGATACAGATACTGAGATACAGATACTGAGACACAGATACTGAGATACAGATACTGAGATACAGATACTGAGATACAGATACTGAGATACAGATACTGAGATACAGATACTGAGATACAGATACTGAGATACAGATACTGAGATACAGATACTGAGATACAGATACTGAGATACAGATACTGAGATACAGATACTGAGATACAGATACTGAGATACAGATACTGAGATACAGATACTGAGATACAAATACTGAGATACAGATACTGAGATACAGATACTGAGATACATATACTGAGATACAGATACTGAGATACAGATACTGAGATACAGATACTGAGATACAGATACTGAGATACAGATACTGAGATACAGATACTGAGATACAGATACTGAGATACAGATACTGAGATACAGATACTGAGATACAGATACTGAGATACAGATACTGAGATACAGATACTGAGATACAGATACTGAGATACAGATACTGAGATACAGATACTGAGATACAGATACTGAGATACAGATACTGAGATACAGATACTGAGATACAGATACTGAGATACAGATACTGAGATACAGATACCGAGATACAGATACCGAGATACATATACTGAGATACAGATACTGAGATACAGATACTGAGATACAGATACTGAGATACAGATACTGAGATACAGATACTGAGATACAGATACTGAGATACAGATACTGAGATACAGATACTGAGATACATATACTGAGATACAGATACTGAGATACAGATACTGAGATACAGATACTGAGATACAGATACTGAGATACAGATACACATATACAGATACACATATACAGATACACATATACACATATACAGATACACATGCATATATACAGATGCATATACACAGATACATATACACAGATACATATACCCAGATATAGATATAGGTACACAGATACAAATACACATATCCAGATACACAGATACAAATACACATATACATATGCACAGATAGAGATACAGGTACACATATACTGATACATAGATACAGAGATACATAGATACAGATACACATACACAGATACACATACACAGATACAAATACACAGATACAGGTACACAGATGCAGGTACACAGATACAGGTACACATATACAGGTACACAGATACAGGTACACATATACAGGTACACAGATACAGGTACACATATACAGGTACACAGATACAGGTACACAGATACAGGTACACAGATACAGGTACACAGATACAGGTACACATATACAGGTACACATATACAAGCACACATATACAGGTACACATATACAGGTAAACATATACAGGTACACATATACAGGTACACATACAGGTGCACATATACAGGTACACAGATACAGGTACACAGATACAGGTACACAGATACAGGTACACAGATACAGGTACACATATACAGGTACACGGATACAGGTACACAGATACAGGTACACAGATACAGGCACACATATACAGGTACACATATACAGGTACACAGATACAGGTACACAGATACAGATACACAGATACAGGTACACAGGTACACAGGTACACATGTACACAGGTACACAGGTACACAGGTACACAGATACACACTACACATATACAGATATAGATACACATATACACAGATGCAAATACAGATGCAAATACACAGATACAAATACACAGATACAAATACATAGATACAAATACACAGATACATACAATATGAATACATAGATACAGATACAAAGTTTGTCTGTCTCTGCACACTGACCTTCTCGGCGTCCGAGGAGAGGTTCTTGGAGAGGTCTGCGAGCGTCTTGGCCAAAGGGTCGTCGGCTCCCTCCACCTCTGAGCGAGCCATCTCCTCGGTAAGGGAGCTCATCAGCGAGGAAAAGGCAGCGTCACCACCGCCGCCTGCCGCCGCCGCCGCTGCCGAGTCCGGATCCGCCTGAGGACGGAGACAATGTGGTCAGGACAGAGACACCGGACAGGTCGGGACGGAGACAAGCTGATGAGGGGTGGAGACACCGTGAGACGGAGACGAGGAGACGGAGAGATCGGGACGGAGACGGGGTGATGAGGGGTGTGGACAACGTGAGACGGAGACGAGGAGACGGAGAGATCGGGACGGAGACGGGGTGATGAGGGGTGGGGACAACGTGAGACGGAGACGAGGAGACGGAGAGATCGGGATGGAGACAAGCTGATGAGGGGTGGAGACAACGTGAGACGGAGACGAAGAGACGGAGAGATCGGGACGGATACGGGGTGATGAGGGGTGTGGACAACGTGAGACGGAGACGAGGAGACGGAGAGATCGGGACGGAGACGGGGTGATGAGGGGTGGGGACAACGTGAGACGGAGACGAGGAGACGGAGAGATCGGGATGGAGACAAGCTGATGAGGGGTGGAGACAACGTGAGACGGAGACGAAGAGACGGAGAGATCGGGACGGATACGGGGTGATGAGGGGTGGAGACAACGTGAGACGGAGACGAGAAGACGGAGAGATCGGGACGGAGAGATCGGGACGGAGAGATCGGGACGGAGAGATCGGGACGGAGAGATCGGGACGGAGACGGGGTGATGAGGGGTGGAGACAACGTGAGACGGAGACGAGGAGACGGAGAGATCGGGACGGAGACGGGGTGATGAGAGACGGAGAACGGGAGATTCGCAGCCCCGGCAATTCGTCGGCGTCCAGCAATATGACGTTGGCTGTCTCCGTGCCCTTAAGAGCCCAGTTCGACGTCTCTGGAGATACAAGAGATGCTTTTGAGTGTTTTTGACCATGACAGGACAGAGGAAAAGCTCAGGTAAGTGGCACAGACATTGCTCTTGATGATGATGATTGGGGCTTAAGGGCGCCGCAACAATATAGTGACATGGCGGCTCTTTCCATGCTGTTGTCTGTTGTTACTTGGCAGTGACACTGGACCCCTGGCGTGCTAGTGTGGTATAGCTGCTACATAGCAATCGAGCCTAGAGGAGCAGGAGTAAGAGGGATGCCACGGAACTCGGATATCAAGACCTCAAACAAGGAATACATAGTACATAAAATGATGCATTTCTGACCGTTTTCAAACATAAGATTCATCAGTATGGTCCTCTGTCCATCCTTTCTGACATCTTGTTGGCATATTCCTCACATCGCTTCTGACATCTGCTCACCTGCAGGGCCTGTTTCATAGCCTCCTCGAACACCTTGTAGGCATCCTTGATACCCTCCTGCTGTTCCGCTCCCGCATCTCCGGCCGCCTGCCCTGTCGCTGCCGCCGCCGCCGCCGCCGCCGGGGCAGGGACGGCGGCGGGGGCGGCGGCGGGGGCGGCGCGCAGTACCGGCCGGCCAAAGTCAGCCAGAGCGCTGTCCAGCAGTTCACTCAGCTCCTGGTCATCAGGGTCGTCCACCAGCTCCGTCGGCTCCGTCGGCTTCACAGCGGGCTTGTCGCTCATTGTGCCTGAAAACGGGAGCTTCGCCTTCACTGAACTTGTCACTCAACTGCTCAGCTGATGGTGATTGGACTGGTTAAGCTAGTTTGAGATCTCTTGGGATGAGTCGATTGTAATGAGCTCGACTCCCGGAATGGAGAAGGAAGAAGTGTTTTGTCATGTGTCAATCATATCACATCTGCTGCAACTTGCTATGCCACAATTTATAGTGGAAACTCAGGAAAGGGTTGATTGAGATTGCCAAATCTCCAGGCACACAGCACAATGTTCATACACACACACCTGAAACTTGGAATTTAGATACAGTTTTTCTTTCTGATTAAAAAAAGGAAGTAGAAGCTATGTGCATATTTATGTATATGTAAGGCAAATGGCATAAGTAATACAATTACATACTATAATTCCCATGCTCGGAAAACTTATTAATGGTCAAAACATCAAATAACCAAGCAGTACATGTCAAATATCACATTGTTTGGAAAACTAACCACAAAATAGTTAAACTGACAGTGTAAAGCCATGTTGAAACAATGTGTGGAACAATGGTGAGGAAAAGATCCCTCTGTGATCCTCCTGGTACAATGCATCAGGATTTTGTATTTATTTATTAGATGTAATTACATAATTGGGTGGTGGGTTGTAGGTAAGGTGGGCAACCCTACTCAGCATTCAACTTTTAACTGATCACTATCCAAATTACCATTTAGAAACCACTCAACAATTCAGCTGTATGAGTATTGTTACATCACTGAGAAACAAAGTGTACTTAATGATCTGCATGATCTCGAATGCTCTTTTGGCCTGGTTTGGTTTATGCAAGTGCTTCAGCCAGTTCAGATAATGGATGAAGGAATAGGGACGGAAAAAGACGAAGTGAAATGCCAACAAGACAGCTATGGGCTACCGCTACAGTGCCCCTCTTGCAGGACAAAGCTCCAGGGAGGGCAGAAGAGGCAGCTGCCACATGTGGACAATGTATTTACTATCGCCATCACAGAAATAAACGTTGTTGTTGTTTTTGTTGTGGAGCCTGGAGGAAGCTCATTGGCCACAACCCACAGCAACCTGCAGGGGAGGTCAGCCTTTGCCGTCCGGCTGGTCAACAACAGGAATGACCTTCCAGCTGAGGTGGTCTGCTCACCCATGGTAAACTTCTTCAAAACCAATCTGGATGCCCACTGGGCACATCTCTGGTATCATATACTAGCTACGGGTTGAAAATTAACGGAACCAGAGAGCTCGATGAGAGCGGGTACCTCAGGCCTTCAGGCCTTTCTCAGACCCGATGACCATGAGGTAAGGTAAGGTGACCAGTGCTGCCAGTCCTGGATTAACATTGGTGTGACAGATTCAAGGACTAGGGATTCAGGGAGCAGCATTAGTGAGTACAAAGTGATTCAATTTTCTAATGATCCCACTGATCTTCCAGTCTTGTCTGTGGTAGAGAGCAAAGGCAGAGGAGGGAAGGAAGGTAAAACGGAACTAATGCTGACTACAAACATTTTAAAAATGAAGCCAGTCTATTATTCTAAATATGTATTATTACTTGTTGAACCAATAATGAGCTTGCACATAATCTATTGCTTTGTTAGTTTGGAATGATGTTTACTGCAGTTCCTAGCTAGGTGCTTATACTATACTATCAAGAACATTGCCACTGAAGGACCTGGGGTGCCAACTCCCAAATTGCCCCACTCCTCCCAGACTAGGATTTTAACATAAGTCAGGGGGGGGGGGGGGGCAACCACCTGGCTTGCACCCTATCCAAATTTGGTGACCACACTCCAGTATACTATAGGTAAACCTACTATACCAGGGTATCAGGAAGATTGCAGGCCAAAGGATAAGGCCTGTAGTTTCCTCTTCTGCTCTGCTTTGATCTTGCTGCTTTGTTGGCATAAGAGCTACAGCATTCCAAAATAATGTTAATTTTCCTGAATTAGGTCACCAGAGCAAAGTGCAACCTTGTTTCAAGCTTTTCAAGCTTCTTCTGCTTTACGTTTAAAGTCACTAAATAAATATCTAGGTATCTCTGAAAGGCACTTTAACCCTCGCCCTACAGGGGGGGGGGGGGGGGGGGCTGACAGGCCCCCCTGAAGTTTTTCTTGAATAACTTTTTACACATGCAGCACATCTTGCTAAAGTTTGCAGTAGCTGAGTTAACAACAATTATATGTATGCTGTAAAAATTTCATTGGAATTGGTTAAGTAGCTTGGGAGATAATCATGTTTTGATGACGTGTTCGGGCACGTAAAACTTTCGTCTCTAAATTCTGCCGGCCAACAGGAATTGCGCGATCGGGTGGTGAGGTCAGGACCTGCACAACAAGCTCTGCTTAGCGCGGGTCCTGACCCCGGAAATCTATCCATACAAAGCATTCAGACTAAATTTATTAAAAAATAAAAATAAAATGTTTGTGGAAAACAATAAATATTGGGAAAATCGTAGAAAACAGAGTTTTAAAGCAAATTGCAAACGCAATTCAGCACAGATACAGAACGGCATTATCTTTAAAATGGTAATCTCAGATTTTCCCAAAACTTTGGGTTTTTGACCCCTAAAATAAAAATAAAATGTTACAAAATAAAAATTGTCAAAGATATTAGAAAAACCAGAATATATTTGAGGACTGAGTATGGACAATACCCAAACCAAATTTCAAAGCAATATCTCTATTTTTGACTGAGTGATGGCTCCCTAAGTGTAAGATACTCATGACATCATTTTTTAATATTTTTTTGACTTTTTTTGACAAGATACAAACAAATAATTACCTTTTCTGTATTTAAGACAAAACTGCAGTCATATTCCGCTTTTGCACACCTTTGTATAGGAAAATTGAATATTGTATACTAATTCTACATGTCTGATTTCATCAGAACTGCACTCAAAACAGGGATATTCTCAGTACTTACCTGACAATAATTATTTTTATCACCTGTCAATCGCCTCAGCCAACTGCAACAACTCTGCCATTACAACTGAAATGTAAACAACGTGGGCTGTTTTGTGTGTGAAATGCGTCATATGTATCCAATAAGGTCACATCGTGGTAGCAGCCGCTGCACAGCCGACCTTCAGTCTCAAATACAAGCCCTGCGTTCCGCCAGGAACGGAGGTTTAGTGAGAGCGTGATACATATATTTTTTGGTAGACAAAGAAGTGCCACATATAGATATTGCTTTGAAATTCAGTGTGGGCATCATCCATACTTGGTTCTCCAATATTTCTTCTGTATAACTAACCTAACCTCGCCATTAAGTCAGATCAGGACAAACCCTAAGATTCGCTTGTAGCCATAAGCCTGATCAGGACGAAACCTAAGATTCGCTCATAGCCATTATGACTAAAAAGCAAATAACCATCGCCAGGATTGAGCATGATAGGGTTTAGTGGTCGACCAGATACATATGACGTCATATGATAGCCTGACGGATTTCTGCGGCCGCATTGTTTGCATTTAATTGTAATGGCAGAGTTGTTGCAGGGTTGTGGGCGGTCAGCTGAGGCTATTGACAGGTGATAAAATCATTATTGTCAGGTAAGTACTGAGAATGTCCCTGTTTTGATGAAATCAGATGTGTAGAATTAGTATACAATATTAAATTTGCCTACATAAAGCCTAAAGGTATGCAAAGCGGAATATCACCAAAACTGCTCTAAGAACATGCCTTTTTATTTACATTTATACATTTCTAATTTTGAGGTTTCCTGACAGAGCAAAATCGCTGTTCTGGACGTGGTTGATTCAAGGTAATTCCCTTGACCTGGAAGGTCACCCGTTGACCTGAAACTTAAAAATCGCATACTGTTAGATTCCTATCATGATAAGCAACATGCTGGCTCTTACCGCATTGCTCTAAGTTGCTTGGTTTGGAAGTTAACAGGGGGGCTGTCAGGCCCCCGTAGGGCGAAGGTGAAAAAAGCTCCCGTAGGGCGAGGGTTAACACACCTATACACGCACCAAGGGGATCCTCACCTGCACTAGTATTCAAAGAACCGTGCCTGCACTATGCAACGATCAGCAAAGTGAAAAGAAACACGTTACAATCCACGGTAGAGATAATCCGCGATGTTACAATCCAACCGGAGAAACCACCTTTATGCCGGACCGATAACCGAACAAACCAGTATTATCCACAGGCCTAACACGACGCCTTATTTATGGTTTTACATATACGTTTCAAATGGCAGTCCTGAGTGTTTAAAGGGAAGAACAATTTGCGAAATAAGGCCAAGAACTTGGTTACTTCATCGCAAAATGTTGGCTTTGTGTAGCTAAAACGCCTAAATCTTGACTGCCTTTTGGCTGTCTGGAATAAAGAAGCCAAGTGTTGCTGAAATGTTGTGGCATGATATGGTAGCAAATATGAACCAATTTACTGTGTAAGCCCAGCTATAAATTACCGTAAATGAAGCAGCCTCGTCATGAATGTCGACATTTTTTGCCGATCATCGGCTGATTTGAGTTGAGACAAACGGATTTAACTATGACTTCTGATATAATATAAAACAAAATCTTTATATTTATTTTCCTGAACAAAAATAATAATTCGCTTATCTTATATATTTTTAAAAAGTCATTTTTATTTAAGATGCTTCAATGGAAACCTTGTTGAAAGGAGCTATTTTGTGGACAAAAATGCCGCAATAGTTTCATTTACTACACGTGAAACGAGTAATGACCCCGAGATTCAACGTGGAGTGGCAGTCTGCGATCGGGAGGAAATCAAAATGGGATGTGAACAGTCTCATTTGCATACGCGTCTATTTTAACTTCATCTTTCACCACTTTTGTTGCTTATCCAGAAGTGCGCCAAGAGTAGACTTATTATATCGGTGGAAGGTAGGTCAAAGGTGGTTTGTGCCGTGGACCAAGCACGGTATCCTCTTGGGACCAAGTCACCAAGGTGTTAATTGGAACTCTCGCCCTGTTCCGAGGGATATGGGAAGCCGGGACGACTTTCAGAGGGCCGCCGAGGGATATGAACCCCTGTCCCTGGCACAGAAGGCAAGGATCTTACCACTGTGCCAGGCTGCCCCCCAGGTCAAAGGCAGACGCCTGTGTGCAGGGGTGTCGGTAACGGTGGGGCTGGCGTCACCGTCGCGGATGGGCAATACAATAATGGTTTAAGGTTATATCACTGTTGTTGGTCTGGAGTCATGGGGAAGCTTTATGTTGTCACCAGATTCTGGCTACGAGCGAATCTTAGGCAGACCTGATCAGATTTAATGGCTACAAGCAGTAGGCTTAGTCCCAATCAGATTTAATGGCTACAAGCTGTAGGCCGACCTGATCGGACTTAATGGCTATGAGCTGTAGGCTGACCCAATCAGACTTAATGGCTACAAGCTGTAGGCTGACATAATCAGACTTAATGGCGGGGTTAGGTTATATTAGGCTAGTTTCATTAATTCCAATCAGTTTGGCCTACCGCTCGTAGCTATTCAATCAGGGTGGCCTAAGATTCGCTCATAGCCAGATCTGGTGACATAAAGCTTCTGTATGACCAACAATGGTGATAGTAACCTTGAACCTTGATTTTATTGCCCGGCTGCGACGGTGACGCCAGCCCCACTGTTACCGGGGTGTCACCAGCGGGGGGCCTGGGGGCCGCCCCCAGGATCTGGCTGGAGTCTGCCCCCCCAGATTCTCAGGATTTTAACATTAGCGCTACAGCAGTGTTGGAAAAGTTCATGTTTGTTGGTTCCATATACACCAACACATTTTGTACTCCCAAATTGTGACTGGTAAAAATTGATTTTTTTGTACTCCTCAGAAATATTTATTGTTTATTAACTAATAGAAGTGTTTGTTGCATAGAAAACCTGTTCATAAAAGGTTGAGGAGATGCTTACTTCCTACAGCAACAGGAAGAATCTAAGTCCAAAGTCAGAAGTGAGAAGTGAAGTGAAGGAAGTGAAGTGAAGGACTGTGAAGGACAAAATATGAATGAGGACATCAATGTGGATATCATCCATCAAGATCTGTTCAATACCTTGGCTTGACATGAAGCTGTTTCAGCATACAAATATATAAACATGCATGATCAATGTAACAACCTTCTTTCTCCTTGCTGAAATACATGAGATGATGGAAAACTGAAGACTTGGTTTTAGTAGATCCAGATTCCAAATCCAGCCACACTGTCACTGACTGCAATGCATTGCAAAGTTGGACTGAATTGTAGCCAACACCACAATTACCTCCATCCACCCACTGCCACTGGATTAAAATAAAAGCTTAGACAAAGACAAACCCAAGTCCCAACTTGAACTGTTAAACCAAACAAAGTTATAAAGTTTCCTTGAACAAACCCAACTCACAAGGCAAACACACACCGTCAGCAAAGAATATTATCCACCGTCCTTTCACGCGGGTTATTTGCGCTGAAAGCGTCGCAGTTGGTAAAGAGTCTCGGCAATTAATTTATCGTAACATCGCAACACAACAGCCACAGCGTAGAGGCCGGGGAATAGAATATAGATCACTGACGGCTGACGGTCTGCTAACCCCCTCCTCCCCCCCCCCCCACCCCGGGTCAACAACTTGACGGCTACGGCCCGCTACCCCCCCCCCCCCCGTTCGTTCCAAAACTCTGTCTGTGGTAGTGCTCTGATTGGTTTTTGAGGTAGGGTCACTTAACGTGACCTGGTGACCTGACCTGACATGACCCTGACATCAAATTTTGTCAGAAGATGCAAAAGAGATGTATCAATAGCTGTGCCAAATTTCATGGCGCTGCGTGGGACGGTTCCGGAGATATCGACCTGAGAGATTGACGAGAGTACAACTATTGGGAGTACAAATGTAATTAGAGTAGGTCCCTATGCCACAATACAGTGTGACCTACTCCAATTGCCCCACCAATTATTCTCCAGCCTCAGGAGAACAAGTACTCTGTAAAAGAGTAACAATTACTTTGCCGACGGCAAAACGCACTGGGATGCTGTTATCTCCGTAACATGTTGATATACATTTGTGACGTCAGAAGCCTATTCGGTTTTGACCAATCAACTAGCTTGATGGAGAGATGGACCAGTATGGATAGCCGTTAGCTTCCTTGTACCTGTGACGTTTTACCATTCGCTCATAGAATAGTAGCGAGTAGCGAAACTAAATCCTTTGTCATTATTTGTTGGTGACGCACGCACCACGCACACGTGAGTTATTGCAAGGGGCCGTAGATGATAGGAGTTATTGTGATTATTGTGGATTGATCTGACGGTGTGTTTTTGTTGTATAGGATTGAAATCATTTGAATTATATGATATGAAGGCCATTTCGTGATTTGAAATGTTATCGGTTGGGCCATAGCCAGACTGCAAAAAAACAAAGTATGTACCCTTAGTGCTTTCCAATTAGACAACTCACGGCCTCATAGCACTTGCCATTTAATCGCAATGTTGATTTTGCAATCATAATTAGCTGCTGCATTCCATTATTGATATTACATCCAGCTATCATTGTACTGATTTGGATTGTACGTTCAGGCAATGGACACCATGTTCAAATACTTTACCACTACCAATAATTGTCAGCACATTTTGATCTGGAGAAATTAGTTTGGTAGTTTATCATCATGCATCATATTAGTCATTAGTATAACTTATCTAATATCAGTATTTCTTATTTTTGGCCTACCATTAGGTTATTTTTGTACTTTTCCTTTGCGAAGATATGTACTCCTCCACAAAACAAAAATAGAATTATCACCCTGCGCTACAGGGCTAGCCCCCAAACCCGACTTGGAAAAATACACGCAGAAAAATACAAAAATCACCAACATGTCCAGCATAATTCGGCGATTGCGTCGAAAATTTCTGCACACAACGCATGTCCAGCGTAATTTCATCTAGCAAAAGTTTGATGCACAGACCACTGAGATTCCGGTTCCATCCTTCAAGGCTGCACAACTGGGTCCACTCTCTATGGCCTTGGGGTCCACTGGTCCACGACTGGGCTGCTCCTGCCAGAAGCCTCACCACTGACTTCACAATTCAGTCGGGGACGCTATGGTTAAATTTGATATTTTCAGAAACTTCCATTTTTGGAAAGTGCGTTCCCATTTATAGACATAATTAATAAAAAAAACAATCCTAAAAGGGGGAAAGTCGGGGGAGCTGGCGAACAGGTGGCCTCCACCATCGCTGAGCACCTGCCAGCCGTGGACAAACGGTACTGGGTGGGGTCAGCGGCGACGGCCAGTACCAACAGCTGGTACTCTGTGCTCTTGGATGGCGCTCACTGGATGGACCTTGCCATGAAAGACAGGTGGATCTAGGTGTGGGTTTTAGGGGGGGGGGGGGGGGGCAAATCCAGTGGCATATTTACAAAAATTTGAGTGGGAGGGGGGTGGGGGCTTTGGCCGATTTTTTTTGTGTGTGTGTGGGGGTCAGCTAATATGACGGGAAAAAGGTACCCCCATTTTTATGCATGTGTGTTTGCAGCATTTTTAATGTGGTTTCCATGTGATAGGTAGGTACATGTTATTTAGCTCTACAAAATTTTACGGGTTTGCCTGATAAACCCCATAAATTTGGACCTTGTAGAGGATAAAAAGCTAAAATGTTATTCCTTCAATTCACCGTTACAACGAACCGAAGGCTATGTCATGACGATGGCCACGATGTGATGCCGTGAAGCAACGTGCACATTTTAATTTTAGGTTGTGGAAAACATTTCAATATTGGAACCAGACCGTGAGAGAGGAGCCAAGCCTCAGGTAACCCATATTCCTGGTTGCACATTTCGATATGATTACAAAATTGAAAAATATTGAAATTTTACAGGTTTGCCTGATAAAACTAAGAATATGGGCCTTGTAGACGTAGAGGATAAGAAGCTAAAGTGCTTTTCGTTCAATTCGCCGTTACAACGAACCAAAGACGATGACGATGGCTTCGTTATGACAATGGGTCACCGATGTGACGCCGCGAAGCGGCGTGAAAATGTAAATTTTAGGTCGTGAAAAACGCAATTTTAATATTGGAACCAGTCCGTGAGTGGAGCCAAACCTCAGGTAACCCCTATACCTGGTTGCACATCTCGGTATGATGAAAAATATTGAAATTAAGGTAGTTTTTCATATACATATTCCTCGGATAGTAAATCACGATGACCGGTGGCAGTCAGCGCTCAATAGTACATATGCTAATGACTGTATACGTTACATATGTACTGAACTGCAACAAACAACTGGTAACAGTGCAAACGGTTTAAAAGCAGCAAGAGGCAGAACGACTTTTCCGCGCATAAATGGTCCCTGTAGATCTTGAGGAGGCTGGGGCGAGATGGCTTGGGGAGATGTTCCTGGCCTGGTCCCACTATTAGGCTGGCTCTTCGGTCCAGCAAGTTGGGCAACGCTGGAGCAGCTTCCGGGAGCCGATGTCCGCGTCTTCGCGTTCGCGTCGCCTTTTTTCAGAACTCTGCAGACTAGCTAAACATATAGCCCGCTTGAAAGTTATTTTATGAAGGGAGTGGGTCCTGGGGCTAGCAATTAGGTACCACTAAGGAGAGCTTCTGCCAGACACTTAATTAATTCATTTTTCCATTTTAATTTTTTTTATAAGCAATTGCGAATTTTGTATCATGCCGCGAAGCGCCACGATATTTTCAGGTTTTTCAATGTGGATAGCTGGATTTTGACTGCTGCAAAGGCAATGTTTACAACTGTACGTCCGACCGTTGGGGGGGGGGGGGGATCATAGTTTCAGGACCTTTGGGGGCATGATCCCTTGTCCCCCCCCCCCTGGATCTGCTCCTGATGCTTTGCACTGAAAGACGGCGACACCCTGATGCCGAGGCCGACGCGGCGCTGCGAGACCTTCCACGTGCTGACTTCACATTTCTATGTGTTAACAGGTGTTGTGCATGCGGTGTAGCACCCAATAAATTTCGGCGCAACGACCATTGCGCCGAAATTTCGGTGCAACGGCTCCGCCGAGGCGTCCAGCGTAGTGAGTGTATTTTTTCCAGTTGGGCCCCCAAACCCCGGTTGGCCCCCCACTCAGCAGAATCACATTTTATCTAGTGTAAATTGGTTTGCTTCGTCCCTGGCCCATGATAACTTACCTATAATAATAATAAATCCCAGCAAAAACACCACAACATGTTGCAACAACACAGCATTAACAAGTCAACAGCCTGTACTGCCACAAATAGTTCGAGTTTGCACTAAAAGCTGGAGTTTTTGCAGCAGTTGGCCGCCAGGGACCGCTAGTGAGTCAAGGTGTTATGACATCGCAACTCACAAGCAAATGGTACCAGTTAACGCTAAATATGTATTTATTTATTTATAAATAAATCATATTTAGCATTAACTGGTACCATTTTCTTGCAACATCATCACACCCTGGCTCACTAGTGGTCCCTGGTGGCATGGTTGGTGAAGTTGCTGTTTGCTGGTATACATTTTGTACTCTTTTGTACTTTTGTGAAATTTGTGTACTCTTTGAAAAGGGGAAAATAAACATAATCAAATCAAATATGATTAATAATCATATTTTATTTGATTCAGTCAACTGGATCAAGCTCTGGAGACCTCAAGCCCTCAATCAGAATACAAAAGAGTACAACAAGTATTCCAGAGGCCTGTTCACGGGGTCTGCGGCCGCCGCGGCTCCCGCGGCCAGGAGGCGGAGCTTAATTTTAAAAACTTTGAACACTTGCGGCCGCTGATGGCGTCCGATAAATGGCACGTGTAGCGTTCGCAACGAATAGGCAATTTCATGAAAACCTTCAATTTTTTTCAAAACCACTCAACTAGATGAATATCTACGAGTCACTACGAGTTGTCATTTTTGGTCAAACAACCGCCAGTGAACTGCGATATCAACAAAACAGTGCGCAACCTTTGTCGGACGCGCGCCATTTATGTCGAAGTTCTTTTGCGGCTGCTCCCGAGCAACCGTAGGAGCCGCAGAGAGTAGAGTCTCTCCTCTCGGATCTGCTCTTTCGTGATTGGCTGACTATTAAGCCCCGCCCTTTTGGCCGCGGGAGCCGCGGCGGCCGCAGATCCCGTGAACAGGCCTTTGAAAACAGCAACTTTGCCAACCATGCGGCTGGTGGCCAACTGCTGGAAAAACTCCAGCTTTTAGATAAAAGATTTAGGTAAGGTAAGGTTTTAGTGTGAGCTGTTCTTCGCTCCATTTGCCTTGACCATTTTTTTACTATCAACTGCAAAAAGTTTTGATATTTTAGATACAATGAGGGGCAATTCTTACTCTGTATGATCAATATATGTTATAAAATAAATAATCAGTAATCAGTATTCTTTATAATGTCAGCAATTAACAATATTTGGTAAAACATAGGATATTAACATTGTCCTGCACTGTAAAATAAATACTTGATGGGTAGGGAAATATGGCAGTGAAGAAAAATACAGCTATGCCGCATTTGCTACAAAAGTGGCGCATTGCGCTAACTCCGTGGGTCTTCTACCAGTCAAATGTTGGACGCTTGAGCCTCGCAGCTACGCGCCCTAATCCACCAACAACAAAACAACATTCTACCAGTCAATACTTTGTTCTTCCTGAGCAGTAACGATGTGTATACCCGATGTTTGACCTGCCCCGACTGGCGTGAGTTGCCCCAAATAATATTGCTGCCCCGGGCAGCAATTTCTCCCCAGAATTTCAAAAGCTGTCCCAATTTTGATGTGTTGGTGCCAACCCTGCCCCAACAAGATCTCATCGAAACCTGCCACGTTTTGCATACTGGCATGTGTGCATTGTTTCTCAATCTTGATTCTTGATCCAGGTGCAATGTTTGTCTTAATCTACACTCATTTGTTCTGATGCTTTTTTTCCAGTTTATCTATTGTGGCCAAAATGGATCGGGCTCTTGCAGTGCTGAGTCAAATTGAAGAGGATGCCAAGAAAGTGAAGCCAACTGATGTAGAGAAGGAGGTGGACCTGGAATTCGACATTGGCCTGCTGCTGGCTTCAGACCCTAATCCACTTGATCATGAAGCTTTCAAGTATGTTTGTGAGATTTGTCTGTGTGATTCTTGTTGAAGTTGACTAGTTTAAATACTTAGTTTCATGGTTATTTTAAGTGCAGATTGACTCTCCGACTGATTGTCACTACTGTAAGGTTCATGCTATTTATTGGTTTAACTGTAAGCTTTGCGCTGTGATTTTAATGTAAAATGACTCATTGCAGCACATGTTCCTGTCCTCTGATCTCCAGTATGCTTTGGAATACTAGTAAAGTGGAAACATGGGTGCAAGTGCACACATGGTGAACTGCATTTTCATAATTAAATGGTGGCATTGTTGAACACGGTGGCCTTGGTTGTTCAGAATATGGTTCACTGGAAGGGAAATCCTGCCATTTGATCTGCTCCTCCCGACACCCCTCCCCGAGTTGCTCATTGGTGCACATGAACCCTATTCATGGCTTTACAGGCTGCCACTCGGATCACAACTGAAGCATCTCAGCCTCTCTGACTGTCTGTCTCAGTACACATCTCTAAAAACAAAACAGCAAAGGTGTGATTTTGCCAATACGTGACGTCCCTCGCTGGTTTCACAGTGCCGACCGTGAGGGATACCTGCAGCGTCTGGCGCGTGGAAACTGCCAGCTGTCTGACCGTCCACCGCTGGTTTCACAGTGCTGACCGTGAGGGATACCTGCAGCGTCTGGCGCGTGGCAACTGCCAGCTGTCTGACCGTCCACCGCTGGTTTCACAGTGCCGACCGTGAGGGATACCTGCAGCGTCTGGCGCGTGGCAACTGCCAGCTGTCTGACCGTCCACCGCTGGTTTCACAGTGCCGACCGTGAGGGATACCTGCAGCGTCTGGCGCGTGGCAACTGCCAGCTGTCTGACCGTCCACCGCTGGTTTCACAGTGCTGACCGTGAGGGATACCTGCAGCGTCTGGCTCGTGGCAACTGCCAGCTGTCTGACCGTCCACCGCTGGTTTCACAGTGCTGACCGTGAGGGATACCTGCAGCGTCTGGCGCGTGGCAACTGCCAGCTGTCTGACCGTCCACCGCTGGTTTCACAGTGCTGACCGTGAGGGATACCTGCAGCGTCTGGCGCGTGGCAACTGCCAGCTGTCTGACCGTCCACCGCTGGTTTCACAGTGCTGACCGTGAGGGATACCTGCAGCGTCTGGCGCGTGGCAACTGCCAGCTGTCTGACCGTCCACCGCTGGTTTCACAGTGCTGACCGTGAGGGATACCTGCAGCGTATGGCGCGTGGCAACTGCCAGCTGTCTGACCGTCCACCGCTGGTTTCACAGTGCTGACCGTGAGGGATACCTGCAGCGTCCGGCTCGTGGCAACTGCCAGCTGTCTGACCGTCTACCTCTGGTTTCACAGTGCCGACCGTGAGGGATACCTTCAGGGCGCGTGGCAACTGCCAGCTGTCTGACCGTCCATCGCTGGTTTCACAGTGCCGACCGTGAGGGATACCTGCAGGGCGCGTGGCAACTGCCAGCTGTCTGACCGTCCCCCGCTGGTTTCACAGTGCCGACCGTGAGGGATACCTGCAGCGTCTGGCGCGTGGCAACTGCCAGCTGTCTGACCGTCCCCCGCTGGTTTCACAGTGCCGACCGTGAGGGCTACCTGCAGCGTTTGGCGCGTGACAACTGCCAGCTGCTGTTCAACAAGCTGTACCAGCTGCCGACCCAGATTAAGGACGACGTCACCACCGTCAAACTGCCGGGCGCCCAGCTGAGGTGCGCAGAAACCGGGGGGGGGGGGGGGGGGGGTCGTTTTGGTAATGATGTGCTGGAGATGTGATTTTGTAGTTGATAATGATAATGGGTTGTCGTTGTGTAGTGATGTGCTGGGTGGGTGTGCCTTTGTAGCCGATACTGGCTGCGGAGGTGCTGAGTGGAGGCAGTTATTGAGGATTGGGACAAGTGTCGACGTGTTGAGTGTTTGTGTTAATGAGAGTTGGACACTGACATATCGATGCTCTTGCTGGCTTGGCACAAGTGCTGTTTGTATATCTGAAGAGAAGAGTGCATTCGCCTGTGTAGGAATGCTATCATTCTACATCTGGGAGAATAGGACAGAGCTGTTTGCCTCAGAATGTCATTAGTGTGTTGCTGCCATACGATTATTGCGGCATTTAGATATGATGCGGAGATGCGAAAGGGTTGCTCCATGATAGATGTACTAGCGTTTTGCCTTTGCGACCCGGTCGATACGAATAACGTGTATTGTTCTCAGGATACCTCGAGAGAAGCCGGCGCCGAAGCCGAAACCACTCAGCAAGTGGGAGGAATACGCCAAAACCAAGGGTTTTTCCAGGAACAAGAAGGCCAAGAAGACCTGGGACACCGAACTGAAGGTAAATCACTTCTTCAAACGCCAAAAAAACGCCGAATGCTGCACTGCTTTGGGATGGGTCTTTGGGTGAGGGGTTTATCGGGTGTTTGACTCGGATTGTTCCATATGCCACATGGTCCTGTGTAACTAATGCCAAGTGCGATTTTTTATTTGGCGATACTTAGCCAATTATCATTTGATACGATGCCAAATTTGCATATGTTATGGTATTTCATCTTGTTTGGCTCAACACTCCAGTTTTGTTTCATTTAGATGATACGTTTCACGTCTAAGTTCTCTCTCCATCGTAACACTCTGCTAGTGGCTGTGAGGGGTGTTACTGACCACTGTGTCCTGTTCCGCCAGCGCTGGGTGCCGAGGTACGGCGCTAAGAAGGCGCAGGCCGAACGGGAGAAGAACTGGGTGATGGAGGTCCCCCAAAACATCGACCCCAACACGGACATGTTCGCTAAGGTGGGTCGCCGCGGTGGCCGCTGGCAGTGCGGGCGGGGGGGGGGGGGGAGGCGGGGTAGGTGGCCCATGCGCCATGCACTGCCCATCTGTGGTGCGGATTTGTGGAGAGTGCCGGAACGACCGCGGCTATATGTGTTGTGTTGTGTTGTGTTGTGTAGTCAAGTCTCATTGATGATAGCATTTGAGAGGAATCGCCGGTATTAAAGTAGGGCGCGAAAAAAAGTATTTGATTGTTTTAATCTTCTACATGTGCGTGCATCCATCGTGAATCCATCGTCGTGATCGTGCATTCTGGCTACATCCATCGTGAATTCTAGCTCGCTTGTTTGACATCCTAGCTCTTTTTTCAATCTTCAATCGTCTGAACGTTGCGTTGAATGTCACTGTCTCACGTTTGAGTGTCTCCCATGCTCCCAGCTGTCTCCGTTTCGGCGCCATGTAACCTAGGCAATTGGGGTGCCCTTACCACAGTCATCCCTGTCTCCGTTTCGGCGCCATGTAACCTTGGCCGTTGGGGTGCCCTAACTTTCGGCACCATGTAACCTAGGCAGTTGGGGTGCCCTAACCACAGTCATCCCTGTCTCCGTTTCGGCGCCATGTAACCTTGGCCGTTGGGGTGCCCTAACTTTCGGCACCATGTAACCTAGGCAGTTGGGGTGCCCTAACCACAGTCATCCCTGTCTCCGTTTCGGCGCCATGTAACCTAGGCAGTTGGGGTGCTCTAACCACAGTCATCCCTGTCTCCGTTTCGGCGCCATGTAACCTTGGCAGTTGGGATGCCCTAACCACAGTCATCCCTGGCTCCGTTTGACGTGTCGGTCGCCATTTTCTGTCTCCCCACCATCTGCATGTGTCGTGTCTCCCCACTGTCTCCGTTTTCCGCGTCTCCCCATTGTCTCCGTTTGTTTTCCTCCCCACCGTCTCTGTATGGCATGCATCATTACCGTCTCCATTCTCTGCGTCTCAGGCGGCCGAGAAGAAATCCGAGCGCGTGGCCAAGAACGAGCTACAGCGGCTGCGGAACATTAAGAAGAACATGAAGGTGCCGACGGTGGGCGTAACGCCCAAGGACGTGTCCAAGAGCAGCACCTCGGAGGTAGGCAGCTGTTCGGCCGGCGGCTCTCCATTCCCATCCGTCCCTCCATTTCCATCCGTCGTATGTAACTGCGATCATTGCGTACCAGAAGAGATGCATTGTTTTTGCAGTTTCGACGCTTTCGGGGAAAACGGTTATGCTATTGCTCATGATCTCTTTCGTAAAGGTTAAAATAAAACTTGAACACTCATTGGGCTAAAACACGTTTTATTATGGAATACAATGACTTAAGCGCTTATTGCCAGAGGAACTTCGCTATGGTAATTACACAGTACAGCAGGAATATAAATTATAATAACAGTGTTGTTGATCAGATGCTGATGCCCGGACGCTGACCGTCTCTGCCCGTGTCTCTGCCCGTGTCTCTGCCCGTGTCTCTGCCCGTGTCTCTGCCCGTGTCTCTCCCCGTGTCTCTGCCCGTGTCTCTCCCCGTGTCTCTGCCCGTGTTTCGCAGCTGACCGTCTCTGCCCGTGTCTCGCTGCTGACCGTATCTGCCCGTGTCTCTGCCCGTGTCTCTGCCCGTGTCTCGCTGCTGACCGTATCTGCCCGTGCCTCTGCCCGTGTCTCGCAGCTGACCGTCTCTGCCAGTGTCTCGCTGCTCACCGTCTCTCTGCCCGTGTTTCGCTGCTGACCGTCTCTGCCCGTGTCTCGCAGCTGACCGTCTCTGCCCGTGTCTCGCTGCTGACCGTATCTGCCCGTGCCTCTGCCCGTTCTGCCCGTGTCTCGCAGCTGACCGTCTCTGCACGTGTCTCTGCCCGTGTCTGCCCGTGTCTCTGCCCGTGTCTCGCTGCTGACCGTCTCTGTCCGTGTCTCGCAGCTGACCGTCTCTGCCCGTGTCTCTGCCTGTGTCTCGCTGCTGACCGTCTCTGCCCGTGTCTCTGCCCGTATATCTGTCCGTGTCTCGCTACTGACCGTCTCTGCCCGTGTCTCGCTGCTGACTGTCTCTGCCCGTGTCTCGCTGCTGACCGTCTCTGTCCGTGTATCGCAGCTGACCGTCTCTGCCCGTGTCTATGCCCGTGTCTCTGCCCGTGTCTCTGCCCGTGTCTGCCCGTGTCTCGCTGCTGTCCGTCTCTGCCCGTGTCTCGCAGCTGACCGTCTCTGCCCGTGTCTCGCTGCTGACCGTCCCTGCCCGTGTCTCTACCCGTGTCTCGCTGCTGAACCGTCCCTGCCCGTGTCTCGCTGCTGTCCGTCTCTGCCCGTGTCTCGCAGCTGACCGTCTCTGCCCGTGTCTCGCTGCTGACCGTCCCTGCCCGTGTCTCTACCCGTGTCTCGCTGCTGAACCGTCCCTGCCCGTGTCTCGCTGCTGTCTGTCTCTGCCCGTGTCGCGCTGCTGAACCGTCTCTGCCCGTGTCTCGCTGCTGACCGTCCCTGCCCGTGTCTCTACCCGTGTCTCGCTGCTGAACCGTCCCTGCCCGTGTCTCGCTGCTGTCTGTCTCTGCCCGTGTCGCGCTGCTGAACCGTCTCTGCCCGTGTCTCGCTGCTCACCGTCTGACCGTCTCCCGCAGCTGACCGAGGCGGCCGCTCTGGCACGGCGCAGCACCGCCTCTATGGGGAAGTTCAGTAAGCGCCTGGCCCGGGACGCGCCGACCAAGGAGCGCGGCCAGCGGCGCCAGTTCGGCCCGGCCGTGGGCGACACGCGGGGCGAGGTGCGCAGTCAGCTGGAGCTGCTGCAGAACCTCGGCAGAAAGGACAATGCGGCCGTGGTGGACTCGGACAAGGCTGCCAATAGGCTGATGCACCAGGAGCAGCGCGAGTGAGTAACCCGGGGATGGAGCGAGGGGGGGGGGGGGGGAGGGGAGGTGATGTGGTGGGGGGTATTCCACGACATTTTGACAATTTTCTCGCCAAATTACACCCTCATATCTCACTTTTTGTTCAAAATTGGTCTATAGGGTTATCTTGGGTTCTGAAGTCAGATGTGGGAATATTAGCTCGATCTGACCTCAGGTTTTCGAGTTATTTTTGCAAGGTCACGCTGCAGAGGTATTTTTGGTGGCCAAAATAACGCATTTGACTTAACCAAATGTAAAAATAATTATATGACTGAATTCGCAATGAAACAGATGTTATATTTCTGGACTTTGTTGTGTGACCTTGAATGACCTTGACCCCGTGACCTCGTGACCTTTTTTTCGTTGACCTCGTGTGACCCCGGGTACATCTCTGATTTCAATTTTTTACGTCGCAAAATACTTGTCAATATATTGCCTAGCAACGCAACAAATATAAAAGACGCGTTTTCCCCGCTAATTTCCATGTTTTCCGTCGATGTACGTGCGTGTTTTCGAATTACCCCCAAGGGGAGGGGTAACGGGCGGATATCTGCGAACCTATAGGACCGATTTGGCGGGGTCTTCACCATTCGATCCGAAATGGTCTAAAACGTTGCCGTTTTGAGTTTTATCCACTTTGGTCTAATCTAAGTGGACCAAGTTGGACCAAAACCACCATCAATAGTTGCAGACGTCATGCTCCGAACCCATGTGACCGATTTGGACTGGTTCTTCACCATTCAATCGGGCTTGGTCCAAAACGGTGCCGTTTTGAGTTGTATCCAGTTTGATCCAATCTAAGTAGACCAAATTGGATTATTTTAACGATTTTGGGCGGTTTTGGTCCAATTTGGTCCACTTAGATTGGACCAAAGTGGATAAGACTCAAAACGGCAACGTTTTGTACCACGCGGGATCGAATGGTGAAGACCACACCCAACTCGGTCCCATAGGTTCGCAAATATTCGCCCGTTACCCCTCCCCCTTGGGGTATTTCGAAAGCACGCACGTATATCGACGACAAATATGGAAATTAGAGGAAAAACGCACCTTTTTATTTGCTGCGTTGTTAGGCAATATATTGACAAGTATTTTGCCAAGGGAAAAATTTAAATCAGAGTTGTACCTGGGGTCACATGAGGTCAACGAAAAAAGGTCACAAGGTTAAGGGGTCATTCAAGGAAGGTCACGCAACAAAGTTCAGAAATAGAATCTCCGTTTCATTGCGAAATCAGCCATATAAGTCTTTTTGACATTTGGTTAATGGGAATGTTTCACCTTTCTGAAAGTTGTCAAATATACGCTGGTTGTAGTCAAAAATATGAAGCAAGTGCTGCTGAAAACGATGGTGATATTTTTTGTCTCGAAAAGTCACTTAACATTATACAAATTAAGTTTTATTTTATTTGAGATGACGTCATTATTGAGCTATAGAGAGCTATAGAAGAAAAAAAACTTTACGCTGCCAAATATATGACACAATCGTTTCAGACAATTCTGGCGACTTAAATACAAACATTGTGGAACTGTCTTCTCCTGCACAGAACACAATGACGAGTGCGAGGCATTGCGATAGCTTAATATGTATAATACAAAAACAATCAATCCATAACTGAGACTGCAAACAACGCGAACAACTTCAACTTGGACCGCAACCTATCGCGTTGGCCGTTGTTTACATCGTACTCGCAGCGGGTAATCCAGTCAAGGTTCGAGAAATACAGGTCGTCTGACTTCCAGGACCAACAATCTCGAAGTGGCTGTCAGCCAATCAGCGGCGGCACTAGCCTAGACCCCAGTTTGCAAATTATCAATTCAATTGCTTAAAAACGGATAAGTTTTTGGGAAAATGACCTGAATAATTTATACATTTCAATAATGGCCAAAGATAATGGCTATCTCAGTTCAAAACCAATACAAAGGTGAAACATTCCCTTTAAAGGGAAATAATGACCTTTTGATTTTGTTAGCAACAATTTCTTAGGCTGGTTTTATGGTTTTAAAATTATTTCTATTATTTTATGGTATTTCTATGGTTTTAAAATTACTTTATTTAAATTTAAGAATTAAATAAAATGATTCCCAAATTAAAAGTTGTAAGTTTGGAAAAAATACCAAACAAGTACCTTGTGTACTTCATGAAGGTCATTGACAAATTCGTCCTTCCCTACCATTGTTTACATCGAGTGCGACATTTTTGGAGGCTCTGTGACGTTTCCGCTCAAACTGAGCGCTGCTCGGACACACGCTAGTAGCGCTAGTAGCGCTTTCGTTCTCCATGGCAACCAGGCGTCAGCCAATCAAAAGCCAGAAAGGGAATACGTTCTGGCTTTTCATTGGCTCACGCCTGGTTGCCATGGAGAACGAAAGCGCTACTAGCGTGCGTTCGAGCAGCGCTCTGATCCGTGAAGCAATCCGTGAAGCATCCGTGATGCATGACTGACTATCAGTATAAGTCATGAATAACAACAATATGCAAACTATACCAACTCGAATAAAATAAGGGCGGAATGAATTGAACCCCAGGCAAGCTAGTATTCGCAAAACACTCGGCACTGCGCCACAATAGCAAAAGGTGAGGGAAATACATATTGGATACAATATTATTACGTCACAAGTTTCTGAAGTGTCAACTACTATGAAATACAGTGATAAAATACCTTTAATAATTATTAACAAGAAAATTCAAACTTAAAAACAATAATTTGAATAAGTCTTTAATTAGTTTTCAACTCAAAATCAGATATAGTTTGCAATGCTACACAAGAATGGCACCAGTGACGTCATTAACAAAGCCTGCTACGGGACTTGGGTATACTAATCAGGAACAACTCGCCACAATGGTTAAGTGCGCCGAGAAGCATGACAATGACTTTGTAAACAAATCGCAGGCGCTAAATAGGTCGCCGTCGATGTGCATCGATGAGCTTCCGATTCAATTGCCAGTTTTGTGTTATTGTTTGTTAGTTTTTTGGGGAAAAATTATGATTTTTCATGATAATATAAAGCATAGTGTTATATACAGCCACATACAAATTATACAATACTCCTAATGTTGAAAACAAATGAATCGATTTTCAAAAATTGAGGGTCGCAACCACTAACTATGCCGCCGTTGATGTGCATCGATGAGCTTCCGATTTTATTGCCACTTTTTCCAATCGCTGTTAGTTTTAGAAGATCGCCGGGCATATAATCACAACAAGCAGAACGCACAATATATTTTCCACTCCATTGCGTAAAAAAACAATACGGGAAAAGCCCTGCAGTTTGATGAGGACCAAAAGTACTTGCATGTACCGGTCGTTAAAAGTGTGGAACGCTTATCAACTTTAACTTGAAATATCTTTCGGTAGGAAAGTTTCATGCAAAATGTGATGAGTTTACAATATATTTTGGTTTCGTCTGGCGATTTCAAGTGTTAACTCTATTTTTGTGGAAAAAGGTCATTATTTCCCTTTAAGTCAAATGCACTGTTTCGGCCTCCAAAAATACCTCTGCAGCGTGACCTTGCAAAAATTCCCGAGGCTCTAACTCGAGAACCTGAGGTCAGATCGAGCTAATATTTCCACAGCTGAATTCAGGACCTAAGATAACCCTATAGACCAATTTTGAACAACAAGTGAGAGATGAGGGTGTTTTCGACTTGTCGAAATTTGACTTGTTGAAAAAAAGGAATACCCCAGGGCTGAGGGGTGGGTGTGATGTGGTAGGGGTGGGTGTGATGTGGTAGGGGCGAGGGGTGGGTGTGATGTGGTAGGGGTGAGGGGTGGGTGTGATGTGGTAGGTGTGTGTGTGTGTGTGTGTGTGTGTGTGTGTGTGTGTGTGTGTGTGTGTGTGTGTGTGTGTGTGTGTGTGTGTGTGTGTGTGTGTGTGTGTGTGTGTGTGTGTGTGTGTGTGTGTGTGTGTGTGTGTGTGTGTGTGTGTGTGTGTGTGTGTGTGTGTGTGTGTGTGTGTGTGTGTGTGTGTGTGTGTGTGTGTGTGTGTGTGTGTGTGTGTGTGTGTGTGTGTGTGTGTGTGTGTGTGTGTGTGTGTGTGTGTGTGTGTGTGTGTGTGTGTGTGTGTGTGTGTGTGTGTGTGTGTGTGTGTGTGTGTGTGTGTGTGTGTGTGTGTGTGTGTGTGTGTGTGTGTGTGTGTGTGTGTGTGTGTGTGTGTGTGTGTGTGTGTGTGTGTGTGTGTGTGTGTGTGTGTGTGTGTGTGTGTGTGTGTGTGTGTGTGTGTGTGTGTGTGTGTGTGTGTGTGTGTGTGTGTGTGTGTGTGTGTGTGTGTGTGTGTGTGTGTGTGTGTGTGTGTGTGTGTGTGTGTGTGTGTGTGTGTGTGTGTGTGTGTGTGTGTGTGTGTGTGTGTGTGTGTGTGTGTGTGTGTGTGTGTGTGTGTGTGTGTGTGTGTGTGTGTGTGTGTGTGTGTGTGTGTGTGTGTGTGTGTGTGTGTGTGTGTGTGTGTGTGTGTGTGTGTGTGTGTGTGTGTGTGTGTGTGTGTGTGTGTGTGTGTGTGTGGTGTGTGTGTGTGTGTGTTGTGTGTGTGTGTGTGTGTGTGTGTGTGTGTGTGTGTGTGTGTGTGTGTGTGTGTGTGTGTGTGTGTGTGTGTGTGTGTGTGTGGTGTGTGTGTGTGTGTGTGTGTGTGTGTGTGTGTGGTGTGTGTGTGTGTGTGTGTGTGTGTGTGTGTGTGTGTGTGTGTGTGTGTGTGTGTGTGTGTGTGTGTGTGTGTGTGTGTGTGTGTGTGTGTGTGTGTGTGTGTGTGTGTGTGTGTGTGTGTGTGTGTGTGTGTGTGTGTGTGTGTGTGTGTGTGTGTGTGTGTGTGTGTGTGTGTGTGTGTGTGTGTGTGTGTGTGTGTGTGTGTGTGTGTGTGTGTGTGTGTGTGTGTGTGTGTGTGTGTGTGTGTGTGTGTGTGTGTGTGTGTGTGTGTGTGTGGTGTGTGTGTGTGTGTGTGTGTGTGTGTGTGTGTGTGTGTGTGTGTGGTTGTGTGTGTGTGTGTGTGTGTGTGTGTGTGTGTGTTGTGTGTGTGTGTGTGTGTGTGTGTGTGTGTGTGTGTGTGTGTGTGTGTGTGTGTGTGTGTGTGTGTGTGTGTGTGTGTGTGTGTGTGTGTGTGTGTGTGTGTGTGTGTGTGTGTGTGTGTGTGTGTGTGTGTGTGTGTGTGTGTGTGTGTGTGTGTGTGTGTGTGTGTGTGTGTGTGTGTGTGTGTGTGTGTGTGTGTGTGTGTGTGTGTGTGTGTGTGTGTGTGTGTGTGTGTGTGTGTGTATGTGTGTGTATGTGTGTGTATGTGTGTGTATGTATGTGTGTTGTATGTGTATGTGTATGTGTATGTGTATGTGTATGTGTATGTGTATGTGTATGTGTATGTGTATGTGTATGTGTATGTGTATGTGTATGTGTGTGTGTGTGTGTGTGTGTGTGTGTGTGTGTGTGTGTGTGATATTTGGTTGGGGTGAGGGGTGGGTGTGGGTGTGATGTGGTAGGGATGTGTGTGATGTGGTAGGGGTGGGTGTGATGTGGTAGGGTTGAGGGGTGGGTGTGATGTGGTAGGGATGTGTGTGTGTGTGTGATGTGGTATGGGTGAGGGGTGGGTGTGATGTGGTAGGGGTGGGTGTGATGCGGTAGGGATGTGTGTGATGTGGTAGGGGTGGGTGTGATGTGGTATGGGTGAGGGGTGGGTGTGATGTGGTAGGGATGTGTGTGATGTGGTAGGGGGTGGGTGTGATTTGGTATGGGTGAGGGGTGGGTGTGATGTGGTATGGGTGAGGGGTGGGTGTGAATGTGGTAGGGGTGGGTGAGGGGTGGGTGTGAGTACATGATGTTTTGTAGGGCAGTTTATGCTATGGGAACCGCCTACTTACGATTGGTGCTGATTTGTTTGAAACTTAAATGACGTTATATCCGCTGGCGGGCTAAGACAGCGCTCTTAGAAGGTATTTGCGTGCAGATCATCTATTTTAGCAGAAAGCTATAACTGCGTATGCCAGTTCAGAACGCCGTTACTTTTTTCCATCTGATCAAGTTTTTCCATTTTTTGTCTTTCCAGACGCGCGGCAGATAAGGAGGACAAGCCTTCTAAGAAGGGCAAGAAACACTGGATTCCGAACACGAAGAAGGGAGAGAAGCAGAAGAAGGCGATCGCGAAGAAGGTCGGCAAGGGCAAGAAGGGAGGCAAAAGGTAGAAGGCCTCGCGGAGACGTGTTGGTGTCGGGTGATCGTGTCTGCAGTGACTGCCCTCAGTGTGTCGGACGCTGCTGGGAGAGACTGGGGGGGGGGGGGGGGGGGGGAGGCGGCGGTGGCGGCGGCGGCGGCGGGGGGGGGGGGGGGCGGGGGGGGGGGGGGGGGGGGGGGGGGGGGGGGAGAGAGCGGCGTGGCGGCGCGCGGCGCGCGCGGCGGCGCGGCGGCCGGCGGCGGCGCGCGGCGGCGGCGGCGGCGCGGCCGGCGGTGGCGGCGGCCGGCGGCGGCGGCGGCCGGCGCGGCGGCGCGGAGGCGGAGGCGGAGGCGGAGGCGGAGGCGCGGGCCGCGGTGTTGACGTGATTCGGTGTCTGGAAAACATCGCCTGCTGGATCGCAGGTGTGTGCCGTGTGTGCCGACTTCAGGAGGCGCCCGAGTTTCCTGGCTGGGTATACCCTCGCGTGAGTAGCCTCCTGGGCTGGTATACCCTCGCGTGAGTAGCCTCCCTGGGCTGAGTATACCTCAACGTGAGTAGCCGTCCCTGGGGCTGGGTATACCCTGGATCGTGAGTATGCTCCCTGGGCTGGGTATACCCTCGCGTGAGTTAGGCCTCCCTGGGCTAGGTATACCCTCGCGTGAGTAGCCTCCCTGGGCTGGTGTATACCCTCGCGTGAGTAGCCTCCCTGGGCTAGGTATACCCTCGCGTGAGTAGCCTCTCTGGGCTGGGTATACCCTCGCGTGAGTATGCTCCCTGGGCTAGGTATACCCTGGCGTGAGTATGCTCCCTGGGCTAGGTATACCCTCGCGTGAGTATGCTCCCCTGGGCTAGGTATACCCTCGCGTGAGTATGCTCCCTGGGCTGGGTATACCCTGGCGTGAGTATGCTCCCTGGGCTAGGTATACCCTGGCGTGAGTATGCTCCCTGGGCTGGGTGTACCCTGGCGTGAGTATGCTCCCTGGGCCGGGTATACCCTAGCGTGAGTATGCTCCCTGGGCTAGGTATACCCTCGCGGTGAGTATGCTCCCTGGGCTGGGTTATACCCTGGCGTGAGTATGCTCCCTGGGCTAGGTATACCCTGGCGTGAGTATGCTCCCTGGGCTGGGTATACCCTCGCGTGAGTATGCTCCCTGGGCTGGGTGTACCCTCGCGTGAGTATGCCTCCCTGGCTGGGGTATACCCTCGCGTGAGATGCTCCCTGGGCTGGGTGTACCTCCGTGAGTATGCTCCCTGGGCTGGGTGTAACCGCTCGAGCGTGAGTATTGCTCCCTGGGCTAGGTATACCCTCGCGTGAGTATGCTCCCTGGGCTGGGTATACCCTGGCGTAGTAGCCTCCCTGTGTGGGTATACCTGGCGTAGGTATCCTCCCTGGGCTGAGTATACCCTGGCGTGGGTATACCCTGGCGTGGGTATACCCTGGCGTGAGTATCCTCCCTGTGTGGGTATACCCTCGCGTGAGTATGCTCCCTGGGCTGGGTGTACCCTCGCGTGAGTATGCTCCCTGGGCTGGGTGTACCCTCGCGTGAGTATGCTCCCTGGGCTAGGTATACCCTCGCGTGAGTATGCTCCCTGGCTGGGTATACCCTGGCGTAGTAGCCTCCCTGTGTGGGTATACCCTGGCGTAGGTATCCTCCCTGGCTGAGTATACCCTCGCGTGGGTATACCCTCGCGTAGTAGCCTCCCTGGGCTGAGTATAACCCTCGCGTGGGGTAATACCCTCGCGTTAGTAGCCTCCCTGGGCTGAGTATACCCTCATGGTGAGTAGCCTCCCTGGGCTGAGTATACCCTCACAGACCCGAGATGCGCGGTTCCATGCTGTTGGTCTTATGATATAATGAACCACAATGCGTGTCATCTGTTTGTGTTTGGATTATTCATAAGAGATAAATACATCATAGAACAACTGTATTTTTCGCTTTTTGAGGGAGGCTGGTGGTTACTGGTTACTGGTTACTAGCAGTTTGATTTAATAATCGTCCAACTAGTTGCCTAAGTTCCTGTAAAATACTCCGGTGACAGTTCTGATGGTATTTATCAGTTGGTCAGCGCGCCGCGCCGCGATCGGACGTGCGACGCGCGCTGGCCGCGCGCTACCTACCTGCGAGCGTGGCACCAGCCTGACGTCCTTCTCCCGTTTGAGAGTGGGGTGAGTGTGAGAGTGAGTGTGCAGTGCGGTACTCACAGAACCGGGTCCTGAACCACCGCGGACGACCGTGGTCGCTGGGACCGTGTTGGCTGATCTTGTGAGAGTCTGGTCCGCATCGGTCGTTCCCGCCCACCCGCTTTGTTTGGGTCAGCCAGCTGAGTCAGCTGACGGGCTTTTACCTTGAGCGGGACCCGGCCCTGGCCTGACCTCTGAACGGGGTCGGTGCTCAGCTGACCAGACAAGAGTGGCCGTTTTCTCGCCCGAATCGCCCGTGGAACCCCGCTGAGCCCGACAGTACCAGCGGAGCTACGCGACCCAGCGCTCTCTGGACTTCTGCGGAATGGATCGGGACCTTCTGCGCCTGCTGCTGTGCTCCTGATCTTCGTCTGCCTCCTCGCTTCGGCCGACAGTTCCCGGCCACCATCCAACCCCGACACGAAGCTAAGGGAATGACATCCCGCAGCTCTAGCCGTGACGTCATCGGACGGCCCTCGCCGCACGCCGCGGTTGGGTGGTTCGCCTGCGTCCGCACAGACGCGTGACACCGAACTGCTGCTGACATCTGGCGGCGGTCCGGCGCGCGGCAGGAGGACTCGGCGCAGCGGACGCGGACGGAGAGCGGGACGGAGACACCGGGCGTGGAGAGCGTCAACAGGGGGCACCGGGGGCACGCGAGAGTATGTGTTTTGCCGCTTTTAAACATCAGGTCGCTGAAACCAAAAATACTGTCGCTGCGGCACGACGTTAACTTTTTTTGATTGTGATATTTGCATTCTCAGTGAAACTGGGTTAAAACCGGAATCCCCTCACGATACGTCAACTTTCCTGGCTATACTCTTAACACGCGCGGACCGACCTGATGGTAGGAGGTTATGGAGGAGTTGCCGTTCTTCGTAGATCAGATTTTAAAGTTAGGAGGCTCCAGTCAGTGTGTGCATCTGGTCAATGTAAGTTAGAAACTCTGGCTTTCGATGACCAATTTGCATGGGCGTCGTTTCAACGTGTGTGCATTGTACAGGCCCCACGTCAGCTCTGCTCAGGTTTCTGTCGATTTAGACTGTTGAGATCCAAGTGCAGCGGTATTTTGCTCAGCTCAACCGATCTCGTTATCATCACTGGCGACATAAATTGTAATATCCTAGGAACTGATGCCGATCCATGTAGAGTTAGGCTGTTGGAATTTTTAGAAAACTTATCCCTGTTTCAGCACTGTTCGTACCCCCACGTTTAGGTCTGGGTCTCTGTTAGATGTTTTTATCACGAGCGTAGCTGATTTTACAACTGATGTTCAAGTTCACCAATGCGCCTACAGCGATCACTCCCCTTTATTATTGCCCATGTCAACATTCCTAAAGTACGTGTGAAGCCGAAGTTCATTTATTTCCAGACGTCTTCATAGGATGAATGTCTTAGATTTTTGTTTTTCCTCTATGTCGCACTGACTGGAGCCCAGTGTTCTCGCGCGCGGGAGTTGCGATCAGTGGACTGCCTTCACCGATCTGTTTCTGCCTTTACTTGACTTTCATGCCCCCTTCACAGTGCATCAAGCTGTACAACCCTTCGGCACCCCCCGGTCTCGGACGCCACCTTGCGGCTGATGGTTCAGCGCCGCGGACTTCTTGCCCGAAGTGGTAGGACCCCAGCCTTTCTCGCTCTCGACAAGATGGCCAAATCTGCCATTATAAATGAGTGGAGGTATGATATTGACCGGCGGGTGTGACTGAGCAGGGTCCTACCAACATCTTTCGGAACATTCGCCAAATTATTGAGGGCAAGAAGTCCGCGCAGAGAGCTGCGCCTGAGGCCACACCCCACGAGCTAAACGGGTACTTCGTCGGGGTGGGGCCTCGTGTCGCGGGTGAGGTTCGATTACAGGGGAGCCCTTCATCTTCCTTGTAGACTTCCGAGGGTTGGCGCCTGCGCTTCACTCTGATGCCTGTCTCTTTTGATTTCCTCCGTTCTGTCCTCTTTTCTATGAAACATTCAGGACTCTGTGGTTCTGCGGCCATCTGCATCCGGATTTTGAAACTTTGTTTTGACGTCATCGCCATGTCTTCCTTCATATCATCAACACCTGTCTCACAACCTGTGGAATATCCCGCGTCCTGGAAACACTATCGTGTATCCTATTCAGAGGCGGCGGATTCGGGGGGGGGGGGGGGGGGGGGGCGGCCGCCCCGCTGGCAAAATCAAGCGGGGCCAAAACTATCTTTTTGCCCCCCCCCCCCATCTTCCGTAGTCGAAAATGACATATCCTTTTACCTATATGGTAAAAATGATGAGCATTGCAAAGGTTAAATAAAAGGAAAAATATACTTCATGTGGCAGTAAAATATGGTAGCTTGTCCTTGAGGGCAAAAGTTGACGCAACGCAAGTTTAAACAATATAGTATATAGTATATAGTAATATAGCATGTTATAAAAATTAGTATATGATGGAACAGTGTCAGAAATATGATTCAATCTTTACAGCTATTGATAAAACATAATTTTCACTCTACGTCTATATGCGCTGCAGGGACAGCTCCAGGGACATATCTGGAAGACTGTTGAATACTGTCCGACGAGCAGTTTGGATTCCGACCACATCATTCCATAGATCACGCTATCATCACGCTGACGGAATCCATACGGTCTTCAATCGATAATGGGGACATATGCCTCTATAATCAAGACTTCAACGTCTTAGGGGGGGGGGGGCGGGGGGGGCAACGGCCATGCCCCCCCCCCAGACCGTCCAGGAGGGGGGGGGGGGGCAAACTATCTCCCCCCAAGACGTGAAGTCTAATACATGCTATATTTGCGCTTTTATTACTGTTCTGGGCAAATTTTGCCAAATTTGGGATTTTTTGGCCAAATTTGGCGGCGCTGCGCGCCGCTGTTTTCCCGCTATTCCCCAACAAAAACATCAGGGGGGTGGGGGCAAAATGACAAATAATCCCCACTAGGGCGAGGGATAATGTAAAAGTTTAACAATTATCACGTCTACAGGTGTCCTTATTTCATTATTTTTATCCAGCACCATTTCGGTCAAGCAAGTCTACAATAGAACAATCGGTCCAAATCCATCCTTTTTCCTGTAGGTCCTTCCCGTCCTTCCGGTTACAACGGCGGAGGCGGAGAGGGTGTTCAGTAAGGTGGAGAAGACTATCCTCTCTCCGAGCGACAATGACCAAGCTCCGGATGACGGAGGCGCTGATCATGTGCGAAGCCCACCGCGGGACCTATAGGTCTGACCTATACGGCTGGCTGGCTGCCGCAGGTTTCTGCCATAGACTGCATGGCAGTACTATGAGAAATGCAGCCTTCACCGTAGTAGGTATCGGTTACTTCGTCTGCGGGAGTCTTATCTATGGACCCGCCGAGATGCGCAAATGGCCTCGAGGTCCGGGAGCAGGGACATATTTTTTTTTCTTCTCAAGAACCTGGCAACGGAAGTTGATCATCCTATCTGTATGCGGTGCATAGATGGGTAGCTAAAGTTTCTTGAAATGCATATTGAATTTGACGCCATAATCGGGTCATCTGACATCTGTATTATTGTTTTGAATGGCGGAAGTGCGACTGGTTCGATCATGTTTGACGTCCTCGCCTTAGCTCTTTTTTATCGGAGCGCAACAGATAACAACGACAAACATTTGTGCAGCGAAACGCGTATTCATTTTTCCGGTTGGACCATCCCCTCGGTTTACTATCCGAGATTTGGAGCTGGAAATTCTGAAGAAAACTGCCATTTATTTGATACTCCAAGCTCTGTTTTAACCCTCGCCCTACGGGGGGGGGGGGGCTGACAGCCCCCCCTGAGGTTTTTCTTGAATAACTTTTTACACATGCAATGCATCTTGCTGAAATTTTCGGTAGCTGAGTTTACAACAATTATACGTATGCTGTACAAATTTAATTGAAATTGGTTAAGTAATTTTGGGAGATAATCATGTTTATATGACGTCATGTTGGTAACAAATGAGAAATATTTACAAAATCGTAGCAAACAAAGTTTTAAAGCAAATTGCAAACTCAATTTAGCAAAGATACAAAATGACATTTTCTTTAAAATTGCAATCTCGGATTTGCAAATTTTTGGGTTTTTGATCCCTAAAATAAAAAAAAAACTGTTTTTTTTAAATCCCCACAAAATCAAAATTTTTAAAGATGTTAGAAAAACCGGAATATATGTGAGAGAACTGAGTATGGACAATATCCATGCCAAATTGCAAAGCAAGATCTTCATTTTTGACTGAGTGATGGCTCCCTAAGTGTAAGAAACTGATTACGTCATTTTAACACACTTTTTTACAATTTTGTTTACAAGATACGAACAAATCATTACCTTTTCTGTATTTCTGAGCCAAAACAGGTCTAGGAACATGCCGTTTTATTTACATTTATCAATTTCTAATTTTGAGGGTTTCTGAAGAGCAAAATCGCTGTTCTGGACGTGATAAATCCGAGGTCATTCACTGACCTGGAAGGTCACCCGTAACCTGAAACCTAAAAACCGCATACTGTTAGATTCCTCTCATGACAGGCAACATGCTGGTTCTTCCCGCATTGCCCTAAGTTGCTTGGTTTGGAAGTTAACAGGGGGGGGCTGTCAGCCCCCCCCGTAGGGCGAAGGTGAAAAAAGCTCCCGTAGGGCGAGGGTTAATTTTCTATGGTAGCTGCTTTCCGCTAACATTTTTTTCCTTGACCGCAAACAAATGTCAAAATCTAAGATACACTTTTTTGCAAGGGTCGTCGAACCCTGTAGCAAAAAGTAGTTGGTCCCAAAGACGAACGGGTGGATCCGTCCTTGCTCTTAGGGGCAACGCCGGCTTGATTCAGCGCACATTTCTCATGTTTTTTCCCTTGCAGTCGGGAACGAAAACAAAGGTACACCTTTTTCGATATCCCAAAAGGCCGAAAAGCTGAAAAAAAATCATTAGAAATCGTGTGTTTGCAAAATAAAGTGGCCAAAATCCGGGGGAGATTTTCGAAATTGGCGGTACCTAGGTAAGATCCGCTCAGACTGGTTGCCCTCCCCTCCCAAACGGCCGGCTGAATCCGCCCTTGATGCGCCGAACATATTAAACAGGAACGACCTGAACTTTGAAACATCAATAGTTGGCTACTGAAAACGGGTCTTGTTTTCTGGTAGCTATTACATTGCAATTGTATGCCACCCTAACTTAATTTCCGGGCTCTGGCAACCCTGATAGATCGCCACTCTAAATCACGATAATCATCATCATCACCTTTAATTTTCCTTCAAATCCTTCAACCTATGTGTTTAAGCTATATAACTACGTGATATGAATCAGGGACGTAGGCCACGGGGCCTTGCCCCCTCCCCTCTCCCCCTGAGCTATCCAGTTTACACTAGATAACATGGGATTCCGTCAAGCTTTAACATTAAGTCTATGGGAGTTGCATGGAAATAATCGAGTTTGAAATATCTCCGACTGCACCCTCCCCCCGCCTCGGCAGGTGAAAAAGTATTGTGGCCCCTCCCTGAGCAAAATCCTGGCTACGTGCCTGAACTGAATTGATCGAAGTCTTGCCCCCCCCCCCCCCATGTCAAAATCAAATCCGCCGCCACTGATCCTATTCACAAATCCGTCAGCCTTCCGAAACATCAAACTTCCGTCCCATCTCCATCGTCCCAGCCTTCCCAAAACTTATAGAGAGAGTTTTACAACTGTACTCTTACATGGCCAACAATCTCCTTTTTTCCTCATCCCATCACGGTTTTCGTTCAAATCACTCCACAGAAACCGCGCTTCTTACCGTATCCGATCATATCCTTTCCGCCACCGACCACCAGGATATCACTCTCCTCTGTCTACTTGACCTGTCAAAATGCTTTGACGTGATCGACCACGCAAATTGCTCCTTTCCATACTTCAAACATATTCTATCGATCCTACCTGGTTTTCCTCTTATCTCACTGGCCATACTCAATCTGTTTGTACAGCTGACGGGCGTGGGAACCGCCACCTTTCCCGATTCCTACCCAATCCTATCGGTGTTTTCCAAGGATCCTCACTCTGACCACTCCTATTCCAGATTTTTGCCAATGACTTGTCCCTCTTTGCCCCTGAGGCGCACGTGGTGCAGTACGTTGGCGTACCCAAATTTTGGTCTCATGCAAAAAGAATCCCTCCCTCAGCTCATTTCTACCATGGAACAGGCTTTATCATCTCTCGACACCTGGTTCCATTCCCATGGTTTAACCCGCGCGGCGCTGGGGTCTCCATCCGAACGCGCCGCGCTGGGGGGAGGGGGTAAATTTTACCCCCCCCCCCTCTTATCTCCCGAACCAATAATCGCAGCGAGACGCGCAAGGCGGCGATCGGAAGCTCTCGATGGGAAGATTCTAAGTAATTCTTAAATTTTATTTAAAAGGTCACATCAGGTCAGGGTCAGGTCAAAGGTCAAAACCACCTGTTTTCGAGATTATTGGCTGCAGAGACCGGACTATCAACAGCAGCGCGCCGAAACTCTGCCAAAACACCTCTAAATATAAGGAGAGGGTAATGCTTGAGTATGAATATCATACTAAGTACAGGTCAAGGTCAAAGTCAGGTCACAAAAGGTCACACTGTGAAAAAGTAATATGAAACCCATGTGACACATGTCTCATGGGTTATTTCAGACGTAGAATCCAAAAATAATGGTTATTTTGACATTTGACCTCAAGGTCAGGTCAAGATCAGGCAAAAAAGGTCAAATTTTGAAATCCAAAATTTGCAATAACCGACACATGTTTACGGTTCAGTTTTGCCACAGCAATCCAATGGTGCAATTCGTTTTTGTGTACGATGTCTAGAAATGTCAAAATTTGCGATTTTTTTTTAAAATGCGTCCATCACATTGAACACTTATTAGTGTCATTTGGGGGTCAAAAATATAGATATTTGTTTGAAATTTGGAATAGTCACTCATTAGAGATGGTTATCTGACATATATTCCGGTTTTTTGAAAATTCTTACAATTTTGGATTTTGTAAACTTTGAAAAAAAATAAAAACGATTTTTTTTGCATTTTGGAGATCAGAAAATCAAAATTGTGCAAATCCGAGATAGCCATCTTGTAGAGAATGTCATTTCCTTCCTTTTGACGTGCTTTGTTTGCAATTTGCTTCAATACTCGCTGTTCTATCATCGATCAAAGTTTCGTCCATTTTTGACCGAAAATGGCGTTACATGACGTCACTAAAACGCTATTTTCGCAAAAACTTCTCGACCGATTTTCTCCAAAATGTATCTGAAGACGTCAAATCGATGCCAGATAAGGTACTGAAAGTTTCGCGTCGATATCTAGTGTAGTTTTGAATCTATAGCGAAAACCCGGGAGGGGGGGTAAAATTTACCCCCCAGCGCCGCGCGGGTTAAAGTAAATACCGGGAAAATAGAGCTCATTGTCTGTGGTTCCCGTCAAAATTGTCGTGGCATGACCACGACCACTATTCGGTTCCGTGAGGACATAGTGCGTGAGAGCCCCACGGTGAGGAATCTTGGCGTGCTGTTCGACAAGCACCTCTCGTGGGACTCACACGTACCTGCCCTCGTTAAAAAATGTAACGGTATCCTCATCGGCCTGTCTCACGTGCGTCATCAGATCCCCTCGTTACTTCTACCTGTTATAGTCGACGCCTTGGTCCTCTCGCACGTCCGATATTGTTTGACGGTCTTTGGAAACGGGTCAGAAAATAACATGCAGCGCCTCCAAAAGGTAGTCAATTTTGGTTTGCGCGCTGTCTCTGGCCGGCGTAAATTCGACCACATATCGGACGTGCGAGATGAACTGGGCTGGCTCACCGCCCGGCAGCTGTACGAACTTCAATCTCTCAACCTTCTTCAAAAAATTCGCAGCACCGGGGAACCGCAGGCTCTCGCTTCCCAGCTTTCGGCTAATTCTGAACTTCGTTCCAGAAGCACCCGCCAGGACGCTGATTTGGCCCTCCCGCGCGTGAGAACTACAACCGGCAAGCGTCGGTTTTTATATAGTACGGTGCAGCGGTACAACACCCTGCATCGGGACATTTGTGATATGTCTTTACCGTCATTTAAACGTAAAGTTGGCGCTCTTTTACATGACATCTGATGTGTGTGCTTGCGATCGTGTATTGTGTGTATTTTGTTTTTCTACTCAGTGTACGCATGTGTGTCGTTTTTAACATGTCTCTCATCTTTTAACCCTGACACGACGCTCAGAATAGCCGGCTGTATGTATCGGAGAGTGTTTTTACTGTAAATACATTTCAGGTCAGAACCATAGGCGTACACAAGGGGGGGGGGGGTAAAAAGCACCCCATCCCACGCTCGACGGGGGCGGCAATAGAAATTAGCCCCCCCCCCAAATCCGCTGAAACTGGCGATGCAAAATGGGTACTGACTGCGAAAATTATCCTTTTGCGACAAAAAAACGTTATTTTTTCCTCGTCCGTGTTTCCTCTATTTTCCAGCATTTTGGTAGCACGAGGGAAAGTGGCGCGTGCTGCGCGGGCATAGGGAAGGCCGCGCCGGCCAGTGACCAAGGCGCGCCGCCCATTTGACGCTCGGCTGTGGAACGTGACTGTGTGGGCTGACTCGATGCGATGCATGGTGATGGATGGCCTGCAATTCGTGAATGGCTTTGCATTATAGTTGCAGCTTTAATGAGAACCGATATATACCTATGGGTGCTTTAATATCTGGCTAATCTGTTTGCTATTGTATGACTAATGTATTTTGCCGGAATGTTTCGCGATTTACATAAATGCCTGTTGTTAAAACTAAATCATTTAATTAGTCTTGGAAAATGAAAGAAAGTCGCAAAAGTGATACGATAACCCTGTTTGTTTGTAGGTCTAATCGACTGACTGTTTAAAGGAAATAGTTCACCTTCAACATGGGATTTTGAACTGAAATAGCAGTTTTGTAGCCCGTGTTGAGAAATCCTGATCTGCAACTTCTCTTGGCTGAAAAGACTCTCCAGCCGAAGATATTTGACTTTTTGGCGAAGGAATGCGGCGCATATATGATATACCGTACCGTCTGAGAGTGCCAGCACTGGTCTGAGCATGCGCAGACCAATAACGCACACTATAACATTAATAATTTACGACCTTCTGTCCTGAATTGGCGCGATGTAGGACCATTTTTGAAAAGAAAAAAAGAAACTGTATTTAATAAAATCGTGTTATTATAATAAAATCGTGTTCTGAAAAATTTCCAAAGGTGAACTATTTCCTTTAAGTGAGGCTGGTACGCTACGTGCCTCTGGGACGGTTTAAGTGAGGCTGGTTCGCTACGTGCCTCTGGACGCCAGAGCCGCAATAGGAAACCCAGGAGGCATAACTTGTCGGTACGTTGTGCTATTATATTACGGTGATTTAACGTTCTATTATAGCGTTGCGGTCGAACGAAACATTGTGTCGCGCTGATGTTTGTAGAAGCCGATGAATTTGTCTGGCTCGTTTATATCGATGCAATGTTAATGATACTGCCAGCTTGTCCTGAGAAAGGTGCACGGAACTTTTGTTATGTCTCGCCCTTCCTATGTTCTGTTCTGATTTCGTATGTTCTGTGTATTCATGTACCGTTATGTTCCGCAGTAACGACCACCGGTGACCACCAGTGACCGGACCAGCAATTCTGTGACTGGCCAACTCGGTTTGAATACACGTGGTCCGTTAAGGCTCCCTGCCTCTGATTGGGATGGCGCGGCTACAGTTACAACAAGCAGCTCCAACCGGCGGAGGAGCAACACCTCGTCTGAGAGCGCATCAGCACCGGTAGGACAAGCGCCATCGCGCTACCCTTTGGATGCGTTCTTGGTGGTTTAGCGGTAAGCTCGGTGAGCTTTGCTGGCTAACTGTGGTGACTTCATAGACTGTGGTGACTTCATAGACTGTGGTGACTTCATAGACTGTGGTGACTTCATAGACTGTGGTGACGTCATAGACTGTGGTGACGTCATATTATATGGTGACGTCATAGACTGTGGTGACGTCATATACTGGTGACTTAGCCCAGTTGACGTCATAGTGAGTGACGTCACGTGGTTAGTGACTCAGTGAGTTTGGATGACGTCATAGTCATTGCAGTGACGTCACAGTTCAGTTAATCTGATCAAGAAGTGTCCAATCAATGGAGTGTTCCTGATTGTGTTTCATTGGTAACGCCTAGTTAAGAATGTACTGTCCGTCGTGTGTTACTCTTTGCGCATAGGTGCGACCTGAACTTGTGACTGTTAAATTTATTAGCGCATTAAGCCAGAAGGGTTTCCTTTAATCCCGAATTTATTATTCCTGCAAAGGCAATCCCACTTCGGTACCTATTTGGTCGAGGATATTATTGCTTTCGTTCTTCGTTGGCTTTGCAGTGGTTCGGGTAATTTGTTTAGCTAGTTTCACTTACATTCAGTCATGAAACCACTGGAAGAACTTAAAGTTTCTCAGTTGAAGGCCGAATTGAAGGAGAGGGGAGCAGACTCCAGGGGCTCCAAATCAGTTCTGATGATCCGCTTGAAAGAATCGTTGGATGACCAGGGCGAAGATGTTGAATCGTTTGTTGCTGCTCAAAGAGACAATGGCCCACGTACTGATAAGAACCCGAATGGTGCCCCCAATGAGACCTCTGATCACGGCCAAGACGGTCCCGCTCCAGCTCCTGGGACTCTTACCAGAGCGGGATCGCAGGTCTCCCTGCGTAGATCTGCTTCACAAGTCTCTGTCTCATCACTACGAGCTGCAGAGTCTGCGACGAAGGCAGGTCGAATGGCTCTGGCTGCCTTCCTGAAAGAGAAGCAGATGCTTGAGAAGGAGGAAATGAAAATGAAAATGCGCGAAGAAGAGTTGCAGCTTCAAACTGAACTCGCAGAATCTGAAGCACGAGAACAGGTCCTGCTGGAAGCGGAGGCATCTGAGAACCCTGATGTGATGAAGGTTGTGTCGCCGTTGGAAGGATTCCCAGGCATGGAGAAGCTCTCTGAGCCGACCAAGTGGACAGCATGAGGAGAACAAGCGGCGTCTGGGTTGGAGCAAAGGCTGGCCCGTTCACAGTCCGATGCTGCGCAGGTCTCGTCAGCGCATAGAGTTGGACACGAGCGTGGTTGTCAGTCCAGCTCTGTACCGGCCTCGCCTGAGTCTGAGAGAAACACTCGGCAGCCAGACGCTACACAAGTCATCCTCTCTCAGCTTCAAAGGACTTGTCTTCCCAAGCCGGAGATACCAGTTTTCACAGGTGATGTAACGAAATACAGATCGTTCATCCGTGCCTTCGACAGCAGGATCAGCAGCAAGACTGACAGCGACTCAGAACGGTTGTTCTACTTGGAGCAGTATTGTGCTGGGAAGCCCAAAGATGTCATCAAAGGGTGCCTCCACATGGCTGAAAACGTTGGATATTTGGAAGCGCGACGGTTCCTGGAGAGACGCTATGGCGATCCAGAGTCCATCTCCTCTGCATTCGTCGATATGCTCATGGACTGGCCCCCGTTGAAGCCAGGAGATGTCGAAGGGTTGGATCGGTTTTCGCTGAACTTGACGTCGTGCTTGAACGTGATGCAGGGAATTCCACCTCAAGCTCGGGAAACTGATCATCCCCGAACGATGAGAAAAATAGTTGAGAAGTTCCCCAGCTATCTTCAAGACACCTGGCGCCGGCGCGCACACCAAGTCCAAGAATCCGAGCGGAGGAAGGTACGGTTCGACGATATTGTCGCCTTCGTGGACAGAGGTGCAAATCCAGACAAATCCTACATTTGGAAAACACAAGGAAGAGAGGGTCAAGAAGTCGACGCACACGGTATCTGCTACCACTGTGATAGAGGGAGGGCGTCCCCCAATAACGTGTCTGTACTGTCGGGGAAACCACTTCACATATCTCTGTACCGATCTGACCAAGCTCCAGTGGGAAAAGAGACGAGCTTGTTCAGGAGAATAGGTTGTGTTACGGGTGTCTACGCAGGGGACATCGCTTCAGTAACTGCTTCAGGAAACTCACCTGTGGATCATGTAAGCGTCTGCACCCGACAGCAATGCACAAAGGCGAAGAGGTTGCAGGAGTTGATCAACGCTCCGCTGACTGTGCCGATCAAGCGCAGGCCACTTCTGTGAAGAATGGCAGGTTGGATGTCGTAACCTCTGAAGTCTCGGCGAGTAGGAGAGGAAACTCAGGAGCTATGGTGGCCATCTTACCTGTAAAGGTGTGGAACATTGATTGTTCTCGATCAGTCGTGACGTATGCGTTCCTGGACTTGGGCTCAAGTGCCACCTTCTGCACACCAGGGCTACTGAGGGAGCTCGACATGGACGGGGAAGTGACTCACCTTACCATGACGACTGCTACGACGGAGAATCAATTGAATTTCCAGTAAGCTGGTGAATGAAGGGGCTGAAAATATCAGACATCGAGGGTCAGCAAATGATTGTCATGCCTCCTTCGTACACGCTGGACAGGATTCCAGTTGATCGTAAGGACATCGCATTATCTGAAGATCTTCAGCAATGGCCGCACTTACAAGAAGTTGTTCCCGGACGTGTCGATGCCGACATTGGAATGCTGATCGGGGCAAACTGTCCTCAGGCGTTGACCCCTCTGGAAGTTCGTCCGGGTGAAGAAGGGTGTCCCATTCGCCATTCGCACTGCGCTCGGCTGGGTGGTGTATGGGCCAAGAATGCGGGGTCAGATTTCGAGCAAGGCTGCGAAAGTAAATATAATTCGAGTACAAGAACCTGTGAACGATGAACAAGACTTGCACAGCAAATTGGTCGCGCTCTACAACCAGGACTTTGAGCACGACAGAAGTGAGTCTGGTGTGGGTTTGTCCATTGAAGATCGAGCTTGGTTGAAGACTAGGGAAAACGGGATCCGTCGCGTTGATGGACAGTACGAAATTCCCCTGCCGCTGAAAAACGAGGAGACTTAGCCAAACAACAAGCAGCAAGCAGAAAAACGAGCAGAGCACCTGAAACGAAGAATGGCTCGAGACGAAAAGTATCTTCAAGACTACAAGAAGTTCGTCAACGATCTTATCGAAAAGAACTACGCGGAACGGGTGAACGCAGATATCGATATCGCAGGAGAGCGCACCTGGTATATACCACACCACGGGGTATATCACCCGATGAAACCGGAAAAATCCGTGTCGTGTACGACTGTTCTGCAACTTACCGTGGCATCTCGCTGAACAGCCGCCTACTGCAGGGACCAAACCCGACGAGCTCACTCTTGGGTGTTTTGTTGAGATTTCGAGAGAAACCGATCGCAGTAATGGCTGACATAGAGAAGATGTTCTACCAGGTGAGAGTGCCGGTTCAGGACAGAAGTCTTCTCTGCTTCCTTTGGTGGCCAAACGGTGATTTGACACAGGAGCTGGAAGAGTTTCAGATGAACGTCCACTTGTTTGGGGCCGTCAGTTCTCCTGCCTGTGCAAATTTCGCTCTCCGTCGAACAGCAGACGATTTCGGACATATGTTTGGTGATGACGTCAAAAACGGCATTCAACGTTCGTTTTACGTAGATGACTACATGAGAACAGGATCGACGGCTGAAGAGGTCTTCCAGATTGCACGAGGTGTCCGCGATTGCTGTGCAATGGGAGGTTTCCGGCTGACCGGCTTCGTGAGTAACAGCCCTGATGTCATGCTTGGTTTTCCCGAGACAGAGCGTGCAGCGCATGCACAATTAGACCTCACGGGAGACAAACTCTCCACCCCAAGCCAGAGAGCACTTGGTGTTCAGTGGGACATGTCCAGGGACACTCTGAGCTTTCGAATCGACGTAAGAAAGCGCAGCAACCAGGAGGGGTATACTTTCAGCTGTCGGCGCCGTTCATGATCCGCTCGATTTCGGTGCTCCATTCATCTTGCCGGCTAAAATCCTTCTGCAAGATCTGTGCAGGCTGCAGTTAGGATGGGATGATCCGATTCCAGAGGCGCATCTGAAGAGGTGGAGCCAATGGTGTGAAGAACTGCAGGAACTTGGACGAGTTCAGCGTGCCACGGAGCGTGACTCCAAAGAGTGAGGTTCAGAGCTGTCAACTGCACATGTTCGCTGACGCCAGCAAGTCTGGCTACGGTGCAGTGGGATACGTCAGAGTGGTGGACTGCACAGGGACTATCATCACGTCACTGCTGATGAGTAAAGCCAGAGTGGCTCCGCTGAAGGTGTGCTCGATCCCTCGGCTGGAGTTGGCCTCTGCAACACTTGCAGTGCAAATGGGCACTCAGATACTCTCTGAGCTGGATTTGCCAATCGACGATGTATACTTCTGGACAGATAGCGTCTCGACGATCCGTTACATTCAGAATACGACTTCTCGTTTCCAGACTTTCGTGGCCAACAGGCTTTCCGTCATTCACGATGGCTCGACTCCTGATCAGCGGAGATATGTGCCGTCTGCGTTGAACCCTGCAGATAGCCTCTCGCGGACAGTCGGCGAAGGCATTTCTCCGCTCGCGATGTACCAGTGGTCCAGCATTTCTCAGAAATTCCATGACAGAGTGGCCTGATCAGACGCATGTTGTCCCGTCTATCGATGATGTGGAAGATTTGGAGGTGAAAAGAAGTGTGGTTAGCACTGCAACTGCAGAGCACGATTGCACTACAGAGCTGTTGAACAGCACGTCTGACTTGCATGAGCTGAAGAAGCGTGTGGCCTGGATGCTTCGGCTGAAGCGGGTCCTGCGGCAGCGAGCAATTCGCAGGAAAAACGGTGCTGTCGAGAGAGACGGGTTAGTTTGCTCTTCTCGACTGACTGTGCAGGAGTTGAACGAAGCAGAAACGGCCATTGTAAAATACACACAGGAGAAATCATTTTCTCACGAATTGACTTCTAACCCAGTGAAGAAATCAAGCTCGATCTATCGTCTCAATCCGTGCCTGATCAACGGCACGCTTAGAGTCGGTGGCCGTCTCAGCAACGCTGAAATATCTGATGCGGCGAAACATCAGATGATTCTTCCGAAGAAGGGCCACATTACGGACCTCATCATTGGAGACCTGCATGAAAGGAAGGGTCACTCGGGACGAGAGCATGTGCTTGCAGCATTGCGCTGTAGGTATTGGATAGTAGACGGTAACGCCGCGGTACGCAGAGTCCTCTCAATATGTGTTCGTCGCCGAAGAGTTCAGGGCCCAGTGGTGACGCAGCTGATGTCGGACTTGCCTGCAGATAGAACGATGACTCATGGTGGCATTTTCAGTCGTGTGGGAGCATATTATTTTGGACCATTCTATGTAAGGTTGGAAGGAAGCAATTCAAGAGATTTTGTGTTCTGTTCACTTGCTTGTCGACACATGCCATGCACATCGAAGTGTGTGGTAGTCTGGATACAAGTTCGTTCATCAATGCACTGCGTCGTTTCCAAGCTCGAAGGGGACAGGTGAGGTTCATTCGATCTGACAATGGCACCAACTTTGTAGGTGCAGAACGAGAGCTGCGTGAGGAGCTCAGTTCGAAGGGGACAGGTGAGGTTCATTCGATCTGACAATGGCACCAACTTTGTAGGTGCAGAACGAGAGCTGCGTGAGGAGCTCAGTAAGCTGCGTGAGGAGCTCAGTAAGCTGCGTGAGGAGCTCAGTAAGCTTCGCGTGAGGAGCTCAGTAAGCTTCGCGTGAGGAGCTCAGTAAGCTGCGTGAGGAGCTCAGTAAGCTTCGTGAGGAGCTCAGTAAGCTGCGTGAGGAGCTCAGTAAGCTGCGTGAGGAGCTCAGTAAGCTTCGTGAAAGCAAAGTGCAAGATTTTCTGTTGAAGGAAGGGATTGATTCGGAGTTCACTCTGCCCGGTGCATCATCGCAAGGCGGTGTGTGAGAGCGACAAATCCGCAGCATCAGGAAAGTTTTGAACGCTCTTCTGAAAGAGCAGTCAATGACAGATGAATTACTCCGTACGTTCCTTTGTGAGGTCGAGGCAGTCCTCAACAGCAAACCGCTGACTACTGTTTCCAGCGATCCGTCTGACTTGCAGCCTCTGACTCCCAATGACCTGTTGCTGCTGCGTGGTGGACCTGTTCCAGACAGCATTTTCAGTGAGCGAGACAGCTTCGTGGGTCGACGATGGAGGCAGGTCCAGTACCTGGCGGACGTATTCTGGAAAAGCTGGTTGAAAGAATATTTGCCGTTACTTCAGATCCGCCAGAAATGGAACAAAGTTGAAAGAAACATCGCTGTCGGTGATGTTGTACTGTTGCTGACATGAACATGCCACACTGTCGGTGGCCTCTGGGACAACGTGTGCCTGAGGTTTTCCCAGACAGGAAAGGTTTGGTGCGCTCTGCTATGGTGAAAACGGCAGCTTCAGTCTTCAAGAGGCCGATCTCTAAGCTCGTTCTTGTGATGGAGACGGAGTAGTTCACTAAGGCAATGCTTAGTAAAAGAAGCAGAAGTTCTGGTGTCAGTTCATGTCGCACATTCTCAATACTTCTCGCAGAAGATTATTTTTCGTTGCCATTTCGGTGTGATTGTGATATCCGCAATGGTTTCGCAAAGCAGAGGCTGTTACGTTTTCAATCTTCAGATCAGGGCTCAGACTGAGCTAGTTGGGATACCGGGAACTCTGATTTGTCATATTCCAGAAGATTGGCTCGAATTTGAGCTATTCGATATAGGGCGCTGTGGGCGCGGCACTGCTGTTGAATTCATCTTTGAACCTGGAGGGTTCAAGGGTGGGGGTGTTGGCGCCGCGCCGGCGATACCTTATTCCTCATTTATTTTGTTCTGATATCCTGCTCGTTTTGTTTCCTTCTTTGTTAGCTTTCATCCTTACCCTTTCATTTCCTTTCTCCGTGCGCCTTTCTGGTCTAGTGCTATTGGTAGTCGGGTCACAAAACAGCTCGAGTTGGCTCATTCTGACAGCTGACCTTGGTTGTGACCCGGGTCAAGAGATGTCGCTAGCGTGACCCGAGTGAAGAGCGCACAAATAGTTCCGCTCGATATGTGGATGTGTCATGAATTTGTTTAGGTAAATGCCGAAAATGTACGCGATATAACTAATCTGTTTTACTGTTATAAAATAAAAATAAGTTCGCTTAATTTGTTAACAGACTGCCCACGCGGAGCGACATTGTTGCGATGCTCGCGGGCATAGGGAAGGCCGCGCCGGCCAGTGACCGAGGCGCGCCGCCCATTTGACGCTCGGCTGTGGAACGTGACTGTGTGGGCTGACTCGATGCAGCAATGGTGATGGATGGCCTGCAATTCGTTAATGGCTTTGCATTATAGTTGCAGCTTTAATGCGAACCGATATATACCCATGGGTGCTTTAATATCTGGCTAATCTGTTTGGCTAATATTGTATGACTAATGTATTTTGACGGTATGTTTCGCGATTTACATAAATGCCTGTTGATTAAACTTAATCGTTTAATTAGTCTTGGAAAATGTAAAAGTCGCAAAAGTGATACGATAACTCTGTTTGTAGGTCTAATCGACTGACGGTTTAAGTGAGGCTGGTACGCTACGTGCCTCTGGGACGGTTTAAGTGAGGCTGGTTCGCTACGTGCCTCTGAACGCCAGAGCCGCAATAGGAAACCAGGAGGCATAACTTGTCGGTACGTTGTGCTATTCTATTACGGTGATTTAACGTTCTATTATAGCGTTGCGGTCGAACGAAACATTGTGTCGCGCTGATGTTTGTAGAAGCCGATGAATTTGTCTGGCTCGTTTATATCGATGCAATGTTAATGATGCTGCCAGCTTGTCCTGAGAAAGGTGCACGGAACTTTTGTTATGTCTCGCCCTTCCTATGTTCTGTTCTGATTTCGTATGTTCTGTGTATTCATGTACCGTTATGTTCCGCAGTAACGACCACCGGTGACCACCAGTGACCGGACCAGCAATTCTGTGACTGGCCAACTCGGATTGAATACACGTGGTCCGTTAAGGCTCCCTGCCTCTGATTGGGATGGCGCGGCTACAGGCTATATGGGCTCACATGTGCATGTGAAGGACATGGGTATGCACATGGGAAAGATATGGACCCATATGGGTTTGGGATGGGAAAGATTGGCACACGTAACATGGGAAGGACATGGGGATACGCAGGCGGGCCCCGTATGGGTTTGAGATGGGCAAGGTGGGCAAACATAACATGGGAAGGACATGGATATATCCAGGTATGGGGCTGAGATGGCCTAGATGAGCACACGCAACATGGGAAAGATATGGGCATACCCAGGTGGGCCGTGTATGGGTTTTAGGAGGTTTGAAGGCCGATAAGGCTGGACGCACTTGCAAACAATATGGGGCTCACGTGGCTCGCCAACATCCAGGCCCCTAGTTTGCCCATCAAAAATACTAAAAATACAAACTATATGGTACCCATGTGGTTAGCCAACATCCAGACCACCTGCTTTGCCCATCCGGAAACCACTGAAATACCATATGGTACCCGTTACGTGACCCACGTCTAGCCCATATATAGCTCATTCCTTATGCAACTACCTGAAAATCGTATGGTACACTTGTGGACCTCTAATATCCAGCGAACATGGGTTTCACACCCAGAAACAACTCTTAGCACATTTCAAAACCATTTAAAAACCATATGGGGCCATGTTGGAAGCCCACCTCCAGACCACATGGTTTTCATCCCGAATCCACTCCACCAAACTTGTCCCTGGATCCCGAAGTTGGATCTGGGATCCCAATGGATCCCTCGGCTGTCTGCATAAAATGCATGCAGATCTTGGATCCCAGTGGATCCCTCTGCGTAAAATGCATGAAGATCTGGGATCCTCCTGGATCCCTTGGCGTAAAATGCTTCAGTATCTGGGATCTTCGTGGATCCCTCGTCACCAAATATATCAGGATCCACTGGCAATCCACCGAATACCCCTCCCCCCAGGGGGGGGGGAGGGGTATTCGGGGAAAACACCCCATCTACAGGAACATGGGAGGGGGAAGGGGGCATTCAATACAAGTATTTCCCCCGCGTGTTTCTGCATTGGCAGTAAGAAGTGATAATTAGGAAAAAACTCAAGTGAACTAAAGTGTACTAAAGTGATAAATAGGAAAGCCCCAGGTCAACGAATCTTTCGCGATCAGGACCCGACGTCCCCCCCCCCTGGTCAAAGATATTTGGCGCTGACAACCCGACGCCCCCCCCTCCCTCCCCCCCCGCTTCCCCGGTCAACGACTTTTTGCTGATGAAACGGAGCAAAAAAAATTCCCCCTCCCCCCAATCTTTCTAGATCCCACGCCTTAAACAGGATCTAGGATTTTCAGGGGCCCGGGAATTATTTAAAAATGGGGGGGGAACCAATTTTGACTAGCCACCACATTTTTCTTCGGTGGATTTCAACTTTCACTTCAACTGGAGCACTACGGGGTCTTTCACAATGAATGCTAATTTTTAAACACTTCAAAATGAAAATAAATATATTTTCATACTTGCTAATTATATATCACCATGATCGTAAAACAATAGGGTTTTCATTCATGATAATCTCGGACAGGTACATTTCATCAGCTTTCAACACTGGTGCCGTTTTTCGGAAACAAATTTCGGCTCTTCTCTGAAACATATGCCACACCGCACGCCTGGTATTGTCCGGTTAGAACCATCGACGATTCACGGAGTGTTGCAGGAGGGCTGTGTGCAAATTATGTGAACGCCACCGACCAGAACTAATACTCCAATGGAAATACGTCTGGACTGTGAGCGGGCCACGTTCGATCGGTCAGGCGGCCGATGGCATGTCCGTCAAATATATCCGTCAACGACAGCCGCACTGCAGCTGTCTATGCGCTGGGGGCCTATGGCAACATCTTGCTGCATCATGGAGACGGTCTCTTTTGACCTTTTGGCATACCTGAGGTCAGAGACCATCTTGTGCATAGATAGCTTCAGGTTCACGACAAATGGCACACAGATGTAACACCCTGCTGGCGCTGACTGGTATTGAGATTGCGATAAAAATACAGAGTTATCAAATTTCCAAATTGTCGCTTAAATTTAAGCACAGATGCGTTTTGTGTTTCTTCTGACCATGATCCAATGAAACCGTAGCAAAACTGACACAATAAACATGAAGCATGAAAACATCTTCAGAAGCAAATGACAGCGCTGCTCACAACATTCCTCCAAGTCTTCCTTCTGAAGATTAACAGGATATTTGTTAGAGGTACTCTCAAATATAACTCAAATGTAATGTAACTCAAATATAATTTTAAGGTGGGATAGTCTCTTTAAATAAATTTAGTCCGAATGTTTTTTAATGGGTGGATTTTCGAGATCAGGACCCACGCTAAGCTGAGATTGTTGCGCAGGCCCCACCACCCGATCAAGTAATTCATGGTGTCCGGCAGAATTTAGAAGCGAAAGTTTACGTGCCCGACATACCTGGGCAGTGGACACGGTCCGCCCCACCCTCTGACGTCACCTGGCCTTGAGTGCGACCGCTGCCACCGGCCACAGGCCATACTATTCAGGGGCAAACAGCGAGCGCCGAAGCGACTCGAACCCGGGCTGCCACTACCTGGGGAGGTCAGAAGTCCGGCGCTCTCCCAACTGAGCTACAGGGGCGGACAAATGCTTCATGGCATATGGTGGTCCCTCATATCCTCAATGTAGAATGATGGTAGAATGTAGGTACACACGCAGGTATTTGTTTCATAAGAAGCCATCGAAACTTCGATTGATGGATAGATACTGGAGGATATGAGTGCTATTTGGTAGGTATATTGCTGATGACATTGTTGTAATTTTGACTTTGTGTCGAGGTGGTACATATTACATACTAACCACATCGGCTTAGATGTTTACATTATTTTAATATTAATTAAACGTGAGACATCAAATAAATGTCAACAAATATATTTTGTATCGTGGTTGTGTGGACACTTATCACCCTCTATGCAAATACTGGAAATTTCTCTCGCGGGTTTTCATGTATAGTTTGAAGCTAAAATAGCAAGTGAGTACCTGCGGAGTGTCGATAGAGGAATAGGGGTTCCACGACAAAGAACGGGCAATCAGGATCTCAAAAAATGGCCGCCCTACTCGTGCAGTAGATTTTCGATGGCAATCCCTGCCAAACAAGACAGCCCGCTGCTCTGGACTTATGATCGCTTCAATCGTACCAGTCTTGTGGTTCTGGTAGTTACCGAGTCAGGACGACAGTCGTGTCGCCGAGCTTAGACATCACGTGGAACTGCTCATCTGGCAGCAGTGTCGCCAGCTTGGAACCGTCTACATCACGACGTTTACGATCACTGCGGTTATAAACTGTCAAGCACCGGCCGGCAGGTACCCAGAACGTCACAACCCGGGTCCTGTCGCGCTGTGGCGCACCGGTCCCCGTTTCGCCCCTGCACTCGGCCAACAGTCTCTCCACGTCGGACGGCAGCTGTTTGCTCCAGAGCCGTTCCTTCGCCGTCAGCAGGTATGGCCTGTGCATCTCAGCACGCACCTCGCCTGTCACGGTGTTCTGCACGTACACACCCTCGTTGGTGCCGAGCAGGATGGCGCTGTGTCGTCTCAACACATCAACCTCGACAGGAGGCACGACGGCTGCCGGTCCTCGCACCGTCCAGCGGTCGCCCAGACTGCGCGACACCGCCGGTGTCACCGTCTCGTCCGTGAAAGCCTCTCGAGCGACGAGATCGACGCCTTCGTTCGCCTGAAGGAAACAGATGTCGCAGACCCCGTCCTCAAGAACCTCTCCTGGCTGCAGAAAGAATGACTGCGGGCCCCGCAGAACCTTGTGCTGCGGCTTGTCGTCCACCACGGGGATACAAACGACGCAATACGGACGACTAGTGAGAGTGATAAGCTCAAGTACTTCTACCACCTCCTCCCCGACTGCAGGGATATAAGCACCCTTCTTTTTCACCAGCCACTCGTCGCCCGCTGTGCGTTGTGTACCCTCATTGTCCGTGGTGTCCCGGACGGCGCGCAGTCGGGGAGCCTGGTTGGCGCCGACAACCGTGGCGTCCACATGACCCACGACCGAGATCTCCGGGCGCGGCACGTATGTGCCCTGTCCAAACAGCCACTCGTCGCCTGCCTTGCGTTGTGTGCCCTCATTGTCCGTGGTGTCCCGGACGGCGCGCAGTCGGAGAGGCTGTCCAGCAGCCACCACAGGAAGCGGCTGCACACTGCAGGCCAGCGTCTCCCCCGGGTAGAGCGGGAACGGCGACTGGTGCAGGCGCACCTCTCTCTCGCCGTGCCGAAGGCACGCCTGGCTGACGTCATGGAACACCGCGAGACCGTCGACTCGGACCACTGGGCTCTCGACGATGCAGTAGTACGCCGACGGCACCACAACCATCGGCTGCGGCCCGAGAGTGACCCTGTGGGGGCACCACCGGAGACATGAGGGTTAGCAGAGCAGGAGGGACAACCATTGGATGTGGTCCGAGAGTCACCCTGTGGGGGACACCACCGGAGACATGAGGGTCAGCAGAGCAGGAGGGACAACCATTGGATGTGGTCCGAGAGTCACCCTGTGGGGGACACCACCGGAGACAGGAGGGTCAGCAGAGCAGGAGGGTCAACCACCGACTGCGGTCCGAGAGTCGCCCTGTGGGGGACACCACCGGAGACAGGAGGGTCAGCAGAGCAGGAGGGACAACCACCGACTGCGGTCCGAGAGTCACCCTGTGGGGGACACCACCGGAGACAGGAGGGTCAGCAGAGCAGGAGGGTCAACCATCGACTGCGGCCCGAGAGTCACCCTGTGGGGGACACCACCGGATACAGGAGGGTCAGCAGAGCAGGAGGGACAACCATTGGATGTGGTCCGAGAGTCACCCTGTGGGGGACACCACCGGATACAGGAGGGTCAGCAGAGCAGGAGGGACACCACCGGAGACAGGAGGGTCAGCAGTGGGATGTGGTCCGAGAGTGGGATGTGGTCAGGAGGGATGGGATGTGGTCCGAGAGTCACCCTGTGGGGGGACACCACCGGAGACAGGAGGGTCAGCAGAGCAGCATGTCACCCACATGTATCAGCCTACACATCATGTGAATACAGGTTAACACAGCATGGCAATAAGTGTCCATTTATTACTTGCATTTGAGTCAATGATCATGACATGATATGATAATGATCAGCGCTTTGACCATGCCGCAGCCCTCGCCGCCTACAAGGCCCATGTAAGATCCATACTGGAATACGGTAGCGTAATCTGGTCAGGCGCTGCGGTCACCCATATGCGCCGGCTGGAGCGCCTTCAACACCGTTTCCTGATGTGGCTGGGATCTAAAACCCAAGCAGCGTGTCCACCACTTGATTACGTGGCATTGCTCGAGCTGTTTGGCTGCGCATCGGTCAGGTCGCGTTTCGTTCGGTCCGATCTAATGTTCATGCGCTCAGTATTCAGCGGCAACATAGACTGCCCTGATATTGTGGCAACGTTCCCGCTGTCAGCACCAAGTCGACGTACGCGGCGCCCCGAGCTCTTCCATGTACCTCGTGGAAGAGTTGACTCTGTAAAGAGGGGCTTCTTGATTCGTCTCCCGCATCTCTTTAACTCGCTCACACACAGCAGCCCTAAGACGGATTTATTTATGCCGTCTCGTACCCTTAGATCTGACATCACGAAGTTCGCTGATGTTCAGGGCACATACTTGAGTTAAGGTCGCTGCTGTGAGCTGTGTCCCCTGATCGGTCATTGGCTTTAAGTTGCACTTGTCTATTTTAGGTCTTTTGCCTGTACCAGCGCTATATCTACACGTTTATATTTACTTTTACCGGCGCTTTTATGTATTTGTCTATTTTTAGGTTTTTGCCTGTATCAGCGCTTTATTTACACGTTTGTTCCTACTTTCACTGGCGATTTTAATCGCCTTTTATGTATTTATTTTATGCTGCTGTGTTTACTATGCAGTATAGTTGTGTTCTCTTATTGTATGTACCATGTGCACTCATGTAGTTTGTGAATGTTTTAATTTCCTGTTGCATGAGGCAGCATGACGCAACCGTAAGTGGGCCCTGTGCCTGTGGTTGTTGACTCAATAAATAAATTTAAAAAAAAAATTGATACTATGAAAATAGTGTCCCAAAATGCAATTTTGGTTGGTGTCAGAGTGGAAAATTCTAGCAAAAAAATTGGTTATGAGGGTGGAGACGTATGTAGAAAATGGTATAATATGATTTCTGCTTTTAATATGAAAGCAGTAGTTTTGATTAAATCATTAATTTGTATTAATATTAATATTAATATTAAGTCAATATTTATGTCAGAATCAATATCACAATCCAGAATTTGGGAGTGGAAAAATCACTCCTAAAATGGGGAGTGAGAGTGGAAAATTATTCACATTTGGGTGTCATTTCCCACCCAAATCGACAAATTTTGAGACACTGTATGAAGTTCATATTCGTATTCACAGCCAGATCATATCAATTACTATTCAGTGTTGAAAATCCAACAGCACAATATTTTATCATGTAAATATCTGATGCATGCTTAGCTTACTTGAAATGGAACTTCATACTCCATCCAATAACTGCTCATGCACGTGCGACCAGTCATAATCATAGTTTCGCTACCTGACGCTCTCATCCAGCGATTAACTTCACCTGGCGGCCCCGCCACCTACTAAAAGTTGGGGAGGGGTGCCAGCGTTCTGAAGGGGATCCTTTCCAGGCAACGCACGTATGGTCATTTAAAGTCCGGAAAATGTGGGGATGGCGCGACCCCGCCCCGTGGCGGAGCCCACGACTTCACCTGTCGCGACTGGTCAGCCCCCGTTTCCACTCGCCTTTCGTTTCGCTTCAGCGTGTAGCTGCACGGTTGGTGACACTCCAGGTGTCTTCAGTACTGTCATCGGTCTGGCAACGGCACCCATTCGAGCTTGGCTGGAGTGCCATCTTACCGCCTGTCGGAAACGCAAACGAGTACTTACTTAATTTGCCGATAGTGTCCTTTACAGGGTGCACCAGGGGTACAGTATGGAGGGGGGGGGGGGGGCTGCAAGATGTATCAGGACGTGGGAATAATCTCGAGTTCCACATCGTCGGAAAATAGAGAATCGAATGATGCCAAGTAAGGCGTCCGAAAGAGAAAGCCACTATATTTCAATCAGGGCTCGGAATCGATTTCGGAGTCTGAGCCGGAGCCTCCCGAACACTGATCGACTCCACAGCCCTGATTGCAATGCAGCTTGGCTTTTGTGCAGACAATGGCGTCGTCAGAGGCCAATTTCACAAAGCAAAAAGGTTTTTAATTACAAAGAATTTCTTTGTTATTACAAATAATTTTTACACATGTTTGTAGTTTGGATTTCACAAAACCCCAGGGCAGTAAATCTCAATTTACTATTTACAAACTAGTTTACGAAGATATTGTTTGTAAAAATGTTTGCAATTGCACATGTTCTATTTCTCACAGGTTGACGGATGTGAGGAAATGTTTGCAATTACAAACTTGTAATTCCAGTGGGTCAGGGGTTCTGAATTTCAGAAACTGCATTGATAGTTGACATTGTTTGACTGTTCAGGTTATTTTCTTGGTGAGGTTGTTAAGTTGCCAAGGTTTTTAGGGTAATGGTTTAGTTATATAGTATAGCTGCCCAAAAAAAGTTATTTCCCGAGAGATTCGAACAGGGATCTCCAGCTTTGAAGTCCCGGTGCACCTTACCGATTGCGCTGTGAGGGGCGCTTCCGCGCGGAGAAACCGCATGGCGATATAATTGCAGCGGTCAACCATGTCTTGTGCAATGTGCAGTGAACCTTCACCCTTTACGACGTAGGAAATCGGCTAGGTTAGGTGAAAAAATGGTCGAGAAATTCAAAGATCTTTCTTTTAAGAGTAGTTCTGTTGTTATGCTCCGCCACCTGGTGAATGGTCAAATTCTGTTTACTCTAATTGCTTACCAAGATGTATTTTTACGATCAGAGTTTGCATTCCGATGAAATGTTAATTAAAAGATTATTCTTCCTATAACTAATTTTATATTGAATAAAAAAATAAACCACAATGTAAATATTTGTTAAATTAATTTGTTAACAATCAAATTATTTGTCATTAGCATCAAGTTTAATACAAACGTTCTTGATTTCAAGCTTTCTGCTGTACTAACATTTATGTTTGCAATTTTCTTTACAATCGGTAATTCAGAGGTGGTGAATGTTTGTGAAATGTCTTTTTGTGAGGTTTGCAATATTTTCTAGCGCTTGTAATCGCAAACATGTGTAATTACTAACTTCTTTGTGAAATAGGCCTCAGATCATTACGAAAAACCATCAAATTAGGGAGTATTCAACACGATGAAGTAATGCCGGCACATTACTATACAAATATATTCTGCCCGGAGAGTTTCAGTTTTTTTCCCACACGTTTCTCGACTCCACGAATTGAGTTTATTAATACCGTGGATATTTGGTGGACAATGGTATTCAATGACATGGTAATAATTTTCTCACACCAAAGGTAAGAACGGGTGAACAAATGTGTCATGGCGGGATTATCGAGCTTTGTTTTAACCCGCGCCGTGCCGGTGCTCATCGCCACCTTCACCGTGCCGAGGGGTATCTGAACGCCCCCTTCTAACTCTGCTCCTATGGGGAGTACGTGGAATCCAAGAACAACGTTCGATAGTTCGTCAAAAAATAATGTCGAAACTATTCTGAGTATTTTTTTTCTCAGGTCAATATTGAGGTCACCAGAGGTCATCAAAGGTCATATTTGTTTTCAATCTTAGGACTTTGCTCCTGAAACCGCCAAATATCTCGGGAACTACAGGGTGTTTTTGTAGAAGCGTTAACCCTCGCCCTACGGGAGTTTTTTCACCTTCGCCCTACGGGAGGGGGGGGGGGGGGTCCTAAAAGATCCCCCTGTTAACTTCCAAACCAAGCTACATAGAGCAACGCGGTAAGAACCATCATGTTGCCCGTAATATTTGGAATCAAACGGTATGCAATTTTAGGTTTGGGGTCGACGAGTTACTTTTCAGGTCAAGTGAATGACCTCGATCGACCACGTCCAGAACAGCGATTTTGCTCTGTCAGAAAACCTCAAAATGAGAAATTGATAAATTTAAATCAAAAGGCATGTTCCTAGACCAGTTTTGTCCCAGCAATACAGCAAAGGTAATTAATTATTCGTATCTGGTCAAAGAAGTCCAAAAAAAGTTATTAACAAAATGACGTCATGAATTTCTTACACTTAGGGAGCCATCACTCCGTCAAAAATAGAGATATTTCTTAGAGATATTTCTATATTTCTTTCTTGAAATTTGGTTTGAGTATTGTCCATACTCAGTTCTCTCACATATATTTCGTTTTTTAACATCTTTGAAAATTTTGATTTTGTGGTGATTAAAAAAAAAACAGTTTTTGTTCATTTTGGGGGTCAAACACCCACAATTTCGAAAATCCAAGATTGACATTTGAAAGAAAATGACATTTTATATCTTTGCTTAATTGCGTTTGCAATTTCCTTCCAAACTCTGTTTTCTACGATTTTTCAAACATTTAACGTTTTCCCACCAACATGACGTCATCAAAACATCATTAGTTACCAAATTTATCAATAAAAAATTACAGCATACGTATAATTGTTGTATACTTAGCTACTGAAAATTTCAGAAAGATGCGCCGTATGTCTAAAAAGTTATGCAAGCAAAACCTCAGGGGGGGGGGGGGGAGTCGTTTTAAGACCCCCGTAGGGTGAGGGTAAATTATTATTTGCAATTGATGGGTACCTAAACTAGAGGCCGTCAATGCGATCGGGGCATTGCCTTGGGGTCAAAATCGTACGATAATTCCGTAGTTTGGCCCCAGCCGGCCAGGCCACCGCTGACTGGCCGTTGCGGTGACCTCAGACTGTGACGTCACCACAAGCCGCCACTGGGCGGCGTGCCAGCCGGCTCTCAGTGCTGTGAGGCGCTGTATCCTGCTATGCGGCACAGTATTCACGTCCGGCCGGTTCGCGCCAACTTTTTGGCACTTGGCACGTGCCATCGATTGACTCGTTAATGGTACCATCATCTGTCCGCAGTCGTGCCGCATCGAACGGTGCCATCCGCGTCGAAATCAGCCCAGCCGTTTGGGCTCCACGTGCCAACATGCTCCGTTGGACAGACACACACACACACACACACACACACACACACACACACACACACACACACACACACACACACACACACACACACACACACACACACACGCACGCACGCACGCACGCACGCACGCACGCACGCACGCACGCACGCACGCACGCACACACGCACACACGCACACACGCACACACACACACACAAGCTCCTCCCACTTTCCGAGCGACGGCCCGGTGGAAATATTCGAACTCAGAAAAACATGTTAACATGTTTCTCTTCTTTCTACGATTTTGAACTAGAGGCCGGCAATGCGATCGGGGCATTGCCTTGTGGTCAAAATCGTACGATAATTCCGTAGTTTGGCCCCAGCCGGCCAGGCCACCGCTGACTGGCCGTTGCAGTGACCTCAGACTGTGACGTCACCACAAGCGGCCACTGGGCGGCGTGCCGGCCGGCTCTCAGTGCTGTGCGGCGCAGTATCCTGCTGTGCGGCACAGTATCCACGGCCGGCCGGCACCAGCTGACGGCGGAGGCCCGCTCCTTCAAAATTGTAATTTGGTTTTACACCCCTGGGGGGTTTATTTCGCCCCCCTCAGGATCGGCGGCCATTAATTAATTTTGGGCCGCGGTATCGCGCACCAGACCTGCAAGTAGCAAGTCTGTGTCACGAACCGTGTGACCTGAGGAGGCGAAAAAGAAAAAAATGATGGCACCCACGTTTTGGTACTTGGCACGTGCCACGTGCCATCTATTGACCCACAAATGGTATCATCATCTGTGCCACGTTGTGCCGCATCGACCGGTGCCATCCGCGTCGAAATCGCCCCGGTCGTTTGGGCTCCACGTGCCAATATATGCTCCGTTGGACAGACACACACACACACACACACACACACACACACACACACACACACACACACACACACACACACACACACACACACACACACACACACACACACACACACACACACACACACACACACACACACACACACACACACACACACACACACACACACACACACACACACACACACACACACACACACACACACACACACACACACACACACACACACACACACACACACACACACACACACACACACACACACACACACACACACACACACACACACACACACACACACACACACACACACACACACACACACACACACACACACACACACACACACACACACACACACACACACACATACACACACACACACACACACACACACACACACACACACACACACACACACACACACACACACACACACACACACACACACACACACACACACACACACACACACACACACACACACACACACACACACACACACACACACACACACACACACACACACACACACACACACACACACACACACACACACACACACACACACACACACACACACACACACACACACACACACACACACACACACACACACACACACACACACACACACACACACACACACACACACACACACACACACACACACACACACACACACACACACACACACACACACACACACACACACACACACACACACACACACACACACACACACACACACACACACACACACACACACACACACACACACACACACACACACACACACACACACACACACACACACACACACACACACACACACACACACACACACACACACACACACACACACACACACACACACACACACACACACACACAAACAAGCTCCTCCCACTTTCCGAGCGACGCCCGGTCTTCGAACTCTCTTCGAACTCTGAAAACTTCGAACTTCGAACTCTGAAAAACATGTAAACATGTTTCTCATCGTTCTACGATTTTGAATGACTAATTATCGTGATTACGAACGTGCAGCCGATAACACATGCACTATGTTGTGCAATTTTCCCCAAAAATATTAAAAGGTTGAGAAACGCCAGGCCTGGAACTATGCCGCCATTGGACTGCAAAAAAGCTTCCTGAGGCCTGTTCGGCATCTACGATTATTCGACGTTATTTAGAAAATCTGGGAGGGGGAAGATACTTCCGATAAGGTTTGAGCTACAAGTATCTATCTCACCTAGGTACCTACCTATAGTTTGCTTTATTTCGACTGCACAATTGCCATTGGGAACTTCGTGAGAATCACACGCGAATTTTGTACACACCGCCGTCACTCGTCCCGAAAAGTTATTTTCACAAAAGCAACGCGTCATTTTTGACAACCATTTGCGCCGAAATAGAGTGTAGATTGGATTCCAAATTGATACCATATGAAGTGTTCTTCCTATATGCAAAACAAAACGTTTGTTCGAGCTTCAATTCCAACTGGCAGCTTGCTGGCCGCTATTTCCTCGTCCAGTTCAGCTTTTTAAGCCCTGATTTGATGGTAAGTATAGGCGTACCCAAGGGGTGGGGCCCACGGGGCAATTGCCCCCTGAAGGTCCGTACGTGCCCCCTTGGTCGTATGTGCCCCTTTGGAAATAGGTACCGAAGGTCTCTATTTCCAAAGCTGCTCCAAGGATGAATTATTTTTTAAGGGAAAAATGTTGAAAATATGCCCCTCAAAAAATATAGTGGGCCAAATCCGGTAATTTTTTTTTGGCGGGGTTACCTTATGCCCCCCTGATCAAAAATTGCTCCCTCCTGGAGTGAACCCTGGGTTTGCTACTGATGGTAAGAGCCGTGTTTTCCAAAAAAATCCAGTTTGTCACTGTGTATAGCTGGACTTTGACTGGTGCGAAGTCAATTTTTACGATTTTTTTTAGGGGGAGGGAGGGGGGGGGGGGGCAAAAGACATGTTCCCCCCCCCTTCCAGGCTTTTTGGGGGCCATGGCCAGGTTGTCCCCCCCTTGGATCCGCCAGTGTAAACATGTATCCCGTTGCTTGAAAGTTAATATTCTATGAAGCGAGTGGGACCTGGGGCCAGCAATTACCACCAAGGAGAGCCTCTACCAGACATTTAATGGAATTAATTTTCGCATTTTCCAAATTTGCATAAGCAATTGCGAAACTTGTGTCATGCCACGAAGCGGCGCGAAATTTACCAGTTTTAAACTGAGGATAGCTGGATTTTGACTGTTGCAAAGGCAATTTTTTACGATAAATTGTCAACTTTCCCCGAAAAAGTGTGTGTACAGGGAGGGGGGGGGGGGGGGTCGACCCCCCGTCTTCTGAGAGTGGAAGTCCGGACCCCCCCCCCCTGTTGGCGACGCCCCTGGCCCTATGCCAGTCTTGTAGGGCCCTTGCAAGACTTGAGAGCGCCATATGCTGGTCTGGAGGACCACCGGTAGGTCTGAAAGGTCCCTCCGTCGTTCTGAAAGGGTCCTGTGCCGGTGCGAGAGCGCCCTAAAGTCGGTAAAAGAGGTCCCTCAGTCTCTTTGAGAGTACTATCGGTGGGCCTGAGAGGGCTCTTTCTAAGTCTGAGAGGGCCGTTGCCAGACTTGAATGGCCCTCCGTCCGCTTGAGAGA
>JAXIVJ010000395.1:247500-250635 GCA_036785665.1 Chirona hameri
TCCACTGGGATCATGCGCTTCCACAGGTCAACCGAGGTCACTGACCTAAGATGACCTGACATTATCTTTTTGGAATTTGGCAGTTTCTAGGACATTTTGTGACGCTGATTTCAAATTTGGCACCCATTAAGTATACTTATATGCTCATTCACGATTCTAGTTCCATTAAATTCAATTTCTTAACATTTACAGCTTGGATGATTTTTGGGTCATTGACATAACCTCAGAGGTCACCTAATGACTCAGGACCTTAAAATCGGGTGTCAATGGCTTTCTCTCGCCAGAAGCAACACGCTCATTTTTTAATCGAAGCTCTAGCTCAATTACGGGCGAAACGCTAAGGGTCCTATCAACATTCCACGACATTCCATTCCTGAGTCCCATCGACATTCCACGATCCAGTCTACTGGCTTGCAGCGATATGCCATGGGCGTCATTCAGACAACATTGCAACCTTGACAACCCAATCAATATCGGATTGGGCGGGTGGGGCGGACGTGGGGTTACTTCAGACAGTCACGGGTTGGGAGGGGTCAGCCGTCCAGCCGCTGACCTCCGAGCCGGGGTCATACGCGAGGCAGCGTTGGATGTATTATCACACTCGCGCTCGCAGCGAGAATCTGAAGTCCAACCAAACCAACCTACAGAAGACAGCCAGAAGACGTCGAGCCAAGGTAACCAGCCCATTAAAATCGGCCCCTACCTGTACTGAACACTGCCTGTCGGCTTCGCTGACCAGATGGCCCCGGTGCACAGCCAGCAGCCCCCGCTTCGGCTGCTGCTGCTTCAGTTCTGGCTATTGCTGACACATGGCCTCCTCGCCGACATCTCGAAATTCGTCATCACCCATGACCAGGCGGCCGTCTCCGCGACCCCGCTGGCCTCCGTACCCGTCAGCAGCGTGCTGCAGTGCGCCTTCTGGTGTCGTACCAAGACATCCTGCTGGGCCTTCAACTACCGCTCCAGCGGGCTCTGCCAGCTGTTCTCCGAGGACCAGGTATGCCAGGAGAGCGGAGCCGTCAAGCCGCTGACCTCCGAGCCGGGAAGCCGGTTCGTGATGCCCCGCAGCGGCTGTGCGCACACCTGTCTCCGGCTGCTGCAGCAGAGCCCGGCGGCCGTCAGCGGGGTCTACCAGCTGGCCGGCTGGACAGTGCCCGTGTTCTGCGACCAAGCGCTGGACGGCGGCGGCTGGACGCTGATGGTCTCCTCCGTCTCCAATACCTGGACTCCGGACAACACTGTCACGCTCGTAACCGGCCGCAACCAGGAGATACCGAGCATCGAGACCGACTACTCCATCCTGGCAAAGGGCGACCACGTGCTGAGCCTCGGCACTGGAGAGCGGTTCGTCTACAGGTCAGTGCATTAGCAAAGGCCAGTTTATCTACAGATCATCGTACATGTGAGTTAGTCTATCTACAGGTCAATGCACCGGTAACGCTGAGTCCATCTGTAAGCCTAGGTTAGTATACCCATGGATTACCTATAATACCAGGTAATAGGTAATCCATGGTTTAACCTATATGTCGGTACCATTGGGGAGAGGTTGTTGCACATACCAGGCTAAGACGGTAGGCAGGGCAGGTGTTGTTAACACAACAAAGATAATACAATAATGTATTATTATTGCGCACTATGGTTTTCTTTTGAAATCCGTTGACATTGCTGTTTATAGTCATCTTTATGGAAGTGTGTTTATGCAGAATACGATTGATGATATAAATGGGATTTTCTCACGAACTATGCAACTAAAAAAGGGAAACGTAAATTTCAGAGAATCTTATCTCAAATCGGGCTCTGAATCAATAATTTGCAATATCATTATTAAAATTAAAAACAAATAAATGGCAAAAGACTTCAATAAGATTTGAGAAAAAACTCGATCATCGAAATTTTCTGTGCGAATGCTGTGTGTGTGTCTGGATGTATTTATATTGTGGCGCGATGAGGCGTAGTAAAATATATATATACGTATTTCAAGTCGTGTTTTAGTACATGGTTCCACCTTGCTGAGGTCAAATAGAGGAATAAAGTGGAGGTACATATTATGTCAAACTTACCACCAGGCACATAGCCTTGGCTATGTGGCAATAGGAGGAATAAAGTGGAGGTACATATTATGTCAACTTACCACCAGGCACATAGCCTTGGCTATGTGGCAATAGAGGAATAAAGTGGAGGTACTATTATGTCAACTTACCACCAGGCACATAGCCTTGGGGCTATGTGGCAATAGAGGAATAAAGTGGAGGTACATATTATGTCAACTTACCACCAGGCAACATAGCCTTGGCTATGTGGCAATAGAGGAATAAAGTGGAGGTACATATTATGTCAACTTACCACCAGGCACATAGCCTTGGCTATGTGGCAATAGAGAATAAAGTGGAGGTACATATTATGTCTAACTTACACCAGGCACATAGCCTTGGCTATGTGCCTGGTGTAACCAGTGGGCTCTAGCAATGAGTCAATACAACAGTGGTGTCACACGCTGCAAAAAAGTCAAAGGCGAAACAGTAATACGACCCAAGTCTAGTTAAAAACTAAATACTTGCTTATCTGTCATGTGTCTCATCAGGTGTGATTTAATACGGAATCGCATACTATTTTTGCGATGTCTAGCAAATCCAACTAAACGAACTAACCACTGGCACAGGATATGTCAATCAAATATCAGGAATATGTCAAATATCAGGAATATGTCAACTTAGGAAGATGTCTAGGAAGATGTCAACTTAGGAAGATGTGTAGGAAGATGTCCTAGGAGGATGTCTAGGAAGATGTCAACTTATAACTATAACAGTATAATACACCGATCAGCTCATCATTGATCCTGTGCTTCAAAAGTTGTCGTGTGGCTGTAATCTCTTGTGGTAATAGTACCCCTTGCTGCATTTGAATTAGGTGTATGAACGGGGGGCAGGGACCACGGCCATTTATTGTTTTTTTGCTTAAATATTTAATTATATTAAATTAAATGAGATAAAATTAGAAAGCACATTGTACTCTGAGACGAAAGAAACACACATTTTCAGGGAAATCTGACACAGGCCGGGTTGACTTTGTCTCTAACCAAAGATCAAAGCTTCATTGTCCCCATTTTTTATATCGTTTCCTATACGTGTGTCTGAT
>JAXIVJ010000396.1:0-30000 GCA_036785665.1 Chirona hameri
AAAAACGCCCCCCCCCCCCCCCCAGCCAATGGCGGTTTAATAGGTAGGCAGGAGTGTCCTTCCATGCCCATGTGACCTGATAACGTTAAGTACCAGAGTGTTTAATATAGGTCACACCACTCTCCGCTAATTTTTGTTTTGCGTGGAAAGGATAGCCGCCGCCTGAATAAGTAAGGGATTTGTTCTGAGATTCAGACGGGCAAATAGCTGAGCTAGTACCGACCACCCGAATCACAAAACTGACTATAGTTAGGTGTTATGGGGATAAATGAATACCTGAATCACGCTCAGACATACAAACATACGAAAGCATACAAACATACGAAAGCACACAAACATACACAAGCACACAGACACTTGTATATCTACTTAACATATTGAAACATATTGTATATCTGAGGCTCACAGGTTGACACATCAACTTAAACATTTAATTTTATGTCAAACTATAGCAGCTCACGAGTTGTATTATCATCATTTGCTATGATTCTAGAAATGATTCTATGGCAGACAGGCGTACTGAAGATACCATTTTAAATCGACGTGTTTGAATATGGGTATTTTAAATGTTTCAATACACTTATGGCTGAGTTTAAAGTAAATTCACCAGTTTAAATATTTAAATACACTTGTATGGGTGCTGTTGAGCGGGTGACGTGTTCCTACACCGCGCCGGTGCGTTGGCCGGCTGGCGGTGGCCGGGGGCCGGCGGCGGCGGCGGCGGCGGCGGCGGCGGCGGCTCCTCCGTCTGACCCGAGTCCACCTGGCCGTCTGCCCGGTACCACAGCCAGCGGAGCAGATCCGGCTGTTCCGGGCGGCGTGCGACTACCACCAGCACGGCTACCAGGACGCCATGCTCGGAAAGGGCATCGACCGACACCTCTTCTGTCTGTACGTCGTCTCAAAGTACCTGGAGGTCGACTCACCCTTCCTCAAGGTCAGTGGTCCGGCGGGGCAGTGGGTCAGGTGGCGGGTCAGTGGGTCAGGTGGTGGGTCAGTGAGTCAGGTAGTGGGTCAGTGGATCAGGTGCTGGGTCAGTGGATCAGGTGGTAGGTCAGTGGGTCAGGCGGTGTTCCAGTGAGTCAGGTGGTGGGTCTGGGTCAGGCGGCGTGTCAGGTGGTGGGTCAGTGAGTCAGGTGGTGGGTCAGTGAGTCAGGTGGTGGGTCAGTGAGTCAGGCGGTGTTCCAGTGAGTCAGGTGGTGGGTCTGGGTCAGGCGGCGTGTCAGGCGGTGGGTCATTGGATCAGGTGGTGGGTCAGTGGGTCAGGTGGTGGGTCAGTGAGTCAGGTGGTGGGTCAGTGAGTCAGGTGGTGGGTCAGTGAGTCAGGTGGTGGGTCAGTGGGTCAGGTGGTGGGTCATTGGATCAGGCGGTGGGTCAGTGGGTCAGGTACCGTAAAACGGAGTGTTAAGGGACGGGTTTGGAACCTTTTTGGGTATATCTTTGCAATGATGCGTGGTAGTCAAATTTATGATTTACCCAAATGTGTGCATTATTGAAAGGGAAAGTAACTGTAACTTTAAAGACTCACAGGTACCTTCTGCATAATATGTGTTATGTTGTCCCTTAAGACTGCAGCTGCAGGGTTAAGCTGCAGGGTGTTTAGGAACCTTTCTGTAGTTATATTTGCTAAACTACTCATCATAGGAGCATGGACACATTTACAAAAAAAAAACTCATATTTTCATCACAATTTCAACTTGGTTAGTCACAGAAAGAACACAGTATGCACAGTATGCACCGTTCCTTCCATATCAACAAACATTGAACACAATGTGCCCTGAGGAATGATCTTAAAAAAATAGCAAGATTATCAGATCAAAGAGACTAGAGCGACTTGTGTCAGTGCCCACTGTATATTTGCTGACACCTGGTGTGTCAGGTCACGGTCTCACGGCGCCGCCCAAAAGTTTTTACTTTTGTTGTGGAGGCAAAGTTTTTTTGGGACGTTCAGAATTTTCAAATTTGCAAGGATTTCTTGCAAGCTTCATAGCTCATTCAGCAGCATCTGTTCAGCAACTGCGGTTATGCTGTATCTAACAGACAATGGAATAATGTAAAGCATATCTGCCCCCCCCCCCCAAAAAAAAACACCAAGGGCAACAAACTCACATAAAAATAATAACTTTAACCTTTTTTCAGCGGACTGTCCCAAACACCCCACTGTCCCTAAAGGGAATGTTTCACCTTTGTATTGGTTTTGAACTGAGATATCTATGGCCGTTATTGAAATGTCGAAAATACTAAGGTCATTTTCCCAAAAACTTAGCCGTTTGTAAGCAATTTAATTTATAGTTTGCAAAATGGGGTCTAGGCTAGTGCCGCCGCTGATTGGCTGACAGACACTTTGTCAGCCAATCCCACTTTGTCAGCCAATCAGCGGCGGTCTATAGCTCAATAATGACGTCATCATCCCAAATTTAAAAACTTAATTTGTATAAAGTTAAGTGACTTTTCGAGAGAAGAAATATCATCATCGTTTTCAGCAGCACTTACTTCATATTTTCGACTACAACCAGTTTATATTTGACAACTTTCAGAAACTGGTGAAACATTACCTTTAACACCCAGTTTGACGGTAGTGGGTCAGGTGGTGTGCCAGTGGGTTAGGTGGTCAGGTGGTGTGCCAGTGGGTCAGGTGGTGTGCCAGTGGGTCAGGTGGTTAGGTGGTGCCAGTGGGTCAGGTGGTCAGGTGGTGTGCCAGTGGGTCAGGTGGTCAGGTGGTGTGCCAGTTGGTCAGGTGGTGTGCCAGTGGGTTAGTGTGTCTTTAATTAATTAATAAGTGAACACCCGTTACGAGAATACGGAATAAGTCCAGTGAGATAGGCGACAAGGTATCGTGAGCTAGGCCGAGGGATGTTCATTTTGTGACAGACGGTGCGGTCAGTTGGTGACTGCGCCTGCGCCGCTGGCCGCTGGCCGCTGGCGACTGACCGTGTCGGCCCGCTGCCGCTGCCCGCAGGAGGTGCTCAGTGAGCCGTGGCGGCTGTCCACCTCCCAGACGCCGCACGGCCAGACCAAACTGATCGACCTGAAGAAACACCCCGGCTGCGTGTCGGCCGGGGGCGGATTCGGCCCCGTCGCCGACGACGGCTACGGCGTCAGCTACATCATCGCCGGAGAGGACATCGTCTTCTTCCACGTCAGCAGCAAGAAGAGCTCGGCCGACACGGTAGGCGCGCCACCAGCCAGCCGGCTCATTGCACACCGGGGAAGGGGACGGAGACGGGAGACGGAGACAGACAGAGACAGACAGAGACAGAGACAGAGACAGAGACAGACGGAGACGGGGAAGCAGGGGACGGGGTAGTGGGTTTGTGCTGGTGCCAATGTTGATGTGTTTGGCAGCCTGTTGTCTTATATCCTGGTTACTACGTCCAATATAATTATGTTTGCATTGTCTTCCTTTATCTAAATGCCGTTGTCTTCCTAAACCATTGTCTTACCATTGTCTTCCTAAAAGTCGAACTGTGAACGGCGCTGCACGGTCTGACGCTGCCGGCTGAGAGACGATCTCGTGTTGTTTGTCATGCGGGTCGGGGGACGTCCCGTGCTCCGCGCGTCTGACCCAGGCCGTTGTCCCGGCAGGACTCGAACCGGCTGGCCGGCCAGATCCAGCGCGCTCTCGCCGACATCAGGATCATGTTCCAGCAGGGCGGCCAGTGATCCGGACACACACACACACACACACACACACACACACACACACACACACACACACACACACACACACACACACACACACACACACACACACACACACACACACACACACACACACACACACACACACACACACACACACACACACACACACACACACCACACTTGTGCTTTGTTCGTCCGCCGACAGGTGGCGGCCCGCTCGGGGCGTAGTGGCGCGCGCGCGCGAGCGATGTAGAGCGTGGTGGCTGGCGTGTGGCGTGTGTGAGAGAGAGATAGAGAGACGGGTAGCGGTCGCCCGGTGGTGGCTGGCGTGTGTAGTGCGCGGCGCGCTAGGCGGCCAGCGGCGTCAGGACGGACCGGCGTCTAACAATGCAATGTATCGTGTTATCATCCGGCTAGTGGCGGCTGACGGGCCGGGTGGCCGGACCCCTCCCGAGGCAGGTCTGCCAGACGGGGTGAGAGGTGGCCCCGGCCCAGCCGACTGCGATGTGTTGTTTTCTGTAGTACCACTAGCGTGTGTACGGTGCCCAGGTCGTATCAATGCAAGTGCCGCCGACAGGCAGCCTCCCGTAGGTAGGCTCTAGACCAGATCGTGATCGTTTGTCGCATCACCGACACCCCTGTTTTAGATGACTGGACGACAGGTCTTTTGACGTGTCTTACCGCGACTCGGATGCCCGGTTTTACAGCTCTGTGACAGGCCTCTGTGGTTCGAGGACGGCAGGATCGTCTGCACTCTCACCGTCCAATCTATTGCTGTCGGGAGCGTCGGGAGCGCGGCCTCCGTTTTGGATTAGTTTCTGCGTGTGTGTGATGCGGTGCGGTCGGTGTTTGTGTATCTGCGAGTGAGCCAGTGAGCTCTGCGGCGGCGTGCCCTCAATACACGACACCGCACGCCGGGACGGACTGCTGTCGGACGGCTGTCGTGCCGCGGGGACGGACGCCTGTCGGACGGCTGTCGTGCCGCGGGGACGGACGGCTGTCGGGCCGCGGGGACGGACTGCTGTCGGGCCGCGATGGGACGCCAACCTATTTAGAAGAAAACCCACTGGAGGCCTCCGTCCGGGCAGCACGGCCCGCCAACAGCCTCTGGCGACACAACACGAGCAACATCAGCTGGAAACGGTATGCGTATGGAAGACAAGTGGGCTGTTTTGAGTTAAAGTCTTATGTATTAAACCGGTAACCGGTGTTCCCTACTTTTACCTACTGGCCACACCATCAGTGTATATGGTCACTGGAGCTCGACGAAGCGTCGGCAAAGGATATGCGCAACAGATGAATACGGTGCTGTGGCGAGTTACAGAGTCGGTAGCTGTGCAATGGCTGAACTGTGTGGCCTGATAGCGAGATATGTGGGTAATGATCGTTCCACCGACGCCTCGCTCATCGCTGGTAGAATGACTGCAGCAGCTGACTGACTGACAGTGCAGGTAGTGTATTGGCCGGCCCCGCAGACACCAACAGCACGGTCTACACGGATAATACACAGACACCGAGACGGGGAACGACACCAGGCCCGGCGAACGAGCGGCACGCCAGACCGACACCGGCGGGGACAAACGGATGAGAAGAGACTGCGCGGTGAGACAGATCAACAGAGGACTGCCTACAGGCCAAGGCAGAGACCGCTCGGTAAAACATATCAACAGTGAGCTGCCTACAGGCAGGCCGAGGCAGACCGCTCGGTAAAACAGATCAACAGTGAGCTGCCTACAGGCCGAGGCAGAGACCGCTCGGTAAAACAAATCAACAGTGAGCTGCCTACAGGCCGAGGCAGAGACCGCGCGGTAAAACAGATCAACAGTGAGCTGCCTACAGGCGGAGGCAGAGACCGCTCGGTAAAACAGATCAACAATCAGCTGCCCTCTGTGCGCCCCATTTGTCTGTGTCTCTGCCACACGGCTCCAACATTGAACTACATCGGAATGTGTACCGCTGTCTCTGTAGCCGAGTCTCAGCTGACAGCGGGGCCAGAACATGGTGTCAGCCTATAGCCGAGTCTCAGCTGACAGCGGGGTCAGTACATGGTAGGCCTATAGCCGAGTCTCAGCTGACAGCGGGGTCAGGAAATGGTTGGCCTATAGCCGAGTCTCAGCTGACTCATGGCCAGCCTATACGGTATCAGTGACGGTACAATATCTACAACGGAGAGCAAGCACACCATCCGACACAAGGCCACCACAAAATAATACATACTCTGATCAAAACGCAAATACAAACCCGCTGCCTATCAACTGATGTGTATTATGTATGTGCCGTATGTGTATCTCCGAGTATGTACACGTCGTGCCTGGCGGTGCTGCGGCCCGACTCCGGTCTGGAGGTCCGCTACCTGAGGCGGCGGAGCTCGGGAGCTGCCTGGGACTGTCTGTATCGCCCGGGCGGCGAGGTCAGCCGCCGGAACTGCAGCTGCGCGACACCCGTCCGGGCCGCTGCCCAGCCGCAGTACCACACTGTCCTGTGCTCAGTTACACGGCCCGGCCAGCCGCAGTACCACACTGTCCTGTGCTCAGTTACACGGCCCGGCCAGCCGCAGTACCACACTGTCCTGTGCTCAGTTACACGGCCCGGCCAGCCGCAGTACCACACTGTCCTGTGCTCAGTTACACGGCCAGGCCAGCCGCAGTACCACACTGTCCTGTGCTCAGTTACACGGCCAGGCCAGCCGCAGTACCACACTGTCCTGTGCTCAGTTACACGGCCGGGCCAGCCGCAGTACCACACTGTCCTGTGCTCAGTTACACGGCCGGGCCAGCCGCAGTACCACACTGTCCTGTGCTCAGTTACACGGCCCGGCCAGCCGCAGTACCACACTGTCCTGTGCTCAGTTACACGGCCGGGCCAGCCGCAGTACCACACTGTCCTGTGCTCAGTTACACGGCCGGGCCAGCCGCAGTACCACACTGTCCTGTGCTCAGTTACACGGCCGGGCCAGCCGCAGTACCACACTGTCCTGTGCTCAGTTACACGGCCGGGCCAGCCGCAGTACCACACTGTCCTGTGCTCAGTTACACGGCCCGGCCAGCCGCAGTACCACACTGTCCTGTGCTCAGTTACACGGCCGGGCCAGCCGCAGTACCACACTGTCCTGTGCTCAGTTACACGGCCGGGCCAGCCGCAGTACCACACTGTCCTGTGCTCAGTTACACGGCCGGGCCAGCCGCAGTACCACACTGTCCTGTGCTCAGTTACACGGCCCGGCCAGCCGCAGTACCACACTGTCCTGTGCTCAGTTACACGGCCGGGCCAGCCGCAGTACCACACTGTCCTGTGCTCAGTTACACGGCCGGGCCAGCCGCAGTACCACACTGTCCTGTGCTCAGTTACACGGCCGGGCCAGCCGCAGTACCACACTGTCCTGTGCTCAGTTACACGGCCCGGCCAGCCGCAGTACCACACTGTACTGTGCTCAGTTACACGGCCCGGCCGCTGCCCAGCCGCAGTACCACACTGTCCTGTGCTCAGTTACACGGCCAGGCCAGCCGCAGTACCACACTGTCATGTGCTCAGTTACACGGCCCGGCCAGCCGCAGTACCACACTGTCCTGTGCTCAGTTACACGGCCCGGCCAGCCGCAGTACCACACTGTCCTGTGCTCAGTTACACGGCCCGGCCAGCCGCAGTACCACACTGTCCTGTGCTCAGTTACACGGCCCGGCCGCTGCCCAGCCGCAGTACCACACTGTCCTGTGCTCAGTTACACGGCCCGGCCAGCCGCAGTACCACACTGTCCTGTGCTCAGTTACACGGCCAGGCCAGCCGCAGTACCACACTGTCCTGTGCTCAGTTACACGGCCCGGCCAGCCGCAGTACCACACTGTCCTGTGCTCAGTTACACGGCCCGGCCAGCCGCAGTACCACACTGTCCTGTGCTCAGTTACACGGCCGGGCCAGCCGCAGTACCACACTGTCCTGTGCTCAGTTACACGGCCGGGCCAGCCGCAGTACCACACTGTCCTGTGCTCAGTTACACGGCCGGGCCAGCCGCAGTACCACACTGTCCTGTGCTCAGTTACACGGCCCGGCCGCTGCCCAGCCGCAGTACCACACTGTCCTGTGCTCAGTTACACGGCCAGGCCAGCCGCAGTACCACATTGTCATGTGCTCAGTTACACGGCCCGGCCAGCCGCAGTACCACACTGTCCTGTGCTCAGTTACACGGCCCGGCCAGCCGCAGTACCACACTGTCCTGTGCTCAGTTACACGGCCCGGCCAGCCGCAGTACCACACTGTCCTGTGCTCAGTTACACGGCCCGGCCGCTGCCCAGCCGCAGTACCACACTGTCCTGTGCTCAGTTACACGGCCCGGCCAGCCGCAGTACCACACTGTCCTGTGCTCAGTTACACGGCCAGGCCAGCCGCAGTACCACACTGTCCTGTGCTCAGTTACACGGCCCGGCCAGCCGCAGTACCACACTGTCCTGTGCTCAGTTACACGGCCCGGCCAGCCGCAGTACCACACTGTCCTGTGCTCAGTTACACGGCCGGGCCAGCCGCAGTACCACACTGTCCTGTGCTCAGTTACACGGCCGGGCCAGCCGCAGTACCACACTGTCCTGTGCTCAGTTACACGGCCGGGCCAGCCGCAGTACCACACTGTCCTGTGCTCAGTTACACGGCCCGGCCAGCCGCAGTACCACACTGTCCTGTGCTCAGTTACACGGCCGGGCCAGCCGCAGTACCACACTGTCCTGTGCTCAGTTACACGGCCCGGCCAGCCGCAGTACCACACTGTCCTGTGCTCAGTTACACGGCCGGGCCAGCCGCAGTACCACACTGTCCTGTGCTCAGTTACACGGCCCGGCCAGCCGCAGTACCACACTGTCCTGTGCTCAGTTACACGGCCGGGCCAGCCGCAGTACCACACTGTCCTGTGCTCAGTTACACGGCCAGGCCAGCCGCAGTACCACACTGTCCTGTGCTCAGTTACACGGCCGGGCCAGCCGCAGTACCACACTGTCCTGTGCTCAGTTACACGGCCCGGCCAGCCGCAGTACCACACTGTCCTGTGCTCAGTTACACGGCCCGGCCAGCCGCAGTACCACACTGTCCTGTGCTCAGTTACACGGCCGGCCGCTGCCCAGCCGCAGTACCACACTGTCCTGTGCTCAGTTACACGGCCCGGCCGCTGCCCAGCCGCAGTACCACACTGTCCTGTGCTCAGTTACACGGCCCGGCCAGCCGCAGTACCACACTGTCCTGTGCTCAGTTACACGGCCCGGCCAGCCGCAGTACCACACTGTCCTGTGCTCAGTTACACGGCCCGGCCGCTGCCCAGCCGCAGTACCACACTGTCCTGTGCTCAGTTACACGGCCCGGCCGCTGCCCAGCCGCAGTACCACACTGTCCTGTGCTCAGTTACACGGCCCGGCCAGCCGCAGTACCACACTGTCCTGTGCTCAGTTACACGGCCGGCCAGCCGCAGTACCACACTGTCCTGTGCTCAGTTACACGGCCCGGCCGCTGCCCAGCCGCAGTACCACACTGTCCTGTGCTCAGTTACACGGCCCGGCCAGCCGCAGTACCACACTGTCCTGTGCTCAGTTACACGGCCCGGCCGCTGCCCAGCCGCAGTACCACACTGTCCTGTGCTCAGTTACACGGCCCGGCCAGCCGCAGTACCACACTGTCCTGTGCTCAGTTACACGGCCCGGCCGCTGCCCAGCCGCAGTACCACACTGCCCTGTGCTCAGTTACACGGCCCGGCCAGCCGCAGTACCACACTGTCCTGTGCTCAGTTACACGGCCGGCCAGCCGCAGTACCACACTGTCCTGTGCTCAGTTACACGGCCCGGCCGCTGCCCAGCCGCAGTACCACACTGTCCTGTGCTCAGTTACACGGCCCGGCCGCTGCCCAGCCGCAGTACCACACTGCCCTGTGCTCAGTTACACGGCCCGGCCGCTGCGCTCGCTCGCTCGGAATGCTCGCCACACCGGTCCCGGCGGCGGGGAGCCAGCTCCGACCCCCACCCCCCATGACACGGCGTGGCTCGGTGTGCCGCCGCCCAGCCCCACCCCGTAGAACATTTGTATTCGACCCAGCTGTGGAGGCTCCCGCCAGAGCGATTAGCCCTCCAGCACTAAAGTCACAACACATATTTTTCCACCAGCCTGCTCCGGAAAGCTCCTCCCCAGTGATCTGCCGGAGCAGATCTACAGGCCCCCAGTCTACCGACGTCCCTCCTCCGTCTCCCCGGTCTACAGGTACCCCTCCTCTGTCTCCCCGGTCTATATGTATCCCTCATTCGTCTCGCCGGTCTACATGTAACCCTCCTCCGTCTCCCCGGTCTACATGTAACCCTCCTCTGTCTCCCCGGTCTATATGTATCCCTCATTCGTCTCCCCGGTCTACATGTAACCCTGCTCTGTCTCCCCGGTCTACAGGTACCCCTCCTCCGTCTCCACGTTCTACATGTAGCCCTCATTCGTCTCCCCGGTCTACATGTAATCCTCCTCCGTCTCCCCGGTCTACATGTAACCCTCCTCTGTCTCCCCGGTCTACAGGTACCCCTCCTCCGTCTCCCCGGTCTACAGGTACCCCTCCTACGTCTCCCCGGTCTACAGGTACCCCTCCTCCGTCTCCCCGGTCTACATGTAACCCTCCTCCGTCTCCCCGGTCTACATGTAACCCTCCTCTGTCTCCCCGGTCTACATGTAGCCCTCATTCGTCTCGCCGGTCTACATGTAACCCTCCTCCGTCTTTCCGGTCTAAATGTAACCCTCCTCAGTCTCCCCGGTCTACATGTAGCCCTTCTCCACCAGGTTGTCCCAGTCGATCCCCGCCTGGAACACCTCGCGCTGCAGCCAGGCGCGGTAGTCGTGTTTGAACTCGTCCGTCAGCTCGCACGGCCGGCCCAGCACCGAACTGAGCTCGTTGTCGACCGGACGGTACTCGGGGTCGGCGCAGCAGTCCGGCTCGCCGTACCGACGCTCGTTGAAGCGGTCCACGCGCATGCGCAGTTGACACTCCTCGGCGCGGAAATCCCACGGGCGAGCGTCCACGTCTGCCGTCGACAGAGACAGGCGGACATCAGGTCACATGGTGGGGAGACAGACATCAGGTCACATGGTGGGGAGACAGACAGACATCAGGTCACATGGTGGGGAGACAGACATCAGGTCACATGGTGGGGAGACAGACATCAGATCACATGGTGGGGAGACGGACAGATATCAGGTCACATGGTGGGGAGACAGACAGACATCAGATCATATGGAGGGGAGACAGACATCAGGTCACACGGTGGGGAGACATACATCAGGTCACATGGTGGGGAGACAGACATCAGGTCACATGGTGGGGAGACAGACAGACATCAGGTCACATGGTGGGGAGACAGACAGACATCAGATCATATGGAGGGGAGACAGACATCAGGTCACATGGTGGGGAGACAGACATCAGGTCACATGGTGGGGAGACAGACAGACATCAGGTCACATGGTGGGGAGACAGATATCAGGTCACATGGTGGGGAGACAGGCAGACATCAGGTCACATGGTGGGGAGACAGACATCAGGTCACATGGTGGGGAGACAGACAGACATCAGGTCACATGGTGGGGAGACAGACAGACATCAGATCATATGGAGGGGAGACAGACATCAGGTCACATGGTGGGGAGACAGACATCAGATCACATGGTGGGGAGACAGACAGACATCAGATCATATGGAGGGGAGACAGACATCAGGTCACATGGTGGGGAGACAGACATCAGGTCACATGGTGGGGAGACAGACAGATATCAGGTCACATGGAGGGGAGACAGACAACAGGTCACATGGTGGGGAGACAGATATCAGGTCACATGGTGGGGAGACAGGCAGACATCAGATCACATGGTGGGGAGACATACATCAGGTCACATGGTGGGGAGACAGACAGACATCAGATCATATGGAGGGGAGACAGACATCAGGTCACACGGTGGGGAGACAGACATCAGATCACATGGTGGGGAGACAGACAGACATCAGATCATATGGAGGGGAGACAGACAGCAGGTCACACGGTGGGGAGACAGACATCAGGTCACATGGTGGGGAGACAGACATCAGGTCACATGGTGGGGAGACAGACAGACATCAGATAATATGGAGGGGAGACAGACATCAGGTCACACGGTGGGGAGACAGACATCAGATCACATGGTGGGGAGACAGACAGACATCAGATCATATGGAGGGGAGACAGACATCAGGTCACACGGTGGGGAGACAGACATACATCAGGTCACATGGTGGGGAGACAGACAGACATCAGATCATATGGAGGGGAGACAGACATCAGGTCACACGGTGGGGAGACAGACATCAGGTCACATGGTGGGGAGACAGACAGACATCAGATCATATGGAGGGGAGACAGACATCAGGTCACACGGTGGGGAGACAGACAGACATCAGGTCACATGGTGGGGAGACAGACATCAGGTCACTTGGTGGGGGAGACAGACAGACATCAGGTCACATGGTGGGGAGACAGACAGACATCAGGTCACATGGTGGGGAGACAGACATCAGGTCACTTGGTGGGGGAGACAGACAGACATCAGGTCACATGGTGGGGAGACAGACATCAGGTCACTTGGTGGGGGAGACAGACAGACATCAAGTCACATGGTGGGGAGACAGACATCAGGTCACATGGTGGGGAGACGGGCAGACATCAGGTCACATGGTGGGGAGACGGGCAGACATCAGGTCACATGGTGGGGAGACAAACATCAGGTCACATGGTGGGGAGACGGACAGACATCAGGTCACATGGTGGGGAGACAAACATCAGGTCACATGGTGGGGAGACAAACATCAGGTCACATGGTGGGGAGACGGGCAGACATCAGGTCACATGGTGGGGAGACAGACATCAGATCACATGGTGGGGAGACAGACATCAGGTCACATGGTGGGGGAGACAGATATCAGGTCACATGGTGGGGAGACAGACATCAGGTCACGTGGTGGGGGAGACAGACACACATCAGGTCACATGGTGGGGAGACAGACAGACATCAGATCATATGGTGGGGAGACAGACAGACATCAGATCATATGGAGGGGAGACAGACATCAGGTCACACGGTGGGGAGACGGACATCAGGTCACATGGTGGGGGAGACAGACAGATATCAGGTCACATGGTGGGGAGACAGACATACATCAGGTCACATGGTGGGGAGACAAACATCAGGTCACATGGTGGGGAGACTGACAGACATCAGGTCACATGGTGGGGAGACAAACATCAGGTCACATGGTGGGGAGACGGGCAGACATCAGGTCACATGGTGGGGAGACAGACATCAGATCACATGGTGGGGAGACAGACATCAGGTCACATGGTGGGGGAGACAGATATCAGGTCACATGGTGGGGAGACAGACATCAGGTCACATGGTGGGGGAGACAGACACACATCAGGTCACATGGTGGGGAGACAGACAGACATCAGATCATATGGTGGGGAGACAGACAGACATCAGATCATATGGAGGGGAGACAGACATCAGGTCACACGGTGGGGAGACGGACATCAGGTCACATGGTGGGGGAGACAGACAGACATCAGATCATATGGTGGGGAGACAGACATCAGATCACATGGTGGGGAGACAGACATCAGATCAGGTCACATGGTGGGGAGACAGACATCAGGTCACATGGTGGGGAGACAGACATCATCACATGGTGGGGAGACATACAGACATCAGGTCACATGGTGGGGAGACAGACAGACATCAGGTCACATGGTGGGAAGACAGACATCAGGTCACATGGTGGGGAGACGGACATCAGGTCACATGGTGGGGGAGACAGACAGATATCAGGTCACATGGTGGGGAGACAGACATACATCAGGTCACATGGTGGGGAGACAGACATCAGGTCACATGGTGGGGAGACGGGCAGACATCAGGTCACATGGTGGGGAGACAGACATCAGATCACATGGTGGGGAGACAGACATCAGGTCACATGGTGGGGGAGACAGATATCAGGTCACATGGTGGGGAGACAGACATCAGGTCACATGGTGGGGGAGACAGACACACATCAGGTCACATGGTGGGGAGACAGACAGACATCAGATCATATGGTGGGGAGACAGACAGACATCAGATCATATGGAGGGGAGACAGACATCAGGTCACACGGTGGGGAGACAGACATCAGGTCACATGGTGGGGAGACATACATCAGGTCACATGGTGGGGAGAACAACATACATCAGGTCACATGGTGGGGAAGACAGACATACATCAGGTCACATGGTGGGGAGACAGACATCAGGTCACATGGTGGGGAGACGGACAGACATCAGATCATATGGTGGGGAGACAGACATCACGTCACATGGTGGGGAGAACAACATACATCAGGTCACATGGTGGGGAGACAGACAGACATCAGGTCACATGGTGGGGGAGACAGATATCAGGTCACATGGTGGGGAGACAGACAGACATCAGGTCACATGGTGGGGGAGACAGATATCAGGTCACATGGTGGGGAGACATACATCAGGTCACATGGTGGGGAGACAGACATCAGGTCACATGGTGGGGAGACAGACAGACATCAGGTCACATGGTGGGGGAGACAGACAGATATCAGGTCACATGGTGGGGAGACAGACAGACATCAGGTCACATGGTGGGGAGACGGGCAGACATCAGGTCACATGGTGGGGAGACAGACATCAGGTCACATGGTGGGGAGACAGACATCAGATCACATGGTGGGGAGACAGACATCAGATCACATGGTGGGGAGACAGACATCAGATCACATGGTGGGGAGACAGATATCAGGTCACATGGTGGGGAGACAGACATCAGGTCACATGGTGGGGAGACAGACATCAGATCACATGGTGGGGAGACGGACAGACATCAGGTCACATGGTGGGGAGACAGACATCAGGTCACATGGTGGGGAGACAGACATCAGGTCACATGGTGGGGAGACAGACATCAGGTCACATGGTGGGGAGACAGACATCAGATCACATGGTGGGGAGACAGACAGACATCAGGTCACATGGTGGGGAGACAGACATCAGGTCACATGGTGGGGAGAACAACATACATCAGGTCACATGGTGGGGAGACATACATCAGGTCACATGGTGGGGAGACATACATCAGGTCACATGGTGGGGAGACAGACATCAGGTCACATGGTGGGGAGACGGACATCAGGTCACATGGTGGGGAGACAGACATCAGGTCACATGGTGGGGAGACAGACATCAGGTCACATGGTGGGGAGACAGACAGACATCAGGTCACATGGTGGGGAGACAGACAGACATCAGGTCACATGGTGGGGAGACAGACAGACATCAGGTCACACGGTGGGGAGACAGACATCAGATCACATGGTGGGGAGACAGACATCAGGTCACATGGTGGGGAGACAGACATCAGGTCACATGGTGGGGAGACAGACATCAGGTCACATGGTGGGGGAGACGGGCAGACATCAGGTCACACGGTGGGGAGACAGACATCAGATCACATGGTGGGGAGACAGACATACATCAGGTCACATGGTGGGGAGACAGACATCAGGTCACATGGTGGGGAGACAGACATCAGGTCACATGGTGGGGAGACAGACATCAGGTCACATGGTGGGGAGACAGACATCAGGTCACATGGTCGGGAGACAGACATCAGGTCACATGGTGGGGAGAACAACATACATCAGGTCACATGGTGGGGAAACAGACAGACATCAGGTCACATGGTGGGGAGACAGACATCAGGTCACATGGTGGGGAGACAGACATCAGGTCACATGGTGGGGAGAACAACATACATCAGGTCACATGGTGGGGAGACAGACATACATCAGGTCACATGGTGGGGAGACAGACATCAGGTCACATGGTGGGGAGAACAACATACATCAGGTCACATGGTGGGGAGACAGACATCAGGTCACATGGTGGGGAGACAGACATCAGGTCACATGGTGGGGAGACAGACAGACATCAGGTCACATGGTGGGGAGACAGACAGACATCAGGTCACACGGTGGGGGAGACAGACAGACATCAGGTCACATGGTGGGGGAGACAGACAGACATCAGGTCACATGGTGGGGAGACAGACATCAGGTCACATGGTGGGGAGACAGACATCAGGTCACATGGTGGGGAGAACAACACACATCAGGTCACATGGTGGGGAGACAGACATCAGGTCACATGGTGGGGAGAACAACATACATCAGGTCACATGGTGGGGAGACAGACAGACATCAGATCATATGGAGGGGAGACAGACATCAGGTCACACGGTGGGGAGACAGACAGACATCAGGTCACATGGTGGGGAGACAGACATCAGGTCACATGGTGGGGAGAACAACATACATCAGGTCACATGGTGGGGAGACAGACAGACATCAGGTCACATGGTGGGGAGACAGACATCAGGTCACATGGTGGGGAGAACAACATACATCAGGTCACATGGTGGGGAGACAGACAGACATCAGATCATATGGTGGGGAGACAGACAGACATCAGGTCACATGGTGGGGAGACAGACATCAGGTCACATGGTGGGGAGAACAACTTACATCAGGTCACATGGTGGGGAGACAGACATCAGATCACATGGTGGGGAGACAAACATCAGATCACATGGTGGGGAGACATACATCAGATCACATGGTGGGGAGACAGACAGACATCAGGTCACATGGTGGGGAGACAGATATCAGGTCACATGGTGGGGAGACAGACAGACATCAGGTCACATGGTGGGGAGACAGACAGACATCAGGTCACATGGTGGGGAGACAGACAGACATCAGGTCACGGGGCTGTGGAGACAGGCAGACATCAGGTCACGGGGCTGTGGAGACCGTGCGTGATCCGCTACGCATGTACCAAACTCCTGGCGCATTGAACACACCTGCTTTGTCTGTTAAATTATGGAGGTATCGTTTACGCCCGAAGTGTTTAGCATATGCTGATCAATGCAACAGCAGGTGTGCAAAAGACTTGTCTGCCCCACCATGTGACCTGATGCCTGCCTGTCTGCCCCGTCACGGATCAGCTCTGCCGGGCCTGTAAGACTTGTCTGCCCCACCATGTGACCTGATGCCTGCCTGTCTGCCCCGTCACGGATCAGCTCTGCCGGGCCTGTAAGACTTGTCTTCCCCACCATGTGACCTGATGCCTGCCTGTCTGCCCCGTCACGGATCAGCTCTGCCGGGCCTGTAAGACTTGTCTGCCCCACCATGTGACCTGATGCCTGCCTGTCTGCCCCGTCACGGATCAGCTCTGCCGGGCCTGTAAGACTTGTCTGCCCCACCATGTGACCTGATGCCTGCCTGTCTGCCCCGTCACGGATCAGCTCTGCCGGGCCTGTAAGACTTGTCTGCCCCACCATGTGACCTGATGCCTGCCTGTCTGCCCCGTCACGGATCAGCTCTGCCGGGCCTGTAAGACTTGTCTTCCCCACCATGTGACCTGATGCCTGCCTGTCTGCCCCGTCACGGATCAGCTCTGCCGGGCCTGTAAGACTTGTCTGCCCCACCATGTGACCTGATGCCTGCCTGTCTGCCCCGTCACGGATCAGCTCTGCCGGGCCTGTAAGACTTGTCTGCCCCACCATGTGACCTGATGCCTGCCTGTCTGCCCCGTCACGGATCAGCTCTGCCGGGCCTGTAAGACTTGTCTGCCCCACCATGTGACCTGATGCCTGCCTGTCTGCCCCGTCACGGATCAGCTCTGCCGGGCCTGTAAGACTTGTCTGCCCCACCATGTGATCTGATGCCTGCCTGTCTGCCCCGTCACGGATCAGCTCTGCCGGGCCTGTAAGACTTGTCTGCCCCACCATGTGACCTGATGCCTGCCTGTCTGCCCCGTCACGGATCAGCTCTGCCGGGCCTGTAAGACTTGTCTGCCCCACCATGTGACCTGATGCCTGCCTGTCTGCCCCGTCACGGATCAGCTCTGCCGGGCCTGTAAGACTTGTCTGCCCCACCATGTGACCTGATGCCTGCCTGTCTGCCCCGTCACGGATCAGCTCTGCCGGGCCTGTAAGACTTGTCTGCCCCACCATGTGATCTGATGCCTGCCTGTCTGCCCCGTCACGGATCAGCTCTGCCGGGCCTGTAAGACTTGTCTGCCCCACCATGTGATCTGATGCCTGCCTGTCTGCCCCGTCACGGATCAGCTCTGCCGGGCCTGTAAGACTTGTCTTCCCCACCATGTGACCTGATGCCTGCCTGTCTGCCCCGTCACGGATCAGCTCTGCCGGGCCTGTAAGACTTGTCTTCCCCACCATGTGATCTGATGCCTGCCTGTCTGCCCCGTCACGGATCAGCTCTGCCGGGCCTGTAAGACTTGTCTTCCCCACCATGTGACCTGATGCCTGCCTGTCTGCCCCGTCACGGATCAGCTCTGCCGGGCCTGTAAGACTTGTCTTCCCCACCATGTGATCTGATGCCTGCCTGTCTGCCCCGTCACGGATCAGCTCTGCCGGGCCTGTAAGACTTGTCTGCCCCACCATGTGACCTGATGCCTGCCTGTCTGCCCCGTCACGGATCAGCTCTGCCGGGCCTGTAAGACTTGTCTTCCCCACCATGTGATCTGATGCCTGCCTGTCTGCCCCGTCACGGATCAGCTCTGCCGGGCCTGTAAGACTTGTCTGCCCCACCATGTGACCTGATGCCTGCCTGTCTGCCCCGTCACGGATCAGCTCTGCCGGGCCTGTAAGACTTGTCTTCCCCACCATGTGATCTGATGCCTGCCTGTCTGCCCCGTCACGGATCAGCTCTGCCGGGCCTGTAAGACTTGTCTGCCCCACCATGTGACCTGATGCCTGCCTGTCTGCCCCGTCACGGATCAGCTCTGCCGGGCCTGTAAGACTTGTCTGCCCCACCCTGTGATCTGATGCCTGCCTGTCTGCCCCGTCACGGATCAGCTCTGCCGGGCCGGGCCTGTAATGACCGTCTCTCACCGTTTCCGAAGGCCCAGTCGTCGTTGATTCGGTGCCGGACCTTCTGGTAGATGGCTGAGATGGTTTTCATGTTGGACTTGCGCCACTGCCGGCCAAGGTACTTGGTCTGCATCTTGAGCAGCTTGAGCGTATAAACCTGCATCATGGCCTGTTGCACCTTCAGCGCCCGCTTCAGGATCGGCGCCGACTTGAACACCACCAGCATCTGGCGGCGGCACAGGTACCACAACACCGGGTTAGCTGGGAATCGCGGCTCGGGCAGGCGGCGCCAGAGTCGATGGACCTGTGAAATGTCAAACAGCAAGAGCGAGCTTGCAGTGTCCAGATGCCGAACAGATTGTCACCACGCTGAAAGCCATGTATGACTTTTAAGGCTCCAACATAAAGTGAACAGTGACTTATAGCAACACCATCATGTTTGGTCACAGGTGAGAGCCTTAAACGCTTTAAACTAATCATGTTTAACTGGTGTAAGCAGGATAGGTAGCAAAGTTTAGTCTTGTTCATGTCACGGTGTACAGAACATCACTAACAAAGCTCGCAAAACTAAATATATTCACTTATTCCGCAATATTAGCAAGAGTTTTTTTTTATAGTTGCAATTGCGGTATCAATTACACGTTGCTTGAAATTCTGCCAATTGGTCTCACGAAACTAATACGCATCAGCGATTGGAATGACATCGTCGCATCATCTCTCCCATGTTCCGAACTCAACTCCCTTTTTAGAGGACATTTAACACTTGCTTGCTTACATCTTTGTTCATTGCTGCCCGGTGTTCATTTCATATCCAATGTGCAGGACTGCAGGACTGCATGGGCACTAAGATAAGACAACCGAGCTAAAAAAGGGATTTGCGGAAGCGCGAGCGACCAAAAGAACAAAGGTTCCCATGCAGTCAGACATAGCGTTGCGGTGTATGGGGATGTTTTTAAAATGTCTGCGGAAACATGCTTTTTGAACGAGGCAGGTGGTGTATGGGACCACCATGGCCACGAGAGGATATGTTACGGTGTTGTATTTCAAGGTCAGCGGCGCGGAGAGGGGAGGTGGTGGACTCCGCCCGCGTCGCCGGTACCGGCCGGCCGACCGGACGCTGCCCGCGCGGCTGAACCGTGTGAGATACGAGTGCGTGTAGCGTTAAATGACAATGAGTTCCCATTTTATGTTTATAATTTTCCTATGCAAAGTTTTACGTATATTTCGAATATTGACGTTTTGAACAATTAAAGATATCCGGCGGCTTCAAAAATCAAGAATGTATTATTATATTGCAAAATGAATATGCAATAGGCAACACATTTAGCATTTCTTTACATCAATACAAAGACCATACTACAAACAGGCTACGTAACGCCGTTTTCTGATCAGAAATATGTTATTTGGTTGCGGAGATATCGTCGTTTTACTTAGCACATGTCCGGCATGACGTCACTTTTGACGTCATCGCCGACGGAAAACGGTAAGGCGCAGGATGTGTGAAAATCGCAGAATCGTAATTGAAGCACAAGATTACCCTATAGCCCAATGTATGTAAAAATCTGATATTGTGGTGCAACCTCGACTGGTTGAGTTGGCGTGGAATGATTACGTGGTTTGAGGTGGAACCGTGAGTTTAAGGGAGATAATCACCTTTTGATTTTGCTAGCAACAATTTATTTGGCTACCGTTATGGTATTACAATTATGTGATCTAAATTTAAGAATTAAATACAATTATTCCCTAATTCAAAGTTGGAAGTTTAGGGAAAATTAATGATCAGTATTTTCCCTCCACTATTGGAAAGCGCAACATCTGGCGCTTTTGCATCAATCTGTTTAAAGTTGTTGAATGGGCACTTATAAACAAATCGCTGACACTAAATAGGTCGCCGTCCGGTGCCAAGCTAAACTGCCGATTTCCATGTACTTTTTCAAATGATTGTTGATAGTTCACGCATTGTTCACAAAAGTTTGGCACATATTCGCAAAATATAGAGTGCAGGAAACATATTGCATACCTTCATGATAAATAGCAATGCGAAGGGAAGCTATTTTACTGAATTCGTTACCGAGTACTTGCTGAGTACCGACCGATATAAGCGTGGATCGCTTATCGGTAGGCAACTACCAATATCTTTCGGTAGGAATGTTTATATGCAAAATGTGATGAATTTACATCATATTTTGGCCTCGTCTATCGATTTCAGGTGCGAACTCCATTTTTGTGGGAAAAGGTCATTATTTCCCTTTAACTGAATTATTGTTGACGAGCCATTTCTTCCAAATTATTGCTTTACAAATTGAAAGTTCCGTGTCATTTTCACAAAAACAAAGTCTGAACAATATTATTGCTAGTTATAGTGATTTTGAGACCTGCGCTATCAGAAAATAGGGTTTGCTTCACGGGCTTCACGGGAACAAAATCCCTGTTACACGGTATAATTATTGATAAGATTAGTGAGTACAAATGCAATTATTTTCCCATCATTACTTATACAACTGGTATAATATTGTCAGTGGCGAAGGGTTCACTCGCTAATCCAGCAACGCTGCTTTTAACACATTAATATTGTCCATGGCGAAGGGTTCACTCGCTAGTCCAGTAACCCTGCTTTTAACACATTAATATTGTCCGTGGCGAAGGGTTCACTCGCTAGTCCAGTAACGCTGCTTTTAACACATTAATATTGTCCGTGGCGAAGGGTTCACTCGCTAGTTCAGTAACGCTGCTTTTAACACATTAATATTGTCCATGGCGAAGGGTTCACTCGCTAGTCCAGTAACGCTGTTTTTAACACATTAATATTGTCCGTGGCGAAGGGTTCACTCGCTAGTCCAGTAACGCTGCTTTTAACACATTAATATTGTCCGTGGCGAAGGGTTCACTCGCTAGTTCAGTAACGCTGCTTTTAACACATTAATATTGTCCATGGCGAAGGGTTCACTCGCTAGTCCAGTAACGCTGCTTTTAACACATTAATATTGTCCGTGGCGAAGGGTTCGCTCGCTAGTCCAGTAACGCTGCTCTTAACACATTAATATTGTCCGTGGCGAAGGGTTCACTCGCTAGTTCAGTAACGCTGCTTTTAACACATTAATATTGTCCATGGCGAAGGGTTCACTCGCTAGTCCAGTAACGCTGCTTTTAACACATTAATATTGTCCGTGGTGAAGGGTTCGCTCGCTAGTCCAGTAACGCTGCTTTTAACACATTAATATTGTCCGTGGCGGAGTTCACTCGCTAATCCAGTAACGCTGCTTTTAACACATTAATATTGTCCGTGGCGAAGGGTTCACTCGCTAGTCCAGTAACGCTGCTCTTAACACATTAATATTGTCCGTGGCGAAGGGTTCACTCGCTAGTCCAGTAACGCTGCTTTTAACACATTAATATTGTCCGTGGCGAAGGGTTCACTCGCTAGTCCAGTAACGCTGCTTTTAACACATTAATATTGTCCGTGGCGAAGGGTTCACTCGCTAGTCCAGTAACGCTGCTTTTAACACATTAATATTGTCCGTGGCGAAGGGTTCACTCGCTAGTCCAGTAACGCTGCTTTTAACACATTAATATTGTCCGTGGCGAAGGGTTCGCTCGCTAGTCCAGTAACGCTGCTTTTAACACATTAATATTGTCCGTGGCGAAGGGTTCACTCGCTAGTCCAGTAACGCTGCTTTTAACACATTAATATTGTCCGTGGCGAAGGGTTCACTCGCTAGTCCAGTAACGCTGCTCTTAACACATTAATATTGTCCGTGGCGAAGGGTTCACTCGCTAGTTCAGTAACGCTGCTTTTAACACATTAATATTGTCCATGGCGAAGGGTTCACTCGCTAGTCCAGTAACGCTGCTTTTAACACATTAATATTGTCCATGGCGAAGGGTTCACTCGCTAGTCCAGTAACGCTGCTTTTAACACATTAATATTGTCCGTGGCGAAGAGTTCACTCGCTAGTCCAGTAACGCTGCTTTTAACACATTAATATTTCCGTGGCGAAGGGTTCACTCGCTAGTCCAGTAACGCTGCTTTAAACACATTAATATTGTCCGTGGCGAAGGGTTCGCTCGCTAGTCCAGTAACGCTGCTTTTAACACATTAATATTTCCGTGGCGAAGGGTTCACTCGCTAGTCCAGTAACGCTGCTTTAAACACATTAATATTGTCCGTGGCGAAGGGTTCGCTCGCTAGTCCAGTAACGCTGCTGTTAACACATTAATATTGTCCGTGGCGAAGGGTTCACTCGCTAGTCCAGTAACGCTGCTTTTAACACATTAACCCGCGCCGTGCCGGTGCTCGGCGCCAACTTCGCCGTGCCGGGGGGGGGGGGGGGGGGGGGGGGGGGTGGGGTGGGGTGGGGTGTTTAGACACCCCCCCCCCCCCCCCCTCCAACTCGAAAACTAAAAGGGCTAGAAACACGGAGAAAAGCGTGTTCGAAAGCTCTCGAGAAGCACATTCGAAAGTACCGAGATATTTTTTTCCTAAAGCCAATATTGAGGTCACCAGAGGTCATCAAAGGTCAAATTTTCCTGTTTTAGGACATTGCTCCAGAAATTCCCATATATCTCAGAAACGATGATAGTTAGAAAGAAACGGAAAAAAGCAAACGCCAGCCAGTGAAATTTGTAATCGCTAAGGTGTCCTCAGATTTGATCTCAGGTCAATATTTGAGGCTCCAGAGCAGACTTGTCAATGATTCAATGTGAATCGACTACTTTTGATTGAATCATTCTTATTTCAAATGAATGACTCATGAATCGATTCACCTCATGCGCAAACCTGTTGTGAGTCACTGATTGAATCATTCATACAGAGAAAATAGGCTGATTGAATCATTCATTGCTCAAAGAATCATTCTTTTTTGGTCGAACAGCATAAACTGTCAAAAAAATATGTCAGCGGCCCAGCATTTATCTGTGCCCTGTGGACTTAATGACCAATTATATGAGTTCTGTTCATGCATATATGCATTACTGAGCTGTAGCCTGTAATTCATCTATGCATGAATAAAGCGAGGCTTTGTGTCCAACTCCAGTGGGCACAAAGCCACTGTTCAATCAGCCCTAACTAGGTACATACCTTGGTGCTGGTAGGGTTAGGGGTAGGCACCTACATACTTAGAAAAGGTAACTAACTCATACTTTGATTCATAAACCACACAGTAAACGCACACATTTTTCACACGTAAAATTATCAAAAGGTGCCCACCTTTTCCTAATTTCTAGGCTATACCATATCGAAAACTAAATCATAAACAAACATTTGCATGACCTGCGGATGTCCCAAATATCATTGTCGCATCGGCGCCGCTTTATTCCACATCATGCTTTATAAAAAATAATACCTAATGCAAAATCAAAATAAATGTTCTATTCGCTTAAAAAGGCGAAACGCAGTCATTAATTCTTTTGGAACTTGGAATTTACAATTATAATACATATTATGAATATCATTTTATATTCAAAATAAACAACACGCGTGTCAAATTGGCTCACATTTTCATTCACATTCGGAAACACATTCGCGGACTATTTGGATTAGCTGCAAAATTGGAACACACAGACCTAGTGATCATTCTGGTAAAATCTTAGAGTCGCACATTCAAAATCAAAGGAGTTAGAGCAGGTCAGATAGGTTTAAGGTCAAACAGCGGACTATTCCGATTTGCATGGAAATTAGCACACTGGTAGAACATAACCTCCTTATCACGCTCATTAAATCTTAGAGTCGCACATTCAAAATCAAAGGAGTTAGACAAAGGAGTCGACACTTCTCTTTAATGTTGAGTGATTGAATCAAGATTGAATCATTCATTATGTTAATGTTGAGTGATTGAATCATGATTGAATCATTCATTATGGTAATGTTGAGTGATTGAATCATGATTGAATCATTCATTACGGTAATGTATATTGATTGAATCATGATTGAATCATTCATTATGGTCCGTGAATCACTGTGAATCGATTCATGACAAATATGAATCATTGACAAGTCTGCTCCAGAGGTCAAAAAGGAAAAAAATGCAGTTTTTTTTGCTAAATCGTTTTTTGCTATTAACTTTTTACTTAATAAAGATAACGGAAAACTCTTCACGCCATTGTGTTTATCTTGTCAAGGCGCTTTGAACGATATATATGGTGACCTTGTTAAGTTAACTTAACAATTTGACCTAAGGTCAAGGTCATGTGGTGACCCAAGTAGGTCATGTTGCATATGGGAAGATGTACCTCGACGAGACAAACACATTGGTGTCTGTTTCACTTCTCTATCGTCATTATGTCGAGAGTTATTGACATACAACTGTTGGTGACCTCGGATGACCTCGGCTGACCCTGTAGGGGTCAGTGAACAAAAATGGCACCTAGGTCATCAAGAATGGCCTATAATAACATGATCCAGAAGGAATTAGACTGATATCTTGCGTATCTTTGGAATAGGAAGCATTTGAATATTTCCCCATTGACTTATAATGGGGAGGTCACGAAATTGACCCGACCTTAGGTCGCTGATATAAAAAATTCAAGATAAACAAATTGTAGATACATATGACCTTATAAAATCCTGTAAGTATAAAACCGATCATCTAAAAACTGTGACTGTGGTACGACCACAAGTTTTTTTTTGGAGGTGGGGTCACGTGACCTGGTCTGGTGACCTGACCTGAGATGACCCGATGTATTTTTTTTACATAATGTGCGCAATTGATGCCCGAACAGCTGTGTCAAAAAACGGCGGCGCTGCGCGCCGCCGTTTTTTCGCTATCTTCGAAAAACCTGAGGGGGTGTCTAAACACCCCCGGCACGGCGTGGGTTAATATTGTCCATGGCGAAGGGTTCACTCGCTAGTCTAGTAACGCTGCTTTTAACACATTAATATTGTCCGTGGCGAAGGGTTCACTCGCTAGTCCAGTAACGCTGCTTTTAACACATTAATATTGTCCGTGGCGAAGGGTTCGCTCGCTAGTCCAGTAACGCTGCTTTTAACACACTAATATTGTCCATGGCGAAGGGTTCACTCGCTAGTCCAGTAACGTTGCTTTTAACACATTAATATTGTCCGTGGCGAAGGGTTCACTCGCTAGTCCAGTAACGATGCTTTTAACACATTAATATTGTCCGTAGTGAAGGGTTCACTCGCTAGTCCAGTAACGCTGCTTTTAACACATTAATATTGTCCGTGGCGAAGGGTTAACTCGCTAGTCCAGTAACGTTACTTTTAACACATTAATATTGTCCATGGCGAAGGGTTCACTCGCTAGTCCAGTAACGCTGCTTTTAACACATTAATATTGTCCGTGGCGAAGGGTTCACTCGCTAGTCCAGTAACGAACACATTAATATTGTCCGTGGCCAAGGGTTCACTCGCTAGTCCAGTAACGCTGCTTTTAACACATTAATATTGTCCGTGGCGAAGGGTTCACTCGCTAGTCCAGTAACGCTACTTTTAACACATTAATATTGTCCGTGGCGAAGGGTTCACTCGCTAGTCCAGTAACGCTGCTTTTAACACATTAATATTGTCCGTGGCGAAGGGTTCACTCGCTAGTCCAGTAACGCTGCTTTTAACACATTAATATTGTCCGTGGCGAAGGGTTCACTCGCTAGTCCAGTAACGCTGCTTTTAACACATTAATATTGTCCGTGGCGAAGGGTTAACTTGCTAGTCCAGTAACGCTGCTTTTAACACCTTAATATTGTCCGTGGCGAAGGGTTCACTCGCTAGTCCAGTAACGCTGCTTTTAACACATTAATATTGTCCATGGCGAAGGGTTCACTCGCTAGTCCAGTAACGCTGCTTTTAACACATTAATATTGTCCGTGGCGAAGGGTTCACTCGCTAGTCCAGTAACGCTGCTTTTAACACATTAATATTGTCCGTGGCGAAGGGTTCACTCGCTAGTCCAGTAACGCTGCTTTTAACACATTAATATTGTCCATGGCGAAGGGTTCACTAGCTAGTCCAGTAACGCTGCTTTAAACACATTAATATTGTCCATGGCGAAGGGTTCACTCGCTAGTCCAGTAACGCTGCTTTTAACACATTAATATTGTCCATGACGAAGGGTTCACTCGCTAGTCCAGTAACGCTGCTTTTAACACATTAATATTGTCCGTGGCGAAGGGTTCACTCGCTAGTCCAGTAACGCTGCTTTTAACACATTAATATTGTCTATGGCGAAGGGTTCACTCGCTAGTCCAGTAACGCTGCTTTTAACACATTAATATTGTCCGTGGCGAAGGGTTCACTCGCTAGTCCAGTAACGCTGCTTTTAACACATTAATATTGTCCGTGGCGAAGGGTTCACTCGCTAGTCCAGTAACGCTGCTTTTAACACATTAATATTATCCGTGGCGAAGGGTTCACTCGGTAGTCCAGTAACGCTGCTTTTAACACATTAATATTGTCCATGGCGAAGGGTTCACTCGCTAGTCCAGTAACGCTGCTTTTAACACATTAATATTGTCACATTAATATTGTCCGTGGCGAAGGGTTCACTCGCTAGTTCAGTAACGCTGCTTTTAACACATTAATATTGTCCGTGGCGAAGGGTTCACTCGCTAGTCCAGTAACGCTGCTTTTAACACATTAATATTGTCCATGGCGAAGGGTTCACTCGCTAGTCCAGTAACGCTGCATTTAACACATTAATATTGTCCGTGGCCAAGGGTTCACTCGCTAGTCCAGTAACGCTGCTTTTAACACATTAATATTGTCCTTGGCGAAGGGTTCACTCGCTAGTCCAGTAACGCTGCTTTTAACACATTAATATTGTCCATGGCGAAGGGTTCACTCGCTAGTCCAGTAACGCTGCTTTTAACACATTAATATTGTCCGTGGCCAAGGGTTCACTCGCTAGTCCAGTAACGCTGCTTTTAACACATTAATATTGTCCGTGGCGAAGGGTTCACTCGCTAGTCCAGTAACGCTGCTTTTAACACATTAATATTGTCCGTGGCGAAGGGTTCGCTCGCTAGTCCAGTAACGCTGCTTTTAACGCATTAATATTGTCCGTGGCGAAGGGTTCACTCGCTAGTCCAGTAACCCTGCTTTTAACACATTAATATTGTCCGTGGCGAAGGGTTCGCTCGCTAGTCCAGTAACGCTGCTTTTAACACATTAATATTTCCGTGGCGAAGGGTTCACTCGCTAGTCCAGTAACGCTGCTTTTAACACATTAATATTGTCCGTGGCGAAGGGTTCACTGGCTAGTCCAGTAACGCTGCTTTTAACACATTAATATTGTCCGTGGCGAAGGGTTCGCTAGCTAGTCCAGTAACGCTGCTTTTAACACATTAATATTGTCCATGGCGAAGGGTTCGCTCGCTAGTCCAGTAACGCTGCTTTTAACACATTAATATTGTCCATGGCGAAGGGTTCACTCGCTAGTCCAGTAACGCTGCTTTTAACACATTAATATTGTCCGTGGCGAAGAGTTCACTCGCTAGTCCAGTAACGCTGCTTTTAACACATTGATATTGTCCATGGCGAAGGGTTCACTCGCTAGTCCAGTAACGCTGCTTTTAACACATTAATATTGTCCATGGCGAAGGGTTCACTCGCTAGTCCAGTAACGCTGCTTTTAACACATTAATATTTCCATGGCGAAGGGTTCGCTCGCTAGTCCAGTAACGCTGCTTTTAACACATTAATATTGTCCGTGGCGAAGGGTTCACTCGCTAGTCCAGTAACGCTGCTTTTAACACATTAATATTGTCCATGGCGAAGGGTTCGCTCGCTAGTCCAGTAACGCTGCTTTTAACACATGCTTACATATGAAGCTATTCGACACAGCGCTGAGTGACAAGATAAAACATCAAACATATTCGACAGGAGTCCTTTCAACCAAACGGAGTATGCCGTAAGTTATTTATCGACATGGCCTCCAAAGCTGCCATCTCAGTTTAAAAACCCATTATGAAAGTGGTAATTTTCCTTAAAGGGGCACCTTGAAAATTGTCGTGAAATTTGGCTACACGGGGTATTCCGAGCTGAAGAAAAAAACGAATATGGCATTTGTTTGAACGATCGATGGATATCCGTTGAACATTTGGCATGTTTCTCTTTTCTCCTTCATGGCCATAACAAACTTCATGACAATGTATGACGTGATGATGATGATGATTGGGGCTTAAGGGCGCCGCAACAATATAGTAAATGTATATAGCGGCCATACAATGTATGACGGCATGCATATGGTAGCTTGGATATGGAAACTATTGCACGAAACGATAATGACGGACTTTAGGCATATATACGCAGACTGCTTGTAACGTAAACAACCGTTGTGAGGACCCGAAACAAGTTTCGCGGAACCGAAACAGAGTCTTCTAAAAGGGGCCCACTATGTCCTGTGTCGAAATTACTTAGCGTAGCGAGGTAATTCTTTCACCACAACCCTTTTTCGATGTGCTCTACAAATCTGCTATCTCAGTTAAAAACCCCATGTTAAAGGTGAACTCATTCCCTTTAACTACCAGGGGCGACCCTGGTTCAATTGGTTTGTCATCATGGGCAGGTAAGCATATTCACACAAAATGGCACAGTATCAATAATGTCTCATCATGTCAGATAATGCAACTGCTTCTAAACAAACAAACAAAAAACGGAAGGATATATCAAGGTGACGCTCATGCACCCACTCACAGTGTTAGATTTTTCATTTCATGACCTGGTCCCGGAGAGTAAAAATCCATAGGTGGAGAGTAAAATTGTATTGTTATTGTCGGGAAAGTTCAGATTTTCATTTTTGCTTTAATTATTTTACTTCGAAAGTAAGACAAAATCCTGATTTGTAATAGATATTAAATCCTTGTGAGGAAAATTGAATTATATTTTAACGACAATGTCGGTAAGACCAGGCGAAAGGAGAGCAAATTTCCTGAACAAATATGAAGAGAGCAAAAATTTGTGGACCCAAAAAGTCCAGAAAATGGCCCAAACTCCAAGGCTGCCCACTCATGTCACGCGTATTCTCACGAGCAGCCGGCACCAGGCGGCGCGGCGGTGACCTGCCACACCGACACGGCGTGCCGGCGGAGACCTGTCACACCGACACGGCGTGCCGGCGGTCACCTGTCACACCGACACGGCGTGCCGGCGGTCACCTGTCACACCGACACGGCGTGCCGGCGGTGACCTGTCACACCGACACGGCGTGCCGGCAGAGACCTGTCACACCGACACGGCGTGCCGGCGGTCACCTGTCACACCGACACGGCGTGCCGGCGGTGACCTGTCACACCGACACGGCGTGCCGGCGGAGACCTGTCACACCGACACGGCGTGCCGGCGGTCACCTGTCACACCGACACGGCGTGCCGGCGGAGACCTGTCACACCGACACGGCGTGCCGGCGGTGACCT
>JAXIVJ010000396.1:35000-82500 GCA_036785665.1 Chirona hameri
CAGCTGGCACACAGGATACTACCAGTGGTACACAGGCACACAGGATACTACCAGTGGTACACAGGCACACAGGATACTGCCGGTGGTACACAGCTGGCACACAGGATACTACCGGTGGTACACAGCTGGCACACAGGATACTACCAGTGGTACACAGGCACACAGGATACTACCAGTGGTACACAGCTGGCACACAGGATACTACCAGTGGTACACAGGCACACAGGATACTACCGGTGGTACACAGCTGGCACACCGGATACTACCAGTGGTACACAGCTGGCACACAGGATACTACCGGTGGTACACAGCTGGCACACAGGATACTACCAGTGGTACACAGGCACACAGGATACTACCGGTGGTACACAGCTGGCACACAGGATACTACCAGTGGTACACAGGCACACAGGATACTACCGGTGGTACACAGGCACACAGGATACTACCGGTGGTACACAGCTGGCACACAGGATACTACCAGTGGTACACAGCTGGCACACAGGATACTACCAGTGGTACACAGCTGGCACACAGGATACTACCGGTGGTACACAGCTGGCACACAGGATACTACCAGTGGTACACAGGCACACAGGATACTACCGGTGGTACACAGCTGGCACACAGGATACTACCGGTGGTACACAGCTGGCACACAGGATACTACCAGTGGTACACAGCTGGCACACAGGATACTACCGGTGGTACACAGGCACACAGGATACTACCAGTGGTACACAGCTGGCACACAGGATACTACCAGTGGTACACAGCTGGCACACAGGATACTACCAGTGGTACACAGGCTCACAGGATACTACCAGTGGTACACAGCTGGCACACAGGATACTACCGGTGGTACACAGGCACACAGGATACTACCGGTGGTACACAGCTGGCACACAGGATACTACCAGTGGTACACAGCTGGCACACAGGATACTACCAGTGGTACACAGGCACACAGGATACTACCAGTGGTACACAGCTGGCACACAGGATACTACCGGTGGTACACAGCTGGCACACAGGATACTACCAGTGGTACACAGGCACACAGGATACTACCAGTGGTACACAGCTGGCACACAGGATACTACCGGTGGTACACAGCTGGCACACAGGATACTACCAGTGGTACACAGGCACACAGGATACTACCAGTGGTACACAGCTGGCACACAGGATACTACCAGTGGTACACAGGCACACAGGATACTACCGGTGGTACACAGCTGGCACACAGGATACTACCGGTGGTACACAGCTGGCACACAGGATACTACCGGTAGTACACAGCTGGCACACAGGATACTACCGGTGGTACACAGCTGGCACACAGGATACTGCCGGTAGTACACAGCTGGCACACAGGATACTGCCGGTGGTACACAGGCACACAGGATACTACCGGTGGTACACAGCTGGCACACAGGATACTACCGGTGGTACACAGCTGGCACACAGGATACTACCAGTGGTACACAGCTGGCACACAGGATACTACCGGTGGTACACAGGCACACAGGATACTACCAGTGGTACACAGCTGGCACACAGGATACTACCAGTGGTACACAGGCACACAGGATACTACCAGTGGTACACAGCTGGCACACAGGATACTACCAGTGGTACACAGGCACACAGGATACTACCAGTGGTACACAGCTGGCACACAGGATACTACCGGTGGTACACAGCTGGCACACAGGATACTACCAGTGGTACACAGGCACACAGGATACTACCGGTGGTACACAGCTGGCACACAGGATACTACCGGTGGTACACAGCTGGCACACAGGATACTACCAGTGGTACACAGGCACACAGGATACTACCGGTGGTACACAGCTGGCACACAGGATACTACCGGTGGTACACAGCTGGCACACAGGATACTACCGGTGGTACACAGCTGGCACACAGGATACTACCAGTGGTACACAGGCACACAGGATACAACCGGTGGCACACAGCTGGCACACAGGATACTACCCGTGGTACACAGCTGGCACACAGGATACTACCGGTGGTACACAGCTGGCACACAGGATACTACCGGTAGTACACAGCTGGCACACAGGATACTACCAGTGGTACACAGCTGGCACACAGGATACTACCAGTGGTACACAGGCACACAGGATACTACCGGTGGTACACAGCTGGCACACAGGATACTACCGGTGGTACACAGGCACACAGGATACTACCGGTGGTACACAGCTGGCACACAGGATACTACCGGTGGTACACAGCTGGCACACAGGATACTGCCGGTGGTACACAGCTGGCACACAGGATACTACCAGTGGTACACAGGCACACAGGATACTACCGGTGGTACACAGCTGGCACACAGGATACTACCAGTGGTGCACAGGCACACAGGATACTACCGGTGGTACACAGCTGGCACACAGGATACTACCAGTGGTACACAGCTGGCACACAGGATACTACCAGTGGTACACAGGCACACAGGATACTACCGGTGGTACACAGCTGGCACACAGGATACTACCAGTGGTACACAGGCACACAGGATACTACCGGTGGTACACAGCTGGCACACAGGATACTGCCGGTGGTACACAGCTGGCACACAGGATACTACCGGTGGTACACAGCTGGCACACAGGATACTACCGGTGGTACACAGGCACACAGGATACTACCGGTGGTACACAGCTGGCACACAGGATACTACCGGTGGTACACAGCTGGCACACAGGATACTACCGGTGGTACACAGCTGGCACACCGGATACTACCAGTGGTACACAGGCACACAGGATACTACCAGTGGTACACAGCTGGCACACAGGATATTACCGGTGGTACACAGCTGGCACACAGGATACTACCAGTGGTACACAGGCACACAGGATACTACCGGTGGTACACAGCTGGCACACAGGATACTACCAGTAGTACACAGCTGGCACACAGGATACTACCGGTGGTACACAGCTGGCACACAGGATACTACCGGTGGTACACAGCTGGCACACAGGATACTACCAGTGGTACACAGCTGGCACACAGGATACTACCGGTGGTACACAGCTGGCACACAGGATACTACCGGTGGTACACAGCTGGCACACAGGATACTACCAGTGGTACACAGGCACACAGGATACTACCGGTGGTACACAGCTGGCACACAGGATACTACCGGTGGTACACAGCTGGCACACAGGATACTACCGGTGGTACACAGCTGGCACACAGGATACTACCAGTGGTACACAGGCACACAGGATACTACCAGTGGTACACAGCTGGCACACAGGATACTACCAGTGGTACACAGGCACACAGGATACTACCGGTGGTACACAGCTGGCACACAGGATACTACCGGTGGTACACAGCTGGCACACAGGATACTACCGGTGGTACACAGCTGGCACACAGGATACTACCAGTGGTACACAGGCACACAGGATACTACCAGTGGTACACAGGCACACAGGATACTACCAGTGGTACACAGCTGGCACACAGGATACTACCAGTGGTACACAGGCACACAGGATACTACCAGTGGTACACAGCTGGCACACAGGATACTACCGGTGGTACACAGGCACACAGGATACTACCAGTGGTACACAGCTGGCACACAGGAGACTACCGGTGGTACACAGGCACACAGGATACTACCAGTGGTACACAGCTGGCACACAGGATACTACCGGTGGTACACAGCTGGCACACAGGATACTACCAGTGGTACACAGGCACACAGGATACTACCAGTGGTACACAGCTGGCACACAGGATACTACCGGTGGTACACAGGCACACAGGATACTACCAGTGGTACACAGCTGGCACACAGGATACTACCGGTGGTACACAGCTGGCACACAGGATACTGCCAGTGGTACACAGGCACACAGGATACTACCAGTGGTACAGAGCTGGCACACAGGATACTACCGGTGGTACACAGGCACACAGGATACTACCAGTGGTACACAGCTGGCACACAGGATACTACCGGTGGTACACAGCTGGCACACAGGATACTACCAGTGGTACACAGGCACACATGATACTACCAGTGGTACACAGCTGGCACACAGGATACTACCGGTGGTACACAGGCACACAGGATACTACCAGTGGTACACAGCTGGCACACAGGATACTACCGGTGGTACACAGGCACACAGGATACTACCAGTGGTATACAGCTGGCACACAGGATACTACCGGTGGTACACAGCTGGCACACAGGATACTACCAGTGGTACACAGGCACACAGGATACTACCGGTGGTACACAGCTGGCACACAGGATACTACCGGTGGTACACAGCTGGCACACAGGATACTACCGGTGGTACACAGCTGGCACACAGGATACTACCAGTGGTACACAGGCACACAGGATACTACCAGTGGTACACAGCTGGCACACAGGATACTACCAGTGGTACACAGGCACACAGGATACTACCGGTGGTACACAGCTGGCACACAGGATACTACCAGTGGTACACAGGCACACAGGATACTACCGGTGGTACACAGCTGGCACACAGGATACTACCGGTGGTACACAGCTGGCACACAGGATACTACCAGTGGTACACAGCTGGCACACAGGATACTACCGGTGGTACACAGCTGGCACACATGATACTACCAGTGGTACACAGGCACACAGGATACTACCGGTGGTACACAGCTGGCACACAGGATACTACCAGTGGTACACAGGCACACAGGATACTACCAGTGGTACACAGCTGGCACACAGGATACTACCAGTGGTACACAGCTGGCACACAGGATACTACCAGTGGTACACAGGCACACAGGATACTACCAGTGGTACACAGGCACACAGGATACTACCGGTGGTACACAGCTGGCACACAGGATACTACCGGTGGTACACAGGCACACAGGATACTACCGGTGGTACACAGGCACACAGGATACTACCGGTGGTACACAGCTGGCACACAGGATACTACCGGTGGTACACAGGCACACAGGATACTACCGGTGGTACACAGGCACACAGGATACTACCGGTGGTACACAGCTGGCACACAGGATACTACCGGTGGTACACAGGCACACAGGATACTACCGGTGGTACACAGCTGGCACACAGGATACTACCGGTGGTACACAGGCACACAGGATACTACCGGTGGTACACAGCTGGCACACAGGATACTACCGGTGGTACACAGCTGGCACACAGGATACTACCAGTGGTACACAGGCACACAGGATACTACCAGTGGTACACAGGCACACAGGATACTACCGGTGGTACACAGGCACACAGGATACTACCGGTGGTACACAGCTGGCACACAGGATACTACCGGTGGTACACAGCTGGCACACAGGATACTACCAGTGGTACACAGGCACACAGGATACTACCGGTGGTACACAGCTGGCACACAGGATACTACCAGTGGTACACAGGCACACAGGATACTACCGGTGGTACACAGCTGGCACACAGGATACTACCAGTGGTACACAGGCACACAGGATACTACCAGTGGTACACAGCTGGCACACAGAATACTACCAGTGGTACACAGCTGGCACACAGGATACTACCAGTGGTACACAGGCACACAGGATACTACCGGTGGTACACAGCTGGCACACAGGATACTACCGGTGGTACACAGCTGGCACACAGGATACTACCAGTGGTACACAGCTGGCACACAGGATACTACCGGTGGTACACAGCTGGCACACAGGATACTGCCGGTGGTACACAGCTGGCACACAGGATACTACCAGTGGTACACAGGCACACAGAATACTACCGGTGGTACACAGCTGGCACACAGAATACTACCGGTGGTACACAGCTGGCACACAGGATACTACCAGTGGTACACAGGCACACAGGATACTGCCGGTGGTACACAGCTGGCACACAGGATACTACCAGTGGTACACAGGCACACAGGATACTGCCGGTGGTACACAGCTGGCACACAGGATACTACCAGTGGTACACAGGCACACAGGATACTGCCGGTGGTACACAGCTGGCACACAGGATACTACCGGTGGTACACAGCTGGCACACAGGATACTACCGGTGGTACACAGCTGGCACACAGGATACTACCAGTGGTACACAGCTGGCACACAGGATACTACCGGTGGTACACAGCTGGCACACAGGATACTACCGGTGGTACACAGCTGGCACACAGGATACTACCGGTGGTACACAGCTGGCACACAGGATACTACCAGTGGTACACAGGTACACAGGATACTACCGGTGGTACACAGCTGGCACACAGGATACTACCAGTGGTACACAGGCACACAGGATACTACCGGTGGTACACAGCTGGCACACAGGATACTACCGGTGGTACACAGGCACACAGGATACTACCGGTGGTACACAGGCACACAGGATACTACCGGTGGTACACAGCTGGCACACAGGATACTACCGGTGGTACACAGGCACACAGGATACTACCGGTGGTACACAGGCACACAGGATACTACCGGTGGTACACAGCTGGCACACAGGATACTACCAGTGGTACACAGGCACACAGGATACTACCGGTGGTACACAGCTGGCACACAGGATACTACCAGTGGTACACAGCTGGCACACAGGATACTACCGGTGGTACACAGCTGGCACACAGGATACTACCAGTGGTACACAGCTGGCACACAGGATACTACCAGTGGTACACAGCTGGCACACAGGATACTACCAGTGGTACACAGGCACACAGGATACTACCAGTGGTACACAGGCACACAGGATACTACCGGTGGTACACAGCTGGCACACAGGATACTACCGGTGGTACACAGGCACACAGGATACTACCGGTGGTACACAGGCACACAGGATACTACCGGTGGTACACAGCTGGCACACAGGATACCACCGGTGGTACACAGGCACACAGGATACTACCGGTGGTACACAGGCACACAGGATACTACCGGTGGTACACAGCTGGCACACAGGATACTACCAGTGGTACACAGGCACACAGGATACTACCGGTGGTACACAGCTGGCACACAGGATACTACCAGTGGTACACAGCTGGCACACAGGATACTACCGGTGGTACACAGCTGGCACACAGGATACTACCAGTGGTACACAGCTGGCACACAGGATACTACCGGTGGTACACAGCTGGCACACAGGATACATACAGGGTGTCTAAAACATAATGAGCGGTTGTTTGTCGTTAAATAAAAACAAGCAAGATAAGTGTGGTTCATGATCTTTTCCCACGTATCCCCCAGACTCGGAAACACTGCCACATGTGCTCCGGCACCTCGCTAATCAGACGGCCGAGTGTGTGTGCGTTGATTATCCGTCATGCCGTTCGGAGGTTTTGTACCAGGGCCTTTTCTGGGGTAGCGGGGGTCATCTTGTTGGGGTCGTCCTTGACGACTGCCCGCATATTTTCGACCGGTGACAGGTCAGGGTCATTTTCTGGTTAGACCTCTTCTCTGCAAAGGCTCGAAAGGAAGGAACTGCAGCACCAATTATTGGTCTTCTTGGCGTGGACTAGAGCGCCGTCTTGTTTTAATAAATGCTGTAGACATGTCCGGCAGGAGTTTGGCATCGGTTTACAGGCCATTCCCTTCTCAGTATCGCCGATGTTCTGGCCATCTTCAGCACTTGCTTGGCATAGTAGTCGGCAGTGGCTGTCTGGCCGCGGGGCACGATATACAGGTCAGAGAGGCCTCTGTGGCTCATCATGCCCCAGACGAGGTTTGACCGTCTCGGTGATATGCAACACCTCGCTGTTTTGGGCCCAAACCCGGCCGTTGTATAGCCATTGGGTGGATACGATTCACTGGTGACCTGATTCTGGGCCATGACACCTCTGACCATTTACAACCGCGTGGTAATGCGTCGATTTGTTGCACTCATTCAACATTGGCGAGATGTGGCACGGGCTCTTTGGGTACCTCCGAAGAAATGACCTCTGCCGTACCCAATCGGCTAAGCTCGGGTCGGCCGCTGGGGTTCTGTGATCACCCGCCATGTGCATATTCCCCACAGCCAGGTTTCGATAACAATATGTTTATTCGCCGGTCGTGGGAGACGGTTGAAACATGCAGATCTAACAACCGCTCATCAATTTTGGGACGCCCTGTACTACCGGTGGTACCGGTGGCACACATTACGTATCGGCGGTATACAGGCACACAGTACGTATCGGCGGTATACAGGCACACAGTACGTATCGGCGGTATACAGGCACACATTACGGGCGGTATACAGGCACACAATACGTATCGGCGGTATACAGGCACACAGTACGTATCGGTGGTATACAGGCACACATAACGTATCGGCGGTATACAGGAACACAGTACGTATCGGTGGTATACAGGCACACATTACGTAATATCGGCGGTATACAGGCACACATTACGTATCGGCGGTATACAGGCACACATTACGTAATATCGGCGGTATACAGGCACACAGTACGTATCGGCGGTATACAGGCACACATTACGTAATATCCGCGGTACACAGGTACACATTACGTAATATCGGTGGTATACAGGCACACAGTACGTATCGGCGGTATACAGGCACACAGTACGTATCGGCGGTATACAGGCACACATTACGTAATATCAGCGGTATACAGGCACACATTACGTAATATCAGCGGTATACAGGCACACATTACGTAATATCGGTGGTATACAGGCACACATTACGAATCGGCGGTATACAGGCACACATTATGTATCAGCGATATACAGGCACACAGTACGTATCGACAGTATACAGGCACACATTACGTATCGGTGGTATACAGGCACACAGTACGTATCGGCAGTATGCAGGCACACATTACGTATCGGCAGTATACAGGCACACAGTACGTATCGGCGGTATACAGGCGCACATTACGAATCGGCGGTATACAGGCACACCGTACGTATCGGCGGTATACAGGCACACAGTACGTATCGGCGGTATAAAGGCACACATTACGTAATATCGGTGGTATACAGGCACACAGTACGTATCGGCGGTATACAGGCACACAGTACGTATCGGCGGTATACAGGCACACAGTACGTATCGGCGGTATACAGGCACACATTATGTATCGGCAGTATACAGGCACACATTACGTATCGGCGGTACACAGGCACACAGTACGTATCGGCAATATACAGGCACACAGTACGTATCGGCAGTATACAGGCACACAGTACGTAACGGCAGTACACAGGCACACATTACGTATCGGCGGTATACAGGCATACAGTACGCATCGGCGGTATACAGGCACACATTACGTATCGGCAGTATACAGGCACACAGTACGTATCGGCGGTATAAAGGCACACAGTACGTATCGGCGGTATACAGGCACACATTACGAATCGGCGGTATACAGGCGCACAGTACGTATCGGCGGTATACAGGCACACATTACGTATCGGCAGTATACAGGCACACATTACGTAATATCGGCGGTATACAGGCACACATTACGTAATATCGGTGGTATACAGGCACACGGTACGTAATATCGGCGGTATACAGGCACACAGTACGTATCGGTGGTATACAGGCACACATTACGTAATATCGGCGGTATACAAGCACACAATACGTATCGGCGGTATACAGGCACACAGTACGTATCGACGGTATACAGGCACACAGTACGTATCGGCGGTATACAGGCACACAGTACGTATCGGCAGTATACAGGCACACATTACGTATCGGCGGTATACAGGCACACATTACGTATCGGCGGTATACAGGCACACAGTACGTATCGGCGGTATACAGACAGACAGTATGTATCGGTGGTATACAGGCACACAGTAGGTATCGGCGGTATACAGGCCACAGTACGTATCGGCGGTATACAGGCACACAGTACGCATCGGTGGTATACAAGCACACAGTACGTATCGGCGGTGTACAGGCACACAGTACGTATCGGCGGTATACAGGCACACATTACGTAATATCGGTGGTATACAAGCACACAGTACGTATCAGCGGTATACAGGCACACAGTACGTATCGGCGGTATACAGGCACACATTACGTAATATCGGTGGTATACAAGCACACAGTACGTATCGGCGGTATACAGGCACACAGTACGTATCGGCGGTATACAGGCACACAGTACGTATCTGCGGTATACAGGCACACAGTACGTATCGGCAGTATACAGGCACACATTGCGTATCGTCGGTATACAGACACACAGTACGTATCAGCGGTATACAGGCACACAGTACGTATCGGCGGTATACAGACAGACAGTATGTATCGGCAGTATACAGGCACATATTACGTATCGGCGGCATATAGGCACACAGTACGTATCGGCGGTATACAGGCACACAGTACGTATAGGCAGTATACAGGCACACATTACGTATCGGCGGTATACCGGCACACAGTACGTATCGGCGGTATACAGGCACACAGTACGTATCGGCGGTATACAGACACACATTACGTATCGGTGGTATACAGGCACACAGTACGTATCGGCAGTATACAGGCACACAGTACGTATCGGCCGTATACAGGCACACATTACGTAATATCGGTGGTATACAGGCACACAGTACGTATCGGCGGTATACAGGCACACAGTACGTATCGGCGGTATACAGACACACATTACGTATCGGTGGTATACAGGCACAAAGTACGTATCGGCAGTATACAGGCACACAGTACGTATCGGCCGTATTCAGGCACACATTACGTAATATCGGTAGTATACAGGCGCACAGTACGTATCGGCGATATACAGGCACACAGTACGTATCGGCGGTATACAGGCACACATTACGTATCGGCAGTATACAGGCACACATTACGTATCGGCAGTATACAGGCACACAGTACGTATCGGCGGTATACAGGCACACATTACGCAATATCGGCGGTATACAGGCACACAGTACGTAATATCGGTGGTATACAGGCACACAGTACGTATCGGCGGTATAAAGGCACACATTACGTAATATCGGTGGTATACAAGCACACAGTACGTATCGGCGGTATACAGGCACACAGTACGTATCGGCGGTATACAGGCAAACATTACGTAATATCGGTGGTATACAAGCACACAGTACGTATCAGCGGTATACAGGCACACAGTACGTATCGGCGGTATACAGGCACACAGTACGTATCGGTGGTATACAGGCACACAGTACGTATCGGCGGTATACAGGCACACAGTACGTATCGGCAGTATACAGGCACACATTACGTATCGGCGGTATACACACACATTACGTATCGGTGGTATACAGGCACACATTACGTATCGGCGGTATAAAGGCACACATTACGTATCGGTGGTATACAGGCACACATTACGTAATATCGGTGGTATACAGGCACACATTACGTAATATCGGTGGTATACAGGCACACATTACGTAATATCGGCGGTATACAGGCACACATTACGTATATGTGGTATACAGGCACACATTACGTAATATCGGTGGTATACAGGCACACATTACGTAATATCGGTGGTATACAGGCACGCATTACGTATCGGTGATATACAGGCACACAGTACGTATCGGCGGTATACAGGCACACATTACGTAATATCGGTGGTATACAGGCACACATTACGTATCGGTGGTATACAGGCACACATTACGTATCGGTGGTATACAGGCACACATTACGCATCGGTGGTATACAGGCACACATTACGTAATATCGGTGGTATACAGGCACACATTACGTAATATCGGCGGTATACAGACACACGGTACGTATAGGTGGTATACAGGCACACATTACGTAATATCGGTGGTATACAGGCACACATTACGTAATATCGGTGGTATACAGGCACACATTACGTAATATCGGCGGTATACAGGCACACATTACGTATATGTGGTATACAGGCACACATTACGTAATATCGGTGGTATACAGGCACACATTACGTAATATCGGTGGTATACAGGCACGCATTACGTATCGGTGATATACAGGCACACAGTACGTATCGGCGGTATACAGGCACACATTACGTAATATCGGTGGTATACAGGCACACATTACGTATCGGTGGTATACAGGCACACATTACGTATCGGTGGTATACAGGCACACATTACGCATCGGTGGTATACAGGCACACATTACGTAATATCGGTGGTATACAGGCACACATTACGTAATATCGGCGGTATACAGACACACGGTACGTATAGGTGGTATACAGGCACACATTACGTAATATCGGTGGTATACAGGCACACATTACGTATCGGCGGTATACAGGCACACAGTACGTATCGGCGGTATACAGGCACACATTACGTATCGGCAGTATACAGGCACACATTACGTATCGGCAGTATACAGGCACACATTACGTAATATCGGTGGTATACAGGCACACAGTACATATCGGCGGTATACAGGCACACATTACGTATCGGCAGTATACAGGCACACATTACGTAATATCGGTGGTATACAGGCACACAGTACGTATCGGCGGTATACAGGCACACATTACGTAATATCGGCTGTATACAGGCACACATTACGTGATATCGGTGGTATACAAGCACACAGTACGTATCGGCGGTATACAGGCACACAGTACGTATCGGCGGTATACAAGCACACAGTACGTATCGGTGGTATACAAGCACACAGTACGTATCGGCGGTATACAGGCACACAGTACGTATCAATGGTATACTGGCACACAGTACGTAATATCGGTGGTATACAAGCACACAGTACGTATCGGCGGTATACAGGCACACATTACGTAATATCGGTGGTATACAGGCACACATTACGTACTATCGGTGGTATACAGGCACACAGTACGTAATATCGGCTGTATACAGGCACACATTACGTAATATCGGTGGTATACAGGCAAACAGTACGTAATATCGGTGGTATACAAGCACACAGTACGTATCGGCGGTATACAGGCACACATTACGTAATATGGGTGGTATACAGGCACACATTACGTAATATGGGTGGTATACAGGCACACATTACGTAATATCGGTGGTATACAGGCACACATTACGTAAAACCGGTGGTATACAGGCACACATTACGTAATATCGGTGGTATACAGGCACACTACGTAATATCGGTGGTATACAGGCACACATTACGTAATACCGGTGGTATACAGGCACACATTACGTAATATCGGTGGTATACAAGCACACAGTACGTATCGGCGGTATACAGGCACACATTACGTAATATCGGTGGTATACAGGCACACATTACGTAATAACGGTGGTATACATGCGCACATTACGTAATATCGGTGGTATACAAACACACAGTACGTATCGGCGGTATACAGCCACACATTACGTAATATCGGCGGTATACAGGCACACATTACGTAATATCGGTGGTATACAAGCACACAGTACGTATCGGCGGTATACAGGCATACATTACGTAATATCGGTGGTATACAAGCACACAGTACGTATCGGTGGTATACAGGCACACATTACGTAATATCGGCGGTATACAGGCACACAGTACGTAATATCGGTGGTATACAGGCACACAGTACGTAATATCGGTGGTATACAGGCACACATTACGTAATATCGGTGGTATACAGGCACACATTACGTAATATCGGTGGTATATAGGCACAGAGTACGTAATATCGGTGGTATACAGGCACACAGTACGTAATATCGGCTGTATACAGGCACACATTACGTAATATAGGTGGTATACATGCACACATTACGTAATATCGGTGGTATACAAGCACACAGTACGTATCGGCGGTATACAGGCACACAGTACGTATCGGTGGTATACAGGCACACATTACGTAATATTGGTGGTATACAAGCACACAGTACGTATCGGCGGTATACAGGCACACATTACGTAATATCGGTGGTATACAGGCACACATTACGTAATATCGGTGGTATACAGGCACACATTACGTAATATCGGTGGTATACAGGTACACATTACGTAATATCGGTGGTATATAGGCACACATTACGTAATACCGGTGGTATACAGGCACACATTACGTAATATCGGTGGTATACAGGCACACATTACGTAATATCGGTGGTATACAGGCACACAGTACGTATCGGTAGTATACAGGCACACAGTACGTATCGGCGGTATACAGGCACACATTACGTAATATGGGTGGTATACAGGCACACATTACGTAATATGGGTGGTATACAGGCACACATTACGTAATATCGGTGGTATACAGGCACACATTACGTAATACCGGTGGTATACAGGCACACATTACGTAATATCGGTGGTATACAGGCACACATTACGTAATATCGGTGGTATACAGGCACACACTACGTATCGGTAGTATACAGGCACACAGTACGTATCGGCGGTATACAGGCACACATTACGTAATATCGGTGGTATACAAGCACACAGTACGTATCGGCGGTATACAGGCACACATTACGTAATATCGGTGGTATACAGGCACACATTACGTAATATCGGTGGTATACAGGCACACATTACGTAATATCGGTGGTATACAAGCACACAGTACGTATCGGCGGTATGCAGGCACACATTACGTAATATCGACGGTATACAGGCACACATTACGTAATATCGGTGGTATACAAGCACACAGTACGTATCGGCGGTATACAGGCACACATTACGTAATATCGGCGGTATACAAGCACACATTACGTATCGGCGGTATACAGGCACACATTACGTAATATCGGCGGTATACAGGCACACAGTACGTAATATCGGTGGTATACAGGCACACAGTACGTAATATCGGTGGTATACAGGCACACATTACGTAATATCGGTGGTATACAGGCACACATTACGTAATATCGGTGGTATACAGGCACACAGTACGTAATATCGGTGGTATACAGGCACACAGTACGTAATATCGGCTGTATACAGGCACACATTACGTAATATCGGTGATATACAAGCACACAGTACGTATCGGCGGTATACAGGCACACATTACGTAATATCGGTGGTATACAGGCACACATTACGTAATATCGGTGGTATACAGGCACACATTACGTAATATCGGTGGTATACAGGCACACAGTACGTATCGGCGGTATACAGGCACACATTACGTAATATCGGTGGTATACAAGCACACAGTACGTATCGGCGGTATACAGGCACACATTATGAAATATCGGCGGTATACAAGCACACATTACGTATCGGCGGTATACAGGCACACAGTACGTATCGGTGGTATACAGGCACACAGTACGTAATATCGGTGGTATACAGGCACACATTACGTAATATCGGTGGAATACAGGCACACAGTACGTATCGGTGCTATACAGGCACACAGTACGTATCGGCGGTATACAGGCCACAGTACGTATCGGCGGTATACAGGCACACAGTACGTATCGGCGGTATACAGGCACACAGTACGTATCGGTGGTATACAGGCACACATTACGTAATATCGGCGGTATACAAGCACACAGTACGTATCGGCGGTGTACAGGCACACAGTACGTATCGGCGGTATACAGGGACACATTACGTAATATCGGTGGTATACAAGCACACAGTACGTATCAGCGGTATACAGGCACGCAGTACGTATCGGCAGTATACAGGCACACATTACGTAATATCGGTGGTATACAAGCACACAGTACGTATCGGCGGTATACAGGCACACAGTACGTATCAGCGGTATACAGGCACACAGCACGCATCTGCGGTATACAGGCACACAGTACGTATCGGCAGTATACAGGCACACATTGCGTAATGTCGGTGGTATACAGGCACACAGTACGTATCGGCGGTATACAGGCACACAGTACGTATCGGCGGTATACAGACACACATTACGAATCGGTGGTATACAGGCACACAATACGTATCGGCAGTATACAGGCACACAGTACGTATCGGCCGTATACAGGCACACATTACGTAATATCGGTGGTATACAGGCGCACAGTACGTATCGGCGGTATACAGGCACACAGTACGTATCGGCGGTATACAGGCACACATTACGTATCGGCAGTATACAGGCACACATTACGTATCGGCAGTATACAGGCACACAGTACGTATCGGCGGTATACAGGCACACATTACGCAATATCGGCGGTATACAGGCACACAGTACGTAATATCGGTGGTATACAGGCACACAGTACGTATCGGCGGTATACAGGCACACATTACGTAATATCGGTGGTATACAGGCACACAGTAAGTATCGGCGGCATACAGGCAAACAGTACATATCGGCGGTATACAGGCACACATTACGTAATATCGGTGGTATACAGGCACACAGTACGTATCGGCGGTATACAGGCACACAGTACGTATCGGCGGTATACAGGCACACATTACGTAATATCGGTGGTATACAAGCACACAGTACGTATCGACGGTATACAGGCACACAGTACGTATCGGCGGTATACAGGAAAACATTACGTAATATCGGTGGTATACAAGCACACAGTACGTATCAGCGGTATACAGGCACACATTACGTAATATCGGCGGTATACAGGCACACAGTACGTATCGGCGGTATACGGGCACACAGTACGTATCGGTGGTATACAGGCACACAGTACGTAATATCGGCGGTATACAGACACACAGTACGTATCGGGGTATACAGGCACACAGTACGTATCGGCGGTATACAGGCACACAGTACGTATCGGTGGTATACAGGCACACAGTACGTTTCGGCGGTATACAGGCACACAGTACGTATCGGCAGTATACAGGCACACATTACGTATCGGCGGTATACAGACACACATTACGTATCGGCGGTATAAAAGCACACATTACGTATCGGTGGTATACAGGCACACATTACGTAATATCGGTGGTATACAGGCACACATTACGTAATATCGGCTGTATACAGGCACACATTACGTAATATCGGTGGTATACAAGCACACAGTACGTATCGGCGGTATACAGGCACACATTACGTAATATCGGTGGTATACAGGCACACATTACGTAATATCGGTGGTATACAGGCACACATTACGTAATATCGGTGGTATACAGGCACACAGTACGTATCGGCGGTATACAGGCACACATTACGTAATATCGGTGGTATACAAGCACACAGTACGTATCGGCGGTATACAGGCACACATTATGTAATATCGGCGGTATACAAGCACACATTACGTATCGACGGTATACAGGCACACAGTACGTATCGGTGGTATACAGGCACACAGTACGTAATATCGGTGGTATACAGGCACACATTACGTAATTTCGGTGGAATATAGGCACACAGTACGTATCGGTGCTATACAGGCACACAGTACGTATCGGCGGTATACAGGCCACAGTACGTATCGGCGGTATACAGGCACACAGTACGTATCGGCGGTATACAAGCACACAGTACGCATCGGCGGTGTACAGGCACATAGTACGTATCGGCGGCATACAGGCACACATTACGTAATATCGGTGGTATACAAGCACACAGTACGTATCAGCGGTATACAGGCACGCAGTACGTATCGGCGGTATACAGGCACACATTACGTAATATCGGTGGTATACAAGCACACAGTACGTATCGGCGGTATACAGGCACACAGTACGTATCAGCGGTATACAGGCACACAGTACGTATCTGCGGTATACAGGCACACAGTACGTATCGGCAGTATACAGGCACACATTGCGTATCGTCGGTATACAGGCACACAGTACGTATCGGCGGTATACAGGCACACAGTACGTATCGGCGGTATACAGACAGAAAGTATGTATCGGCAGTATACAGGCACATATTACTTATCGGCGGCATATAGGCACACAGTACGTATCGGCGGTATACAGGCACACAGTACGTATCGGCGGTATACAGACAGACAGTATGTATCGGTGGTATACAGGCACACAGTACGTATCGGCAGTATACAGGCACACAGTACGTATCGGCCGTATACAGGCACACATTACGTAATGTCGGTGGTATACAGGCACACAGTACGTATCGGCGGTATACAGGCACACAGTACGTATCGGCGGTATACAGACACACATTACGAATCGGTGGTATACAGGCACACAGTACGTATCGGCAGTATACAGGCACACAGTACGTATCGGCCGTATACAGGCACACATTACGTAATATCGGTGGTATACAGGCGCACAGTACGTATCGGCGGTATACAGGCACACAGTACGTATCGGCGGTATACAGGCACACATTACGTATCGGCAGTATACAGGCACACATTACGTATCGGCAGTATACAGGCACACAGTACGTATCGGCGGTATACAGGCACACATTACGTAATATCGGCGGTATACAGGCACACAGTACGTAATATCGGTGGTATACAGGCACACAGTACGTATCGGCGGTATACAGGCACACATTACGTAATATCGGTGGTATATAGGCACACAGTACGTATCGGCGGTATACAGGCAAACAGTACGTATCGGCGGTATACAGGCACACATTACGTAATATCGGTGGTATACAGGCACACAGTACGTATCGGCGGTATACAGGCACACAGTACGTATCGGCGGTATACAGGCACACATTACGTAATATCGGTGGTATACAAGCACACAGTACGTATCGACGGTATACAGGCACACAGTACGTATCGGCGGTATACAGGCAAACATTACGTAATATCGGTGGTATACAAGCACACAGTACGTATCAGCGGTATACAGGCACACATTACGTAATATCGGCGGTATACAGGCACACAGTACGTATCGGCGGTATACGGGCACACAGTACGTATCGGTGGTATACGGGCACACAGTACGTAATATCGGCGGTATACAGACACACAGTACGTATCGGCGGTATACAGGCACACAGTACGTATCGGCGGTATACAGGCACACAGTACGTATCGGTGGTATACAGGCACACAGTACGTTTCGGCGGTATACAGGCACACAGTACGTATCGGCAGTATACAGGCACACATTACGTATCGGCGGTATACAGACACACATTACGTATCGGTGGTAAACAGGCACACATTACGTATCGGCGGTATAAAAGCACACATTACGTATCGGTGGTATACAGGCACACATTACGTAATATCGGTGGTATACAGGCACACATTACGTAATATCGGTGGTATACAGGCACACATTACGTAATATCGGCGGTATACAGGCGCACATTACGTATATGTGGTATACAGGCACACATTACGTAATATCGGTGGTATACAGGCACACATTACGTAATATCGGTGGTATACAGGCACACATTACGTATCGGCGGTATACAGGCACACATTACGTAATATCGGTGGTATACAGGCACACATTACGTATCGGTGGTATACAGGCACACATTACGTATCGGTGGTATACAGGCACACATTACGTATCGGTGGTATACAGGCACACATTACGTAATATCGGTTGTATACAGGCACACATTACGTAATATCGGTGGTATACAAGCACACAGTACGTATCGGCGGTATACAGGCACACATTACGTAATATCGGTGGTATACAGGCACACATTACGTAATATCGGTGGTATACAGGCACAAATTACGTAATATCGGTGGTATACAGGCACACAGTACGTATCGGCGGTATACAGGCACACATTACGTAATATCGGTGGTATACAAGCACACAGTACGTATCGGCGGTATACAGGCACACATTATGTAATATCGGCGGTATACAAGCACACATTACGTATCGGCGGTATACAGGCACACAGTACGTATCGGTGGTATACAGGCACACAGTACGTAATATCGGTGGTATACAGGCACACATTACGTAATTTCGGTGGAATATAGGCACACAGTACGTATCGGTGCTATACAGGCACACAGTACGTATCGGCGGTATACAGGCCACAGTACGTATCGGCGGTATACAGGCACACAGTACGTATCGGCGGTATACAAGCACACAGTACGTATCGGCGGTGTACAGGCACATAGTACGTATCGGCGGCATACAGGCACACATTACGTAATATCGGTGGTATACAAGCACACAGTACGTATCAGCGGTATACAGGCACGCAGTACGTATCGGCGGTATACAGGCACACATTACGTAATATCGGTGGTATACAAGCACACAGTACGTATCGGCGGTATACAGGCACACAGTACGTATCAGCGGTATACAGGCACACAGTACGTATCTGCGGTATACAGGCACACAGTACGTATCGGCAGTATACAGGCACACATTGCGTATCGTCGGTATACAGGCACACAGTACGTATCGGCGGTATACAGGCACACAGTACGTATCGGCGGTATACAGACAGACAGTATGTATCGGCAGTATACAGGCACATATTACTTATCGGCGGCATATAGGCACACAGTACGTATCGGCGGTATACAGGCACACAGTACGTATCGGCGGTATACAGACAGACAGTATGTATCGGTGGTATACAGGCACACAGTACGTATCGGCAGTATACAGGCACACAGTACGTATCGGCCGTATACAGGCACACATTACGTAATGTCGGTGGTATACAGGCACACAGTACGTATCGGCGGTATACAGGCACACAGTATGTATCGGCGGTATACAGACACACATTACGAATCGGTGGTATACAGGCACACAGTACGTATCGGCAGTATACAGGCACACAGTACGTATCGGCCGTATACAGGCACACATTACGTAATATCGGTGGTATACAGGCGCACAGTACGTATCGGCGGTATACAGGCACACAGTACGTATCGGCGGTATACAGGCACACATTACGTATCGGCAGTATACAGGCACACATTACGTATCGGCAGTATACAGGCACACAGTACGTATCGGCGGTATACAGGCACACATTACGTAATATCGGCGGTATACAGGCACACAGTACGTAATATCGGTGGTATACAGGCACACAGTACGTATCGGCGGTATACAGGCACACATTACGTAATATCGGTGGTATATAGGCACACAGTACGTATCGGCGGTATACAGGCAAACAGTACGTATCGGCGGTATACAGGCACACATTACGTAATATCGGTGGTATACAGGCACACAGTACGTATCGGCGGTATACAGGCACACAGTACGTATCGGCGGTATACAGGCACACATTACGTAATATCGGTGGTATACAAGCACACAGTACGTATCGACGGTATACAGGCACACAGTACGTATCGGCGGTATACAGGCAAACATTACGTAATATCGGTGGTATACAAGCACACAGTACGTATCAGCGGTATACAGGCACACATTACGTAATATCGGCGGTATACAGGCACACAGTACGTATCGGCGGTATACGGGCACACAGTACGTATCGGTGGTATACGGGCACACAGTACGTAATATCGGCGGTATACAGACACACAGTACGTATCGGCGGTATACAGGCACACAGTACGTATCGGCGGTATACAGGCACACAGTACGTATCGGTGGTATACAGGCACACAGTACGTTTCGGCGGTATACAGGCACACAGTACGTATCGGCAGTATACAGGCACACATTACGTATCGGCGGTATACAGACACACATTACGTATCGGTGGTAAACAGGCACACATTACGTATCGGCGGTATAAAACCACACATTACGTATCGGTGGTATACAGGCACACATTACGTAATATCGGTGGTATACAGGCACACATTACGTAATATCGGTGGTATACAGGCACACATTACGTAATATCGGCGGTATACAGGCGCACATTACGTATATGTGGTATACAGGCACACATTACGTAATATCGGTGGTATACAGGCACACATTACGCAATATCGGTGGTATACAGGCACACATTACGTATCGGTGATATACAGGCACACAGTACGTATCGGCGGTATACAGGCACACATTACGTAATATCGGTGGTATACAGGCACACATTACGTATCGGTGGTATACAGGCACACATTACGTATCGGTGGTATACAGGCACACATTACGTATCGGTGGTATACAGGCACACAATACGTAATATCGGTGGTATACAGGCACACATTACGTAATATCGGCGGTATACAGACACACAGTACGTATAGGTGGTATACAGGCACACATTACGTAATATCGGTGGTATACAGGCACACATTACGTATCGGCGGTATACAGGCACACAGTACGTATCGGCGGTATACAGGCACACATTACGTATCGGCAGTATACAGGCACACATTACGTATCGGCAGTATACAGGCACACATTACGTAATATCGGTGGTATACAGGCACACAGTACATATCGGCGGTATACAGGCACACATTACGTATCGGCAGTATACAGGCACACATTACGTAATATCGGTGGTATACAGGCACACAGTACGTATCGGCGGTATACAGGCACACATTACGTAATATCGGCTGTATACAGGCACACATTACGTGATATCGGTGGTATACAAGCACACAGTACGTATCGGCGGTATACAGGCACACAGTACGTATCGGCGGTATACAAGCACACAGTACGTATCGGTGGTATACAAGCACACAGTACGTATCGGCGGTATACAGGCACACAGTACGTATCAATGGTATACTGGCACACAGTACGTAATATCGGTGGTATACAAGCACACAGTACGTATCGGCGGTATACAGGCACACATTACGTAATATCGGTCGTATACAGGCACACATTACGTACTATCGGTGGTATACAGGCACACAGTACGTAATATCGGCTGTATACAGGCACACATTACGTAATATCGGTGGTATACAGGCACACAGTACGTAATATCGGTGGTATACAAGCACACAGTACGTATCGGCGGTATACAGGCACACATTACGTAATATCGGTGGTATACAGGCACACATTACGTAATATGGGTGGTATACAGGCACACATTACGTAATATCGGTGGTATACAGGCACACATTACGTAATACCGGTGGTATACAGGCACACATTACGTAATATCGGTGGTATACAGGCACACATTACGTAATATCGGTGGTACACAGGCACACATTACGTAATACCGGTGGTATACAGGCACACATTACGTAATATCGGTGGTATACAAGCACACAGTACGTATCGGCGGTATACAGGCACACATTACGCAATATCGGTGGTATACAGGCACACATTACGTAATATCGGCGGTATACAGGCACACAGTACGTAATATCGGTGGTATACAGGCACACTACGTAATATCGGTGGTATTACGTTCGGGCGCGCGCGCTACACAGGCGACCCCCGGCCGCTCCGCAGTGTTTGTGTTCTACTCGCGGAATTAAACGCTAGTCCTCGTGAAAATTAGTGTCTACGTGTTCATCATCATCAGCTTCACCATTGTGCAACGCCGCAAGTACTGTGAGTTGTGTATATCATTCAAAAACTACGTTCCAAGATTTATATTTCGAAAGCTGTGTTAACTGCGTCAAGCCGTCTCAAGGAAGTTCTTTGTCAGTCAAAGCGGTGGAAAGTGTCAATATTGGAGTTGACAAGGTGCCAATTTAACTCAACAGTGAAACAGTGAAATTGAAGGGCTTGTTATTTAATTCTCTCAAGATTCCTGCGTCAATTCTCCATAACTACTTCTTTTCCGACGCGTATGCGCGCGATGGCAGCGCGGAGGACTTCACCCTTCCGGCTCCCCCTGCCCGTTGTCATGGAAACCGGGGCAGCCGGAGGGAGACCCGCTGACCAGGGGACGTCGCCCGGCTAATGTCAACAATGCCGGGCGACGGGGCAGTGACGGGGGCCCGCTCCCGCCGGCCCGCACACCGCGGGTGTCGCGGCGGGTGGAGGGTCCGCCGAGCCAAAGCGAGAGGAAGCGGCGAACAGCAAACCGCTCCGGACGTTGGGGTAACACCACCCCGCCGTGTAGGGCGTCCACCAACACCGAATCCAGACAACCCTCTCCAGCACGCTGGGGCGTTGCCCTCCCGTGTAGGACGCCACACCTCACCACAGCGCAGCAGAACGCTCGCTCAGCCGCCACGCCAACTTATCGAACCACCACGACTCAACGAGAGGCAAACCAGACGAGCGTGTGTCACACACCCGGACAACAACACCGCATCAGACGGCGTTCCATCGGAGACGACGACGCGCGGAAAACTGTCACTGGAGCTGTTAAATGTGCAGTCCCTTCTTCCAAAATTACCGGACATTCGCACTGATGTTTCCCTTCGGTCTCCAGAAATGCTATGTTTTACTGAGACCAATCTGAAGTCAACGACGCCAGACCGATTTATTACAATTCCAGGGTATCGCCTTTTTCGGCTGGACAGAAAAACAGGACGTAAAAAATCTGGAGGAGGGGTCGCAATATTTGTGAAGGAACATTTATCCGCCAATATAATTAAAGTGAAAACGACTGGATCAGACTCTTATGTAGAGGCGCTCTGGGTCAAGGTGAAAATTGACAAAAAGAAAGCAGCCACTTTGGCTTGTGTCTATCGACCACCTTCATCAAACCACGCTCAAATTCAAGCGGATTTCAACGATTTAGAGGAACAAATCCAACAAATAATTACGGCCTCTTCATCTCACCGTATCATTTTAGCGGGTGATCTGAATTCAGACCCTCAAACAAATCCAGCAGCAAATGAAAGGCTTCGGGAATTAGAAAGGTACGGGCTGAACTGTGTAGTACGCGAACCTACCTTTTATCGTGACCGTACGCGCTCATTACTTGATGTTGTGCTGATGTCTGATTCGTTGTGTAACGACCGATCACTAACAATGTGTTCTGTCCAAAAATGTGATTACGCGAGCCACCACCGTCGCGTATGTGTGGGAGTAACGGTGCCCCGAGCCAGACAAAGGGCGCAGTACAGGACGGGCCGGAGATGGCGAACATTCGATAATGGTGCGTTTTTGACCGATGTAAGGAGCATTGGATGGCACTCTGTTGTAAAACAAAATGAAACATGTCAACAGCAGTGGGAGGCTTTTTCAAATACGCTTAACGAAATGTTAGACTTCCATGCTCCTATCAGAAAATTTAGAGTTCACAACCCCCGTCCCCCACCGGTTTCGAATGAAACCCTCAATCTGATGAAGCAGCGCAAACGATATAAAGAAACAAACGATCCAGCGTATCAGGAAATCAACACATTAACTAAACGGGCGATTCGCAAAGACTGTCGGGCAGATATAGCAAACCGCGTCCACAACTCAACATCCTCGTCATTGTTTCAGAAATTAAAATATGTAATTGCACCTAAACGTGGATACACAAAGCAACCGCAAAATTTAACACCAGATGACCTGAACGATTACTTTTCAGCAGTAGGTACACACACTAGAGACGAGGTGGTTGCCGACTTCGACCGTTCGGGCCGAGAGAAGCTTTTTACTCGACTACCTAGGGTCAACGCTGGGTCAATGAGGCTCACACCAGTCACGTTGACTGAACTAAGGTGTGCTTTATTTTCACTATCCAACAAAGACTCTTCAATAGAAGGCGACGTCCCAATCCAAATTTTAAAACTGACATTTGATGCAATTGGACGCTACCTTTTACGTATCATCAACACTAGCTTTGTCTCTGAAACCGTGCCCTCTGCCTGGAAAAGGGCGACCGTCATTCCTCTATTTAAAAGAGACGATCCATCTAAAGCATCAAATTTTAGACCTATCACGAAAGTTCCTGGTATATGCAAAGTAGTAGAAAAGTTAGTACAAAAACAGTTGACAAGCTACCTCCAGAGCCAAAATCTATTGAGCGAAGATCAACATGGTTTCTTGCCGCAACATTCGACATGTACCGCCCTATTGACAATGACTGACGAAATTCTCAGGGGCATGGATCGATCCCAAATTTCCATATTGGTTCTCATTGATTTGAGTCGCTGCTTCGATGTTATTGATCACAAAACGCTCATTAATAAATTATAATTGTTGCAAATTTCATCAGGCTGGTTTAAAAGCTACCTACACGGACACGTACAACGGGTTAAAGTAGGGGAAAGTTTTTCAAAGCCACTTCCTATCACAATTGGGACTTTCCAGGGTACTTGTCTCGGCCCATTACTGTACAACATTGCTAGCAACGATCTCGCATGCCACATTCCAGCTAAAATCAATGGCTTCAAGGTCACATCGGTGCGTTATGCCGATGACACACAGCTCGCTGTCACAGGCCCTCGAGATCAAATTGGGGAACTACAAAGGAGCATGGAAGAGTTGCTAGTAACGATGTCAACGTGGTTCCAACAACATGGCATGAAGGTTAATGCGGCAAAAACTGAATTTATTTTGTGTGGAGACAGGAGGCAGTTAAAGCGTATTGCGCAGCCCCCATTATTTTATTTTATGGGAGAGCAAATTCAATGTTCCAACAAAGTCAACAATTTAGGAGTGGTGATGGATGAAACATTGTCATGGGAATATCATATAAAAAACATCACTGATCGCTGCTTTGGAATTTTGATCGGATTAAGCCATGTAAAGCATGCCTTGCCCGCTGAAGTGTTGCCGCGCATTGTCGATTGTCTGGTGCTATCACATGTGAGATACTGTGTACAAGTGTATGGCAGTGCCAGTGTGACGTCTCTTAAGAACATCCAAAAAATCTTAAATTTTGCCGCACGAGTCATATCAGGACGCAGGAAATACGACCACATCTCTGATGTATTGCGTGAATTAGGTTGGCTAAATGCGTTAGATTTAGTAAAATACTCTGACTTGTGCATGTTGCATAAGGTTATAACTAGAGCGAAACCTTCGTCGTTGGCGTCGCGCATCCAGTTCAACTACGAAATACTGGAGCGTGATACCCGACAATCGAAACATCTAGCCTTGCCTCGACCTAGAAACAATCACGTAAAGCGCACATTCTTGTATAGGGCTAGCCATTCATACAATGCGCATATTTAATCTCAGTGTGTTCTGAATGCAGTGTCGCCCATTATATTTTACATTGCTCAATAATTTTACGATGTCGGCAAAACAGGGCAAACTGTTTTAGCTCACTTTTTACTGTTTTAGCTCACTCATTTTTATGTTCATGTATGGAAGACCGAAGAATAACCCTGTCGTGTGGAACGGTCTGTTTACGTTAATACATACATACATACATACACATTACGTAATATCGGTGGTATACAGGCACACAGTACGTAATATCGGTGGTATACAGGCACACAGTACGTAATATCGGTGGTATACAGGCACACAGTACGTAATATCGGCTGTATACAGGCACATATTACGTAATATAGGTGGTATACATGCACACATTACGTAATATCGGTGGTATACAAGCACACAGTACGTATCGGCGGTATACAGTACGTATCGGTGGTATACAGGCACACATTACGTAATATCGGTGGTATACAAGCACACAGTACGTATCGGCGGTATACAGGCACACATTACGTAATATCGGTGGTATACAGGCACACATTACGTAATATCGGTGGTATACAGGCACACATTGCGTAATATGGGTGGTATACAGGCACACATTACGTAATATCGGTGGTATACAGGCACACATTACGTAATACCGGTGGTATACAGGCACACATTACGTAATACCGGTGGTATACAGGCACACATTACGTAATATCGGTGGTATACAGGCACACATTACGTAATATCGGTGGTATACAGGCACACAGTACGTATCGGTAGTATACAGGCACACAGTACGTATCGGCGGTATACAGGCACACATTGCGTAATATCGGCGGTATACAGGCACACATTACGTAATATCGGTGGTATACAAGCACACAGTACGTATCGGCGGTATACAGGCACACATTACGTAATATCGGTGGTATACAAGCACACAGTACGTATCGGCGGTATACAGGCACACATTACGTAATATCGGCGGTATACAGGCACACAGTACGTAATATCGGTGGTATACAGGCACACAGTACGTAATATCGGTGGTATACAGGCACACATTACGTAATATCGGTGGTATACAAGCACACAGTACGTATCGGCGGTATACAGGCACACATTACGTAATATCGGTGGTATACAGGCACACATTACGTAATATCGGTGGTATACAGGCACACATTACGTAATATCGGTGGTATACAGGCACACAGTACGTATCGGCGGTATACAGGCACACATTACGTAATATCGGCGGTATACAGGCACACATTACGTAATATCGGTGGTATACAGGCACACAGTACGTAATATCGGTGGTATAGAGGCACACATTACGTAATATCGGAGGTATAGAGGCACACATTACGTAATATCAGTGGTATACAGGCACACATTACGTAATATCGGTGGTATACAGGCACACATTACGTAATATCGGTGGTATACAGGCACACAGTACGTAATATCGGTGGTATACAGGCACACAGTACGTAATATCGGTGGTATACAAGCACACAGTACGTAATATCGGAGGTATACAGGCACACAGTACGTAATATCGGTGGTATACAGGCACACAGTACGTAATATCGGTGGTATACAGGCACACATTACGTAATATCGGTGGTATACAGGCACACATTACGTAATATCGGTGGTATAGAGGCACACATTACGTAATATCGGTGGTATACAGGCACACAGTACGTAATATCGGTGGTATACAGGCACGCATTACGTAATATCGGTGGTATAGAGGCACACATTACGTAATATCAGTGGTATACAGGCACACAGTACGTAATCTCGGTGGTATACAGGCCAGACTTGTCAATGATTCATATTTGTCATGAGTCGATTCACAGTGATTCGCGGACCACAATGAATGATTAAATCATGATTCAATCACTCAACATTACCATAATGAATGATTCAATCATGATTCAATCACTCAACATTACCATAATGAATGATTCAATCTTGATTCAATCACTCAACATTAAAGGGAAGTGTCAACTCCTTTGTCTAAATCCTTCGATTTTGAATGTGCGACTCTAAGATTTTATGAGCGTGATAGGGAGGTCATGCTCTACCTGTGTCAATTTTCATGCACATCAGAATAGTCTGCTGTTTGACCTTAAACATATGACCTGCTCTAACTCCTTTGATTTTAAATGTGAGACTCTAAGATTTTACCAGAATGATCACTAGGTCGTGATCTATCTGCGTACCAATTTTGAAGCCAATCCAAATAGTCCGCGAATGTATTTCCGAATGTGAATGTGAGCCAATTGGACAAGCGTGTTGTTTATTTTGATTATAAAATGATATTCATAATATTGATTATAATTGCAAATTCCAAGTTCCAAAAGCATTAATGACTTTACGTTTCACTTTTTTTAAGCGAATAGAACATTTATTTTGATTTTGCATTAGGTATGATTTTTTTTTTTATAAAGCATGATGTGGAATAAAGCGGCGCCTATGCGACAGTGATATTTGGGACATGCGGAGGTCATGTAAATGTTTGTTTATGATTTAGTTGTTGATATGGTATAGCCTAGAAATTAGGAAAAGGTGGGTACCTTTTGATAATTTTTCGTGTGAAAAAGGTGTGCGTATACTGTGTGGTTTATGAACCAAAGTATGAGTTAGTTACCTTTGCTAAGTATTTAGGTACCTACCCCTAACCCTACCAGTTCCAAGGTATTCACCTAGTTAGGGCTGATTGAACAGTGGCTTTGTGTCCACTGGAGTTGAACACAAAGCCTCACTTTCTTTACGCATAGATGAATTACAGGCTACAGCTCAGGACACAGAGCTCATATAATTGGCCATTAAGTGCCTGGTTTGTCCACAGGGCACAGATGAATGCTGGGCCGCTGGCATATTTTGTGGACAGTTTATGCTGTTCGACCAAAAAAGAACGATTCTTTGAGCAATGGATGATTCAATCAGCCTATTTTCTCTGTATGAATGATTCAATCAGTGACTCACAACAGGTTTGCGCATGAGGTGAATCGATTCATGAGTCATTCATTTGAAATAAGAATGATTCAATCACAAGTAGTCGAATCACATTGAATCATTGACAAGTCTGATACAGGCACACATTACGTAATATCGGTGGTATACAGGCACACATTACGTAATATCGGTGGTATACAGGCACACATTACGTAATATCGGTGGTATACAGGCACACATTACGTAATATCGGTGGTATACAGGCACACAGTACGTAATATCGGTGGTATACAGGCACACATTACGTATCGGTGGTATACAGGCACACAGTACGTAATATCGGTGGTATACAGGCACATATTACGTAATATCGGTGGTATACAGGCACACATTACGTAATATCGGTGGTATACAGGCACACATTACGTATCGGTGGTATACAGGCACACAGTACGTAATATCGGTGGTATACAGGCACACATTACGTATCGGTGGTATACAGGCACACATTACGTAATATCGGTGGTATACAGGCACACATTACGTAATATCGGTGGTATACAGACACACATTACGTAATATCGGTGGTATACAGGCACACAGTACGTATCGGCGGTATACAGGCACACATTACGTATCGGTGGTATACAGGCACACAGTACGTAATATCGGTAGTATACAGGCACACATTACGTATCGGTGGTATACAGGCACACATTACGTAATATCGGTGGTATATAGGCACACATTACGTAATATCGGTGGTATACAGGCACGCATTACGTAATATGGGTGGTATACAGGCACACAGTACGTAATATCGGTGGTATACAGGCACACATTACGTAATATCGGTGGTATACAGGCACACATTACGTAATATCAGTGGTATACAGGCACACATTACGTAATATCGGTGGTATACAGGCACATCGTCACATTGCCGGGGATAAGAGGGTAGCGGCGGGTAAGAGTACGCACCAGCTGTTTCACCTGCTTAGCAACGTCGGAGGAGCACCATTTAGTGTCATAGGCAAGCCACCATTGCCTTCACAAGATTCACAAAATGTAGACGCGTTGCGGCTTCATTTCTGCCATTCCGAGACACGCTAACTTAGTTTACGTGATGCTAATGTAACATAGAAGGTAACGAAAAATGTTAACATTTCTTAGCAAACACCAGTTGACGTATAATCGTTGGATATTTGGAAAGAGCAGACAAGTTTGGGTGTTGTGTGACAGTGTAATTTTCTCGTTTGGATTGGTGCGCCATATATGAACATGTTCATGTGAGAAGAGTACCCGGCGGCCAACAGTGCGCTGACTGATCTGCAGGCAAGAGTAAGCACAGCCGCCGCCGCCGCCGCCGCCGCCGCCGCCGCCGCCGCCGCCGGCTGGCTCGCCAGCTAGCAGAATGACTGGCGCGTCGGGATTCCGTCTTCATATGAGAACAGGGCCTACCGAGTCTGACCGATAAAATCGGAAACGGCGCCGTGCATGGTCCCAACTCATTTTCGAGAAATGTTGGCAATAGGGGATGCAAGTGCGCACATACTCCTAAATTCATGTCTGGGCATAAACGTGTAAGAGTGAGTCTTGATTCACAGATCATTGCAAAATTTCCAGTCGCTGAAACACACGGCAGCTGTTTTCCTCTTATATACGTAAAGTTCGATGTGCCGAGAAGTGCGTACTCGTACCCGCAGTGAGTGCGTACTGTTTCCCACCCTATCGGGCAAGAGTACACAAATGCAAGGTTTTCGAAAAGTGTTCACCTTCGCCCTACGGTGGGGGGGGGGGGGGGGGCTGATAGCCCCCCCCCCTGTTAACTTCCAAACCAAGCAACTTAGAGGAATGCGGTAAGAACCAGCATGTTGCCTGTCGAGAGGAACCTAACAGTATGCGATTTTTAGATTTCAGGTAAATGGGTGACCTTCCAGGTCAAGTGAATGACCTAAGATCGACCACGTCCAAAAATAGCGGTTGTACAGGGCGCTTAGTATAACTTCCGAACGGAGAGAGATAGAGAGACACCGTAAAAAGTAACGTGATGCCTGTCATAAGTACAATCCAAAGGCATCCCATTTTGAGCATCTAGGTCAACTGGTAACTTTTTGGGCCAGGTCAATGTCACTTTGGGTTCTGACATGACCTTGACAAAAAGGCCATACGTCACGATCTAAAAGTCGTATACACTTCACATTTTTATAGGATACGTATAATTGTTGTAAACTCAGCTACTGAAAATTTTAATGTAAGAGAATTAAGTTGTACAAAGTCAGACTGCCCTGCAGCAAGGGTATAACAAATAAATGCATGTCAAGACTTGCCTTGCAATAAGCAAATCCAATGTTAGATATGTTCACGGTGAACAGCACGTGCCCAGTGTCGTTTCCTCTGTGCTCCGCACCTATCACATCTTCTGTGGACATTTGCACACCAGTGCAGTGTTTGAGAACGCAGTCACCCCCATTGGCTGACCGGTGCGGGGTGATGGGCGCCCGCTGCCGACTCACCCGCTCCAACACACGCGCCCCCTCCATTGGCTGACCGGTGCGGGGTGATGGGCGCCCGCTGCCGACTCACCCGCTCCAACACACGCGCCCCCTCCATTGGCTGACCGGTGCGGGGTGATGGGCGCCCGCTGCCGACTCACCCGCTCCAACACACGCGCTCCCTCCTTGATGGGCGACGGCAGGCCGGCCGTCGAGGTCATGTCGTTCTCCAGGTCGTAACCGACAAACTTGCGCCGGGACGAGTCCAGGAACGACAGCACGTCCCGGGTGCGCACCTTGGGCGTCCAGGGCAGACCTGGCGGCACACCGACGCCCGGCAGGGGGACAGTCAGCAGCAGCCAGCACACGGTCACCCCTCCGTCCGTGGGGGGGGGGGGGGGGCGTCAGCAGCAGCCAGCACACGGCCACCCCGCCGTCCGGGGAGGGGGGGGGGGGGGGCAGGCAGCAGCAGCTAGCACACGGCCACCCCGCCGTCCGCGGGGAGGGGGGGGGGGGGCAGGCAGCAGCAGCCAGCACACGGTCACCCCTCCGTCCGCGGGGGGAGGGAGGGCAGTCAGCAGCAGCCAGCACACGGTCACCCCTCCGTCCGCGGGGGGGGGGGGCGTCAGCAGCAGCCAGCGCACGGCCACCCCGCCGTCCAGGGAGGGGGGGGGGGGGGCAGGCAGCAGCAGCCAGCACACAGTCACCCCTCCGTCCGTGGGGGGGGGGGGGGGCGTCAGCAGCAGCCAGCACACGGCCACCCCGCCGTCCGGGGAGGGGGGGGGGGGGGCAGGCAGCAGCAGCCAGCACACGGTCACCCCTCCGTCCGTGGGGGGGGGGGGGGGGCGTCAGCAGCAGCCAGCACACGGCCACCCCGCCGTCCGGGGAGGGGGGGGGGGGGGGCAGGCAGCAGCAGCCAGCACACGGCCACCCCGCCGTCCGCGGGGAGGGGGGGGGGGCAGGCAGCAGCAGCCAGCACACGGTCACCCCTCCGTCCGCGGGGGGGGGGGCAGTCAGCAGCAGCCAGCACACGGTCACCCCTCCGTCCGCGGGGGGGGGGGGGGCGTCAGCAGCAGCCAGCACACGGCCACCCCGCCGTCCGGGGAGGGGGGGGGGGGCAGGCAGCAGCAGCCAGCACACGTCCACCCCCGCCGTCCGGGAGGGGGGGGGGGGGGTCAGTCAGCAGCCAGCACACGGCCACCCCGCCGTCCGGGAGGGGGGGGGGGCAGTCAGCAGCCAGCACACGTCCACCCCCGCCGTCCGGGAGGGGGGGGGGGGCAGTCAGCAGCCAGCACACGTCCACCCCCGCCGTCCGGGAGGGGGGGGGGCAGTCAGCAGCCAGCACACGGCCACCCCGCCGTCCGGGGGGAGGGGGAAGTCAGCATGCAGCACACGTCCCGAGCCGCTCAGCATGGATACATGGAGTCCGCTAAGCCAGCTAAGCCTACATGGAGTCAGCTAAGCCTACCGACGGCCAAATGCAGCGGGCAGGACCTACACGACTTCACGACCTGGGATTCCATGAGAAAGGAAGCAGCAAAATTAAGGTTCTCTGTTAAATAATACTTTGTAATGTATTTCAGGTCCAACAGAGGCCGGAAAATAAGCACAGCGCACTTCAACCGCGCAGCGCTAAGCCGGTTCTTTTAACGAGTAATTGCTTAGAACAAATTACATGCATAAGCTCTTCAGCCAACCAAGCTGGTTGTTGTGACTGCCAGCGGTTGAACTGCGAATATAATTGTGTGATGTTGATTGGATGTATTGTCTCTGGTCAGTACCTTTGTTGGTCAGCTGGACGGGCGTCTCTCGTCAGTACCTTTGTTGATCAGCTGGACGGGCGTCTCTGGTCAGTACCTTTGTTGATCAGCTGGACGGGCGTCTCTGGTCAGTACCTTTGTTTATCAGCTGGACGGGCGTCTCTGGTCAGTACCTTTGTTGATCAGCTGGACGGGCGTCTCTGGTCAGTACCTTTGTTGATCAGCTGGACGGGCGTCTCTCGTCAGTACCTTTGTTGATCAGCTGGACTCTCGTCAGTACCTTTGTTGGTCAGCTGGACGGGCGTCTCTGGTCAGTACCTTTGTTGATCAGCTGGACGGGCGTCTCTGGTCAGTACCTTTGTTGATCAGCTGGACGGGCGTCTCTGGTCAGTACCTTTGTTGATCAGCTGGACGGGCGTCTCTGATCAGTACCTTTGTTGGTCAGCTGGACGGGCGTCTCTCGTCAGTACCTTTGTTGATCAGCTGGACGGGCGTCTCTGGTCAGTACCTTTGTTGGTCAGCTGGACAGGCGTCTCTCGTCAGTACCTTTGTTGATCAGCTGGACTCTCGTCAGTACCTTTGTTGATCAGCTGGACGGGCGTCTGTGGTCAGTACCTTTGTTGGTCAGCTGGACGGGCGTCTCTGGTCAGTACCTTTGTTTATCAGCTGGACGGGCGTCTCTCGTCAGTACCTTTGTTGATCAGCTGGACTCTCGTCAGTACCTTTGTTGATCAGCTGGACGGGCGTCTCTGGTCAGTACCTTTGTTGGTCAGCTGGACGGGCGTCTCTGGTCAGTACCTTTGTTGATCAGCTGGACGGGCGTCTCTGATCAGTACCTTTGTTGGTCAGCTGGACGGGCGTCTCTGGTCAGTACCTTTGTTGGTCAGCTGGACGGGCGTCTCTGATCAGTACCTTTGTTGATCAGCTGGACGGGCGTCTCTCGTCAGTACCTTTGTTGATCAGCTGGACGGGCGTCTCTGATCAGTACCTTTGTTGATCAGCTGGACGGGCGTCTCTCGTCAGTACCTTTGTTGATCAGCTGGACTCTCGTCAGTACCTTTGTTGATCAGCTGGACGGGCGTCTCTGGTCAGTACCTTTGTTGATCAGCTGAACGGGCGTCTCTCGTCAGTACCTTTGTTGATCAGCTGGACGGGCGTCTCTGATCAGCACCTTTGTTGATCAGCTGGACGGGCGACTCTCGTCAGTACCTTTGTTGGTCAGCTGGACGGGCGTCTCTGGTCAGTACCTTTGTTGGTCAGCTGGACGGGCGTCTCTGGTCAGTACCTTTGTTGATCAGCTGGACGGGCGTCTCTGGTCAGTACCTTTGTTGATCAGCTGGACGGGCGTCTCTGGTCAGTACCTTTGTTGATCAGCTGGACGGGCGTCTCTCGTCAGTACCTTTGTTGATCAGCTGGACGGCCGTCTCTGGTCAGTACCTTTGTTTATCAGCTGGACGGGCGTCTCTCGTCAGTACCTTTGTTGATCAGCTGGACTCTCGTCAGTACCTTTGTTGGTCAGCTGGACGGGCGTCTCTGGTCAGTACCTTTGTTTATCAGCTGGACGGGCGTCTCTGGTCAGTACCTTTGTTTATCAGCTGGACGGGCGTCTCTGGTCAGTACCTTTGTTGATCAGCTGGACGGGCGTCTCTGGTCAGTACCTTTGTTTCTCAGCTGGACGGGCGTCTCTCGTCAGTACCTTTGTTGATCAGCTGGACTCTCGTCAGTACCTTTGTTGGTCAGCTGGACGGGCCTCTCTGGTCAGTACCTTTGTTGATCAGCTGGACGGGCGTCTCTGGTCAGTACCTTTGTTGATCAGCTGGACGGGCGTCTCTGGTCAGTACCTTTGTTGATCAGCTGGACGGGCGTCTCTGGTCAGTACCTTTGTTGATCAGCTGGACGGGCGTCTCTCGTCAGTACCTTTCTTGATCAGCTGGACGGGCGTCTCTCGTCAGTACCTTTGTTGGTCAGCTGGACGGGCGTCTCTGATCAGTACCTTTGTTGGTCAGCTGGACGGGCGTCTCTGATCAGTACCTTTTTTGATCAGCTGGACGGGCGTCTCTCGTCAGTACCTTTGTTGATCAGCTGGACGGGCGTCTCTGATCAGTACCTTTGTTGGTCAGCTGGACGGGCGTCTCTGGTCAGTACCTTTGTTGATCAGCTGGACGGGCGTCTCTGGTCAGTACCTTTGTTGATCAGCTGGACGGGCGTCTCTGGTCAGTAGCTTTGTTGATCAGCTGGACGGGCGTCTCTGGTCAGTACCTTTGTTGATCAGCTGGACGGGCGTCTCTCGTCAGTACCTTTGTTGATCAGCTGGACGGGCGCCTCTGGTCAGTATCTTTGTTGATCAGCTGGACGGGCGTCTCTGGTCAGTACCTTTGTTTATCAGCTGGACGGGCGTCTCTGGTCAGTACCTTTGTTGATCAGCTGGACGGGCGTCTCTGGTCAGTACCCTTGTTGATCAGCTGGACGGGCGTCTCTCGTCAGTACCTTTGTTGATCAGCTGGACTCTCGTCAGTACCTTTGTTGATCAGCTGGACGGGCGTCTCTGGTCAGTACCTTTGTTGATCAGCTGGACGGGCGTCTCTCGTCAGTACCTTTGTTGATCAGCTGGACGGGCGTCTCTGGTCAGTACCTTTATCAGCTGGACGGGCGTCTCTCGTCAGTACCTTTGTTGATCAGCTGGACTCTCGTCAGTACCTTTGTTGGTCAGCTGGACGGGCGTCTCTGGTCAGTACCTTTGTTGATCAGCTGGACGGGCGTCTCTGGTCAGTACCTTTGTTGATCAGCTGGACGGGCGTCTCTGGTCAGTACCTTTGTTGATCAGCTGGACGGGCGTCTCTGGTCAGTACCTTTGTTGATCAGCTGGACGGGCGTCTCTGGTCAGTACCTTTGTTGATCAGCTGGACGGGCGTCTCTCGGCAGTACCTTTGTTGATCAGCTGGACTCTCGTCAGTACCTTTGTTGGTCAGATGGACGGGCGTCTCTGGTCAGTACCTTTGTTGGTCAGCTGGACGGGCGTCTCTGGTCAGTACCTTTGTTGATCAGCTGGACGGGCGTCTCTGGTCAGTACCTTTGTTGATCAGCTGGACGGGCGTCTCTGGTCAGTACCTTTGTTGATCAGCTGGACGGGCGTATCTGGCCAGTACCTTTGTTGATCAGCTGGACGGGCGTCTCTCGTCAGTACCTTTGTTGATCAGCTGGACGGGCGTCTCTGGTCAGTACCTTTATCAGCTGGACGGGCGTCTCTCGTCAGTACCTTTGTTGATCAGCTGGACTCTCGTCAGTACCTTTGTTGGTCAGCTGGACGGGCGTCTCTGGTCAGTACCTTTGTTGGTCAGCTGGACGGGCGTCTCTCGTCAGTACCTTTGTTGATCAGCTGGACGGGCGTCTCTGGTCAGTACCTTTGTTGATCAGCTGGACGGGCGTCTCTGGTCAGTACCTTTGTTTATCAGCTGGACGGGCGTCTCTGGTCAGTACCTTTGTTGATCAGCTGGACGGGCGTCTCTGGTCAGTACCTTTGTTGATCAGCTGGACGGGCGTCTCTCGTCAGTACCTTTGTTGATCAGCTGGACTCTCGTCAGTACCTTTGTTGGTCAGCTGGACGGGCGTCTCTGGTCAGTACCTTTGTTGATCAGCTGGACGGGCGTCTCTGGTCAGTACCTTTGTTGATCAGCTGGACGGGCGTCTCTGGTCAGTACCTTTGTTGATCAGCTGGACGGGCGTCTCTGATCAGTACCTTTGTTGGTCAGCTGGACGGGCGTCTCTCGTCAGTACCTTTGTTGATCAGCTGGACGGGCGTCTCTGGTCAGTACCTTTGTTGGTCAGCTGGACAGGCGTCTCTCGTCAGTACCTTTGTTGATCAGCTGGACTCTCGTCAGTACCTTTGTTGATCAGCTGGACGGGCGTCTGTGGTCAGTACCTTTGTTGGTCAGCTGGACGGGCGTCTCTGGTCAGTACCTTTGTTTATCAGCTGGACGGGCGTCTCTCGTCAGTACCTTTGTTGATCAGCTGGACTCTCGTCAGTACCTTTGTTGATCAGCTGGACGGGCGTCTCTGGTCAGTACCTTTGTTGGTCAGCTGGACGGGCGTCTCTGGTCAGTACCTTTGTTGATCAGCTGGACGGGCGTCTCTGATCAGTACCTTTGTTGGTCAGCTGGACGGGCGTCTCTGGTCAGTACCTTTGTTGGTCAGCTGGACGGGCGTCTCTGATCAGTACCTTTGTTGATCAGCTGGACGGGCGTCTCTCGTCAGTACCTTTGTTGATCAGCTGGACGGGCGTCTCTGATCAGTACCTTTGTTGATCAGCTGGACGGGCGTCTCTCGTCAGTACCTTTGTTGATCAGCTGGACTCTCGTCAGTACCTTTGTTGATCAGCTGGACGGGCGTCTCTGGTCAGTACCTTTGTTGATCAGCTGAACGGGCGTCTCTCGTCAGTACCTTTGTTGATCAGCTGGACGGGCGTCTCTGATCAGCACCTTTGTTGATCAGCTGGACGGGCGACTCTCGTCAGTACCTTTGTTGGTCAGCTGGACGGGCGTCTCTGGTCAGTACCTTTGTTGGTCAGCTGGACGGGCGTCTCTGGTCAGTACCTTTGTTGATCAGCTGGACGGGCGTCTCTGGTCAGTACCTTTGTTGATCAGCTGGACGGGCGTCTCTGGTCAGTACCTTTGTTGATCAGCTGGACGGGCGTCTCTCGTCAGTACCTTTGTTGATCAGCTGGACGGCCGTCTCTGGTCAGTACCTTTGTTTATCAGCTGGACGGGCGTCTCTCGTCAGTACCTTTGTTGATCAGCTGGACTCTCGTCAGTACCTTTGTTGGTCAGCTGGACGGGCGTCTCTGGTCAGTACCTTTGTTTATCAGCTGGACGGGCGTCTCTGGTCAGTACCTTTGTTTATCAGCTGGACGGGCGTCTCTGGTCAGTACCTTTGTTGATCAGCTGGACGGGCGTCTCTGGTCAGTACCTTTGTTTCTCAGCTGGACGGGCGTCTCTCGTCAGTACCTTTGTTGATCAGCTGGACTCTCGTCAGTACCTTTGTTGGTCAGCTGGACGGGCCTCTCTGGTCAGTACCTTTGTTGATCAGCTGGACGGGCGTCTCTGGTCAGTACCTTTGTTGACCAGCTGGACGGGCGTCTCTGGTCAGTACCTTTGTTGATCAGCTGGACGGGCGTCTCTGGTCAGTACCTTTGTTGATCAGCTGGACGGGCGTCTCTCGTCAGTACCTTTCTTGATCAGCTGGACGGGCGTCTCTCGTCAGTACCTTTGTTGGTCAGCTGGACGGGCGTCTCTGATCAGTACCTTTGTTGGTCAGCTGGACGGGCGTCTCTGATCAGTACCTTTTTTGATCAGCTGGACGGGCGTCTCTCGTCAGTACCTTTGTTGATCAGCTGGACGGGCGTCTCTGATCAGTACCTTTGTTGGTCAGCTGGACGGGCGTCTCTGGTCAGTACCTTTGTTGATCAGCTGGACGGGCGTCTCTGGTCAGTACCTTTGTTGATCAGCTGGACGGGCGTCTCTGGTCAGTAGCTTTGTTGATCAGCTGGACGGGCGTCTCTGGTCAGTACCTTTGTTGATCAGCTGGACGGGCGTCTCTCGTCAGTACCTTTGTTGATCAGCTGGACGGGCGCCTCTGGTCAGTATCTTTGTTGATCAGCTGGACGGGCGTCTCTGGTCAGTACCTTTGTTTATCAGCTGGACGGGCGTCTCTGGTCAGTACCTTTGTTGATCAGCTGGACGGGCGTCTCTGGTCAGTACCCTTGTTGATCAGCTGGACGGGCGTCTCTCGTCAGTACCTTTGTTGATCAGCTGGACTCTCGTCAGTACCTTTGTTGATCAGCTGGACGGGCGTCTCTGGTCAGTACCTTTGTTGATCAGCTGGACGGGCGTCTCTCGTCAGTACCTTTGTTGATCAGCTGGACGGGCGTCTCTGGTCAGTACCTTTATCAGCTGGACGGGCGTCTCTCGTCAGTACCTTTGTTGATCAGCTGGACTCTCGTCAGTACCTTTGTTGGTCAGCTGGACGGGCGTCTCTGGTCAGTACCTTTGTTGATCAGCTGGACGGGCGTCTCTGGTCAGTACCTTTGTTGATCAGCTGGACGGGCGTCTCTGGTCAGTACCTTTGTTGATCAGCTGGACGGGCGTCTCTGGTCAGTACCTTTGTTGATCAGCTGGACGGGCGTCTCTGGTCAGTACCTTTGTTGATCAGCTGGACGGGCGTCTCTCGGCAGTACCTTTGTTGATCAGCTGGACTCTCGTCAGTACCTTTGTTGGTCAGATGGACGGGCGTCTCTGGTCAGTACCTTTGTTGGTCAGCTGGACGGGCGTCTCTGGTCAGTACCTTTGTTGATCAGCTGGACGGGCGTCTCTGGTCAGTACCTTTGTTGATCAGCTGGACGGGCGTCTCTGGTCAGTACCTTTGTTGATCAGCTGGACGGGCGTATCTGGTCAGTACCTTTGTTGATCAGCTGGACGGGCGTCTCTCGTCAGTACCTTTGTTGATCAGCTGGACGGGCGTCTCTGGTCAGTACCTTTATCAGCTGGACGGGCGTCTCTCGTCAGTACCTTTGTTGATCAGCTGGACTCTCGTCAGTACCTTTGTTGGTCAGCTGGACGGGCGTCTCTGGTCAGTACCTTTGTTTATCAGCTGGACGGGCGTCTCTGGTCAGTACCTTTGTTTATCAGCTGGACGGGCGTCTCTGATCAGTACCTTTGTTTATCAGCTGGACGGGCGTCTCTGGTCAGTACCTTTGTTGATCAGCTGGACGGGCGTCTCTGGTCAGTACCTTCGTTTATCAGCTGGACGGGCGTCTCTCGTCAGTACCTTTGTTGATCAGCTGGACTCTCGTCAGTACCTTTGTTGGTCAGCTGGACGGGCGTCTCTGGTCAGTACCTTTGTTGATCAGCTGGACGGGCGTCTCTGGTCAGCACCTTTGTTGGTCAGCTGGACGGGCGTCTCTGGTCAGTACCTTTGTTGATCAGCTGGACGGGCGTCTCTGGTCAGTACCTTTGTTGATCAGCTGGACGGGCGTCTCTCGTCAGTACCTTTGTTGATCAGCTGGACGGGCGTCTCTGGTCAGTACCTTTGTTGATCAGCTGGACGGGCGTCTCTCGTCAGTACCTTTGTTGATCAGCTGGACGGGCGTCTCTCGTCAGTACCTTTGTTGATCAGCTGGACGGGCGTCTCTGGTCAGTACCTTTGTTGATCAGCTGGACGGGCGTCTCTGGTCAGTACCTTTGTTGATCAGCTGGACGGGCGTCTCTGGTCAGTACCTTTGTTGATCAGCTGGACGGGCGTCTCTCGTCAGTACCTTTGTTGGTCAGCTGGACGGGCGTCTCTGATCAGTACCTTTGTTGGTCAGCTGGACGGGCGTCTCTGATCAGTACCTTTGTTGATCAGCTGGACGGGCGTCTCTCGTCAGTACCTTTGTTGATCAGCTGGACTCTCGTCAGTACCTTTGTTGATCAGCTGGACGGGCGTCTCTGGTCAGTACCTTTGTTGATCAGCTGGACGGGCGTCTCTCGTCAGTACCTTTGTTGATCAGCTGGACGGGCGTCTCTGATCAGTACCTTTGTTGATCAGCTGGACGGGCGACTCTCGTCAGTACCTTTGTTGGTCAGCTGGACGGGCGTCTCTGGTCAGTACCTTTGTTGGTCAGCTGGACGGGCGTCTCTGGTCAGTACCTTTGTTGATCAGCTGGACGGGCGTCTCTGGTCAGTACCTTTGTTGATCAGCTGGACGGGCGTCTCTGGTCAGTACCTTTGTTGATCAGCTGGACGGGCGTCTCTCGTCAGTACCTTTGTTGATCAGCTGGACGGGCGTCTCTGATCAGTACCTTTGTTGATCAGCTGGACGGGCGTCTCTGGTCAGTACCTTTGTTGATCAGCTGGACGGGCGTCTCTGGTCAGTACCTTTGTTGATCAGCTGGACGGGCGTCTCTCGTCGGTACCTTTGTTGATCAGCTGGACGGGCGTCTCTGGTCAGTACCTTTGTTGATCAGCTGGACGGGCGTCTCTGGTCAGTACCTGTGTTGATCAGCTGGACGGGCGTCTCTCGTCAGTACCTTTGTTGATCAGCTGGACTCTCGTCAGTACCTTTGTTGGTCAGCTGGACGGGCGTCTCTGATCAGTACCTTTGTTGATCAGCTGGACGGGCGTCTTTGGTCAGTACCTTTGTTGATCAGCTGGACGGGCGTCTTTGGTCAGTATCTTTGTTGATCAGCTGGACGGGCGTCTCTGATCAGTACCTTTGTTGATCAGCTGGACGGGCGTCTCTGGTCAGTACCTTTGTTGATCAGCTGGACTCTCGTCAGTACCTTTGTTGATCAGCTGGACGGGCGTCTCTCGTCAGTACCTTTGTTGATCAGCTGGACGGGCGTCTCTGGTCGCGGTGAGTCGGGCCGGGGTGAGTCTCCTCGGTCCGTCTCGGCCGTCTTGTTGGCGCCATCTCCTGTCTCCAGCTCCTGCTCGGCCTCCTCGTCCAGCGACGGCTGCTTCATCAGTCCCTGTCGATAACAACATAACTGACTCAGAGCTATAGCGAAATACAGCATTTATTATATCCCTCTACTCACCCTCCAGGGGGTGCAGAGAGTCCCTCTACTCACCCTCCAGGGGGTGCAGAGAGTCCATCTACTCACCCTCCAGGTGTGCAGAGAGTATATCTACTCACCCTCCAGGGGGCAGGGAATCCCTAAACTCACCCTCCAGGTGTGCAGAGAGTCCCTCTACTCACCCTCCAGGTGTGCAGGGAGTCCCTCTATTCACCCTCCAGGTGTGCAGAGAGTCCCTCTACTCACCCTCCAGGTGTGCAGAGAGTCCCTCTACTCACCCTCCAGGTGTGCAGAGAGTCCCTCTACTCACCCTCCAGGTGTGCAGAGTCCCTCTACTCACCCTCCAGGTGTACAGGGAGTCCCTCTACTCACCCTCCAGGTGTGCAGAGAGTCCCTCTACTCACCCTCCAGGTGTGCAGAGAGTCCATCTACTCACCCTCCAGGTGTGCAGGGAGTCCCTCTACTCACCCTCCAGGTGTGCAGAGAGTCTCTCTACTCACCCTCCAGGTGTGCAGAGAGTCCCTCTACTCACCCTCCAGGTGTGCAGATAGTCCCTCTACTCACCCTCCAGGTGTGCAGGGAGTCCCTCTACTCACCCTCCAGGTGTGCAGAGAGTCCCTCTACTCACCCTCCAGGTGTGCAGAGAGTCCCTCTACTCACCCTCCAGGTGTGCAGAGAGTCCCTCTACTCACCCTCCAGGTGTGCAGACAGTCCATCTACTCACCCTCCAGGTGTGCAGGGTGTCCATCTACTCACCCTCCAGGTGTGCAGAGAGTCCCTCTACTCACCCTCCAGGTGTGCAGGGAGTCCCTCTACTCACCCTCCAGGTGTGCAGAGAGTCCCTCTACTCACCCTCCAGGTGTGCAGAGAGTCCCTCTACTCACCCTCCAGGTGTGCAGGGAGTCCCTCTACTCACCCTCCAGGTGTGCAGAGAGTCCCTCTACTCACCCTCCAGGTGTGCAGACAGTCCATCTACTCACCCTCCAGGTGTGCAGACAGTCCATCTACTCACCCTCCAGGTGTGCAGAGAGTCCCTCTACTCACCCTCCAGGTGTGCAGAGAGTCTCTCTACTCACCCTCCAGGTGTGCCGACAGTCCATCTACTCACCCTCCAGGGGGGGGGGGGGGCAGGGAGTCCCTCTACTCACCCTCCAGGGGGGGGGCAGAGAGTCCCTAAACTCACCCTCCAGGTATGCAGAGTCCGTCTACTCACCCTCCAAGTGTGCAGAGAGTCCCTCTACTCACCTTCCAGGTGTGCAGAGTCCCTCTACTCACCCTCCAGGTGTGCAGACAGTTCATCTACTCACCCTCCAGGTGTGCAGAGAGTCCCTCTACTCACCCTCCAGGTGTGCGGAGTCCCTCTACTCACCCTCCAGGTGTGCAGACAGTCCATCTACTCACCCTCCAGGGGGCAGGGAGTCCCTCTACTCACCCTCCAGGGGGCAGGGAGTCCCTCTACTCACCCTCCAGGTGTGCAGAGTCCCTCTACTCACCCTCCAGGTGTGCAGAGTCCCTCTACTCACCCTCCAGGTGTGCAGGGAGTCCCTAACCAGACTGAGAACAGAAATGTACCGCATAAATTATCACTTTTCCAAATTCATAAATGTACCACACCTGAGTGCTCCTGTGGCCATCCGGTCGAACACGTTCGTCATTTCATTCTTTCTCGTCAAAATTATGTTCCCCAGAGAAACGAACTTTTTAGAAACGCTTCGCACATATTTGACACTGATTTAATTCATGTTATGCCTGCACTTCAACTACGCATGCTCATGCATGGTGAAACTCTGGGAAGCGAGGACGGCGGAGCAATGGTAACCACTTGAATTGTGTGTGTTGCTTAATTCACACAGATTCATCAACGATTAACGTTTCGATCTTATTGGCAGTCTTCGGGGTGGCGTGCCCGTGAGCTGAGCGGCGGCGACGTATACCGCCAGTCACTTGCTGCGGCGTCGACAGATTCGCTTGTCATTTGGATTATGTTACAGAGGTGCCCTGAGTTAAGCACGTTGTGCTTTTGCACCGTCCTGCCATTATTGATGTAGTAAATTGGCACTGCCATATCGTATTAGTTACATTTTGTTTTGTTGTTGTTCTATAAGTTGTTTAATAAACAGTGCGACGACGACGACGACGACGACGACGACGACGACGACGACGACGACGACGACGACGACGACGACGACGACGACGACGACGACGACGACGACGACGACGACGACGACGACGACGACGACGACGACGACGACGACGACGACGACGACGACGACGACGACGACGACGACGACGACGACGACGACGACGACGACGACGACGACGACGACGACGACGACGACGACGACGACGACGACGACGACGACGACGACGACGACGACGACGACGACGACGACGACGACGACGACGACGACGACGACGACGACGACGACGACGACGACGACGACGACGACGACGACGACGACGACGACGACGACGACGACGACGACGACGACGACGACGACGACGACGACGACGACGACGACGACGACGACGACGACGACGACGACGACGACGACGACGACGACGACGACGACGACGACGACGACGACGACGACGACGACGACGACGACGACGACGACGACGACGACGACGACGACGACGACGACGACGACGACGACGACGACGACGACGACGACGACGACGACGACGACGACGACGACGACGACGACGACGACGACGACGACGACGACGACGACGACGACGACGACGACGACGACGACGACGACGACGACGACGACGACGACGACGACGACGACGACGACGACGACGACGACGACGACGACGACGACGACGACGACGACGACGACGACGACGACGACGACGACGACGACGACGACGACGACGACGACGACGACGACGACGACGACGACGACGACGACGACGACGACGACGACGACGACGACGACGACGACGACGACGACGACGACGACGACGACGACGACGACGACGACGACGACGACGACGACGACGACGACGACGACGACGACGACGACGACGACGACGACGACGACGACGACGACGACGACGACGACGACGACGACGACGACGACGACGACGACGACGACGACGACGACGACGACGACGACGACGACGACGACGACGACGACGACGACGACGACGACGACGACGACGACGACGACGACGACGACGACGACGACGACGACGACGACGACGACGACGACGACGACGACGACGACGACGACGACGACGACGACGACGACGACGACGACGACGACGACGACGACGACGACGACGACGACGACGACGACGACGACGACGACGACGACGACGACGACGACGACGACGACGACGACGACGACGACGACGACGACGACGACGACGACGACGACGACGACGACGACGACGACGACGACGACGACGACGACGACGACGACGACGACGACGACGACGACGACGACGACGACGACGACGACGACGACGACGACGACGACGACGACGACGACGACGACGACGACGACGACGACGACGACGACGACGACGACGACGACGACGACGACGACGACGACGACGACGACGACGACGACGACGACGACGACGACGACGACGACGACGACGACGACGACGACGACGACGACGACGACGACGACGACGACGACGACGACGACGACGACGACGACGACGACGACGACGACGACGACGACGACGACGACGACGACGACGACGACGACGACGACGACGACGACGACGACGACGACGACGACGACGACGACGACGACGACGACGACGACGACGACGACGACGACGACGACGACGACGACGACGACGACGACGACGACGACGACGACGACGACGACGACGACGACGACGACGACGACGACGACGACGACGACGACGACGACGACGACGACGACGACGACGACGACGACGACGACGACGACGACGACGACGACGACGACGACGACGACGACGACGACGACGACGACGACGACGACGACGACGACGACGACGACGACGACGACGACGACGACGACGACGACGACGACGACGACGACGACGACGACGACGACGACGACGACGACGACGACGACGACGACGACGACGACGACGACGACGACGACGACGACGACGACGACGACGACGACGACGACGACGACGACGACGACGACGACGACGACGACGACGACGACGACGACGACGACGACGACGACGACGACGACGACGACGACGACGACGACGACGACGACGACGACGACGACGACGACGACGACGACGACGACGACGACGACGACGACGACGACGACGACGACGACGACGACGACGACGACGACGACGACGACGACGACGACGACGACGACGACGACGACGACGACGACGACGACGACGACGACGACGACGACGACGACGACGACGACGACGACGACGACGACGACGACGACGACGACGACGACGACGACGACGACGACGACGACGACGACGACGACGACGACGACGACGACGACGACGACGACGACGACGACGACGACGACGACGACGACGACGACGACGACGACGACGACGACGACGACGACGACGACGACGACGACGACGACGACGACGACGACGACGACGACGACGACGACGACGACGACGACGACGACGACGACGACGACGACGACGACGACGACGACGACGACGACGACGACGACGACGACGACGACGACGACGACGACGACGACGACGACGACGACGACGACGACGA
>JAXIVJ010000396.1:90000-117500 GCA_036785665.1 Chirona hameri
GGCGCGGGCGCGGGTGCGGGTGCGGGTGCGGGTGCGGGTGCGGGTGCGGGTACAGGTACAGGTACAGGTAGATGTATATAACTATAACTAAACTATAACTATAACTATAACTATAACTATAACTATAACTATAACTATAACTATAACTATAACTATAACTATAACTATAACTATAACTATAACTATAACTATAACTATAACTATAACTATAACTATAACTATAACTATAACTATAACTATAACTATAACTATAACTATAACTATAACTATAACTATAAACTATAAACTATAAACTATAAACTATAAACTATAAACTATAAACTATAAACTATAAACTATAAACTATAAACTATAAACTATAAACTATAAACTATAAACTATAAACTATAAACTATAAACTATAAACTATAAACTATAAACTATAAACTATAAACTATAAACTATAAACTATAAACTATAAACTATAAACTATAAACTATAAACTATAAACTATAAACTATAAACTATAAACTATAAACTATAAACTATAAACTATAAACTATAAACTATAAACTATAAACTACCAGCTACTACTATTATACTTTGTAAACATCAAGAGACATATCTTCCGAAAATGTGACGTAACTCACCCTCAGATTGGTTTGGAACTCAGGAACTTCTGTGTAGCTGTAAAGCTCAGCAATCTCATTCATGTGAGATTCGGTATCTTCATATTCAAATTCGAGCTCTGGGAAGTCATCGCCACTCTGCAAGAAAAACAACACTTCATTTAATGCAATCCTTGAATAAGTCATTACATGAGTCACATAAAATGAATGGTCATTTATCATACTGTGAGCATAGCAGTGAGTTTAATACTGTGCCAATGTATTAAACAAAGTCTGACAGCGTGATTCATACTAATTGAGTGCATTAGTTTATTAGTTTAAGATCAACCACAGGGCGGAGCCCACTCACGCCTGGTCAAAGCACACAAATACGCACGCTCATACATTCACACATTCGTACCTAAAACATTATGGATCGAAATGTGTGTTGGACAGTTGTCCTGATCTTGCGAAGCATTACTCTTCACACTATTCTACACTTATTGTGCAATATAAATGTTACTTATGCAATACGCATGAAGGCATGTCGATTTCAACCGAATTCTTCGCGATAATCGGCAGGGTCACATTTTGTGTGCCTAATGGTTACGGAAACAAGCATCGGAAAATACATTTTCAAAAATTAATTAATTTTTAAATGGGCACACAATCAAATGTGTAATCCATCCTCGGCTGGCGTGCCATCGTAACGCGCCCGGCTGGCATGTGATCATTTTCAGCTCTCAGGAACTACTTTATACCTCCGCTTATGATGGGAACAAATGATACCAAACTTGGCAAGTATTAAGTCTGATCTATGTTGTCTTATTTATTTGGTGAAGTTTGAGTTGAAGAGTGATACCAAACTTGGCAAGTATTAAGTCTGATCTATGTTGTCTTATTTATTTGGTGAAGTTTGAGTTGAAGAGGCTGCTTTGGTACCCGTTTTTTTTTTTGCTTTTTCGACACCACTTCCCACCGCCATTGCAGCCGAACCACACCGACCAGGGTGATCCAATCTGGTAGGTTGAAGCATCCACATCCAGAATGGCGATTGCGAATTATTTTAGTCGAATTGGAGTCGAGACCTGCATGTGCACCGGGTGCACCTTCTGGTGAACCATTTGCCCCTGCGTCTTCTTGACTGAACCAGAAGGTGCACGCAGCTGCCATTCTGGACGCCATGTTGTCGGGAGAGAGGACTGTTGTGAGGAGAGGACGGTACAGTTTCCACTTCAGCTTTTTAGCGGAAAATCATCCACACCTTCCCAAAAGACATTTTCAGATTTCCTGAAGCCTCTCGTACGTGGGCGTTGGCTTTGAAGAACTCCTTTACCATCTCCACCTCTTCATCGGTTGCCGATCGAGGGGTGAGGGAACGGACAGCGCCGGAGGTCTCGAAGTGGTTAACGAGCCGCTGGAACCCCGTCAGCTGGGCACTGGGGTACATTTCTAGAATTCTTCGGGAATAATTTATGTCGGAAGGCTCTCCGTACGTCGCTCAAGTTATTTAACTCTCCGAACTTCAAGATAACCCAGCTTGCTTGATCTTGGCTAAACGGCGAATTTTGCCGGTAGTGCCGAATCGGACTTGATGAAGATGAGGGTATACTTATGCTACAGTCGCAGTTGGTATTCAAGTAATAAACAAAATGTCCTAATGTTAGCTTCACACAAACAAACAAACTGTTTGCGCACGTGACATTTCATGCGCACGTGACATCGAAAAATTATTTCATTCAATAATGATCACCCACTAGGATTGCAGATTATTACTAAGCGGGCGCGAAGCACCCGTGAGGTTTCTCGTCAACTTCTAGACAAATTTACATTTGACCCGGCCCGGCCATAACCGGCCATACAGACGCTTTTCCGAAGCTAATAACTTTGCAACCACTGCTCCGATTGTGATCGGGTGTTCACCATTGGATAGAACCATCAAATCAATTTTGATTTTGTTATGGTGCGTTCTGATAGGGGTGGTACGCGTGGCACTCGCAGACGTCGAAATGAACAAAAATCATTATTGATCAAAAATGGCTTGATTTATCTAAGCATTCGTTTTTGTTATACGCTGAAGCATGCAGCCGCTCAGGACGTACTCCCTTTTGACGGATTCGAGAAAGGAGATCATGTACAATTTAATCTAACTTAATTTTTATGGTGGCATGCATGGAGACCTGGCAATTTTTATGGAAGACTAAAGGACTAAAAAGACTATGTGTTATTACTACGTGTGCTCCCGTACCGTTTCATATTTCAAACCTGTTTTAGCTTTACCAGTGCGCGCCCGCTCGGTCATCGCCCAAAAAGGCGTTTTACTGGTATTAATGTCAATACAAATTGTACACTCCAGACATAAAGCAAGTGTGCATGACGTGTGCCAATGACGTGTGTCAATACAAGTGCCATGAGCTATCATAACAAAATAAGGAAAATATGGTTCACTCTATCAGTCATAAAACCCTTTCAATTCAGATAGACATGCATGATGTAAGCAATAAAGAATTTTACAAGCCTTCAACTTTTGCAATCTACGACCAAAAACGATTATTGCTATTATTATAATGTCATACCAATCTTACCTCAGATTCTTCCTTATTTCGCAGCATTATTTCTCTCAGCTTTTCAAAGCCTCGCTTGCCCCCATTTGTATTGCCATTGGAATCCATGGTTGCTGAAACAAAATAATACAAAGTAATACATACATCAAGTCATCGGGGAAACATGAGTGACGGCAAAGTAAAATTAATATAAACTATCGAAACTATCAAAGGTGCTGCCACCTACCTAAGTTGGGCAGCATTAACATTCCAAATTGTAATGTTTCTCCATAGAACACCCAAAGGCATAATGCTAAAATCCCCAAAGTTTTTTTTGTGGGGGGGGGGGGCATCCCCTCATCCCCTGCTTTCAATGACCATGGTAACATATCAGGTAATATGAATGACAAGGAAATTCTGGAAATATGGGATAACTGCAGGGGCCATGTGTACAGTCGGTCTTCCCCAATAGCCTCAGCCGACCGCCCGTAACCCCGCAACGACTCCGCCATTACAATTAAATGTAAACAATGTGGGCGCATAAATGCGTCAGATACTGGCTATAATATGACGTCATATGTATCTGGTCGACCACTAAACCCTATCACGCTCAATCCCGGCGGCGGCCATTTGCTTTTAGTCATAATGGCTACGAGCGAATCTTAGGTTTCGTCCTGATCGGACTTATGGCTACCAGCGAATCTTAGGCTTCGTCCCGATCGGACTTATGGCTACGAGCGAATCTTAGGGTTTGTCTCGACTCTCGACCGGACTTAATGGCTACGAGCGAATCTTAGGTTTCGTCCCGATCGGACTTAATGGCGGAGTTAGGTTAGGTTAGGTTAGGTTCCGACTGGAAAAAATACACGCTTTCACCAACATGTCCAGCGTAATTCGGCCATTGCGCCGAAAATTTCGGCGCACCTCCAGCGTAATTTCATCTAGCAAAAGTTCGGCGCACAGACCCCCGAGATTCCGGTTCCATCCTTCAAGGCCGCACGACTGGGTTCACTGTCCACTGGTCCACGACTGGGCTGCTCCTGCCAGGAGCCTCGCCACTGACTTCACAATTCAGTCGGGGACACTATGGTTAAATTTTATATTTTCGGAAACTTCCCTTTTTGGAAAGTGCGTTCCCATTTAAAAAAGTAATTTCCAAAAAATTCATAAAAGGCGGAAAGTCGGGGAGCTGGCGAACAGGTGGCCTCCACCATCGCTGAGCACCTGCCAGCCGTGGACAAACGGTACTGGGTGGGGTCAGCGGCGACGGCCAGTACCAAAGCAAAGGGTTCACAACTGCCGTTCTGTGCGAGGGGGTGGAGCAGCCAGAGTGGAACTCTGTGCTCTGGGACGGCGCTCACTGGATGGACCTTGCCATGAAAGACGGGCGGATCTAGCCGTGGGTTTTAGGGGGGGGGGCAAATCTAGTGGCGTATTTCCAAAAAGTTGTTGAGTGGGGGGGGGGGGAGGACGGGCAGGGGCGTGACCGATTTTTTTTTGTGTGGGGGTCGGCTAATATGACTGGGAAAAAATGTACCCCCATTTTTATGTGTGTGCGTTTGCAACATTATTAATGTGGTTGCCATGTTATAGTAGGTAGGTAAATGTTATTTAGCGCCACGAAATTTTACGGGTTTGCCTGATAAACCCCAGAAATATGGGCCTTGTAGAGGATAAAAAGCTAAAATGTTATTCATCCAATTCACCGTTAAAACGAACCAAAGGCTTCGTCATGACGATCGCGACCGATGTGACGCCGCGAATCGGCGTGAAAATTTACATTTTAGGTCGTGAAAAACGCAATTTTAATATTGGAACCAGACCGTGAGTGGAGCCAAACCTCAGGTAACCCCTATTCCTGGTTGCACATCTCGGTATGATGAAAAATATTGAAATTAAGGTAGTTTTTCATATACATATTCCTCGGATAGTAAATCACGATGACCGGTGGCAGTCAGCGCTCAATAAATAGTACATATGATAATAACTGTATACATTACATATGTACTGAACTGCAACAAACAACTGGTAACTGCAAACGGTTTAAAAGCAGCAAGAGGCAGAACAACTTTTTCGCGCATAAATGGTCCCTGTGGATCTTGAGGAGGCTGGGGCGAGATGGCTTGGGGAGATGTACCTGGCCTGGTCCCACTATTAGGCTCTTCGGTCCAGCAAGTTGGGCACCGCTGGAGCAGCTTCCGTGAGCCGATGTCCGCGTCTTCGCATTTGCATCGCCTTTTTTTCGAAACTCGGCAGACTAGCTAAACATGTAGCCTGCTTGAAAGTTAATATTGTATGAAGGGAGTGGGCCCTGGGGCTAGCAATTAGGTACCGCTAAGGAGAGCCTCTGCCAGACACTTGAAGGAAATAGTTCACCTTCAACATTAGTTTTAAACTGAGATAGCAGTTTTGTAGCCTGTGCTGGGAAACCCCTATCTGCAAGTTTTCTTGACTGAAAAGACTCCAGCCGAATATATTTGAGTTTTTGGCGAAGGAATGCGGTGCTGGCGAAAGAATGTTGTACTGGTTCTGGCCCGGGCAGAGGCTATACCATCAGCCAATCAGCTTGCAGCTGGTGCTAGCAAGCAATCGCCGGCCGCCGGTTGACACATCTCCAATGCGAGTCTATCTTTACGCAACTACTTTCAAATCTGATTGGCTGAACCATTTTTTACATTCGCGTGACGTCAGGACTCTGACTCAGAGAGTATGCATATAGTTTTGATAAACAATACAAATTTACGGCCTTCTGTCCTGAATCGGCACGATATAAGGCCATTTTTGACACTATAAAAAGAAATTGTATTAAAAATATAATCAAATCGTGTTGGGTAAAAAATTTCCAAGGTGAACTATTTCCTTTAATTAATTCATTTTCCCATTTTTCAAATTTGTATAAGCAATTGTGAATTTTGTATCATGCCGCTTCGCGGCATGATATTTTCAGGTTTTCAATGTAGATAGCTGGATTTTGACTGCTGCAAAGGCAATGTTTACAACTGTACATCCAACTGTTTGGGGGATCATAGTTTCAGGACCTTTGGGGGGGGCATGGTCCCTTTTCCCCCTCGCCCCTGGATCAGCCCCTGATGCTTTGCACTGAAAGACGGTGACACCCTGATGCCGAGGCTGTTGCGGCGCTGCGAGGCCTTCCACAAGCTGACTTCACATTTATATGTGTTAACAGGTGTTGTGCATGCTGTGTAGCACCCAATAAATTTTGGTGCAACGGTCATTGCGCCAAAATTTCGCTGCAACGCCTCCGCCGAAGCGTCCAGCGTAGTGAGTGTATTTTTTCCAGACGGGACTGGATATGACACACTTCACACACAAAACAGCCCACGTTGTTTACATTTCAGTAGCAATGGCAGAGCTATTGCGGTTGACTGACACGATTGACAGGTGATAAAAATCATTATTGTCAGGTAAGTACTGACTACTGAGAATGTCTGCTTTGAGTGCAGTTCCGATGAAATCAGACATGTAGAATTAGTATACAATATTCAATTTTCCTATAAAAGGTGTGCAAAAGCGGAATATGACAACAAACACTTCACAGAACAGGGGTTAGTTTGAGTTTTCATAAACATGTGGCATTTGTCACCGACAGGACAGCGGATGTTGTGTGTCGCGACAACTTGTGTGTGACGCAACAACTGACGACTCAAGACTAGACACAAGGGAGGATGTGCAACCTAAGATGGGCTTAAGATAATTATCTGTGTTGCATGACATTCTTGTCTTAAGCCTCTTGGAAACAAAGCTTACCTTGACCAATGATAAACAATGACAATTACTTCTTCAGAGGTGATTCCCGCAAGTACAGCCGCGGCCCACGGTATCAGTGAAGAAACTCAAAACGAATCATCATTGCATTAAAACACTACGTGGCACGCATCACGGATTCTTAACTACCGTGGTTTGGTGGTTTCGTCGTCCTCTACAGGGGGGTCCGCTCCGACTATTTAACATGGGGAAAAAGGGCGACAAATATTAGCAACGTCCGCAGCTTAGTCTTGTTCACGCATCTGCTCATGAGCCAGGTTTTGCTGCCAACAGCTTTTTGGCCAATCAGCGTCTGACACTCTCCACGCTCATTGATCGACGGCTGATGACGAAAATGAGGGTCAGAATAGCCGAACATCATTTGCTTACGTAACGTTAATTGCATGGCGCCGTGCGGAGGGCATGGGAGTCGAGGAGCTTTTCGAGGATTTTTCCTAGTTGGAGAAAATGTTGAGAGTTATACAAATGTATATGTGAAAGGTCAATTAATTCTGATGCGATGTAACGCGACGTATTTACTATTTAGAGACCGCACGGGGCGGGAGAGCTCCTGCCACGTACAGCGCCCTGGCGCGTGCGTTGCCAGCCAACTAGAGTTGCAGAATTCTGGTCCCAGCGTCCCAGCGCTGGGACCAGACCTGGTCACGGCCGTGACTGAAGCTGTGACTGGCGAGGCCAGCGCAATAGGGTTAGCATTGCAGCGCCGTGACTAAAGCTGTGACTTGCCAGCTCATGCCGTGGCCGTGACTGGGCTGTGACCAAAGATCTCGGATTTTCTGCACTGGTCTCCACAGGCAAAAACACATTGCGTCTCGCCGCGGCACCCACTAGCGGATCCAGGGGGAGGGGGAGGGTATGGCGGCCATGCCCCTCCCCCCGACAAACCTGAAATCGGCGCAAAATTGACACATTTCCTGATATAGAACAAAATCCAAGCAACTTTTACTAAGGAAAGTTTGTTTTAAATCAGCTATCAATGCATAAGCAAGCGAAATCCGATGAGTTTTCAGAATTGTGTGGGACTTTTTGGAATCCCCCCCCCAAAAAAAACGTTCCCCTCCCCCCACCACCACCGTTCTGGATCCGCCAATGGCGGCGTCTGGTGGGCCGGCGTCGGCTGGAGACGCGGTGAGCGGGCGGGATGGTGTGGTGCGGAGACGCGGGCGGGAAGTGTAATTTTAAACAGTTACTTTGAATTGCTTGAATGCATTTGACAATCGACTTATCTAATCAGATTTTCATGAAACTCGTCAAAAAAGATGAGAATATCTTTTTTGTGGGTATGCTTTGGCCTCTGCCAAGAACTGTCAGACGTTATCATCGCAAATTGTCAACTGTTATATCAGCAACTTTGTTTTATTTATCAGGTAAGCCTAGTGCAATTTTTCCTTAGCCATAATATGGGCCGCATGATTTAAATTCAGACTATTTGAGTGTTATTACTGTGCGGGTGGTGGCGGTACTATGTTTAGTACCGCCGACACCAGTGTAGAGATGGCGCCAGTGTCGCACACGTCCGCCATTACCGTTACAAATACAGTCCTCTCTGAGACGTCGTCGTGTGCACAGCGGAGTGACACTGAGACTCGAACATGGCGCAGCCGGCAGGGTCCGAGGGGAGCGACCCCGCCTCAGTAACTATACCGATGCCGAGTGACGACGAGGACCAACCAGTGACGCAATCAGCGGCCCACAGTGCCGTCTCTCCGTCGATGGCGAGGGACGCCAAACCCCACCGACTGGAGCTGACCAGCGACCGCGGCGCCTCTTACCGGCTGTGGCGCCAGCGGTGGGATGATTACGCCATGCTGGCAGGGCTGTCGAGCAAGCCTCCGGCCCTGCAGATGGCAATCCTCCGCACCTGCCTGTCGGACGAGGCCCTGACTGTCGTGGCAAATTCCGACGCGCCAGCGGCCCAACGCAACGACCTGTCCGCCGTCCTGGCGCACCTCGAGCGCTACGCACGCGGCCAGGTGAACGAGGTGATAGAGCGGAGGACATTTAACATGTGCGCGCAGCTCAACGGCGAGTCATTTGATGACTTCGCCACGCGTCTGCGCGACTTAAGCAGGGACTGCGGTTTCTGTGACCACTGCAGGGATTCTCTAATCCGTGATCGGATGGTGGTCGGTCTGCGTGACCCAGCCACCATCAAACGCTTGTGCGCGGTGCCGTTGCTGTCGCTGCAACAGGCCACGCAAATCTGCCGGTCAGAAGAGGCCGCCGCTCGTGACGTCACGACCATCACGGGCAGCGACGCGGACGCCGTGTCCGCCTGCAGCACGCCGCGTCTCCGCGGCGACGCCCCCGCCCAGAACCGCCGACGCCAGGGGAGCCGCGGTGTCCGATTTCAGTCTCGGAGTCCCACCCCTCCCCGGCGCCGGCTGGGATCAGAGGTCGCCGAACCGGAGATGGACGACGCTCCGGCGGCCTGCCGTAACTGCGGTGAGCGGCACAGCCGTTCAGCCCGATGCCCGGCGGCCAACCGCCCATGTTATAACTGTGGACGACTGGGCCACCTGTCACGGATGTGCCGCAGCGCCCGACGCCCGTACGAGTCGTCGGCATCCGCCATCACCATGGCCACGACCGCGACGACCGCGGGCGGGTCGGCACCGACCGTCCTCGTGACCGTCACAGGTCGACAGACGGCGGAGATGGACGCTCTCCCTGACACCGGAGCTGACGTATCGGTGGCAGGCCTGGATTTCGCGCCCAAAATCGACGAACTTAACAACAACCTCCGGCCGCCGACAACCAACCCTCGCGCCGTCGACGGGCACACGGTCCGGTCTCGTGGCAGCCTGCCAGTGCGCATAAGCCTGGGTGATGTGACCGTGCGCGACACGGTACACATTATTCCAGGCGTGCCCCGCCTGCTACTCTCCTGGAGGACCGCTCGGTCCCTACGCCTTGTGCCGGCAACCTACCCGCAGCAGATCGCCACCGTCGCCACATCGACCGCGCCGCTGTCAGCCGCCGAGCCCGGCCGCGGTGGGACAGCGGCGCCGCCGCCGCCGGCCGCCGCCGCCGGCCGCCGCCGCCGCTCACGGCCACCGCCGGCCGTCACCGTCGCCGCCGCCGGCGCCGCCGCGGGCCGGGCCGGCAGCGAGCGTGCTGCCACCTACTTCGGTCGATCCGACTACAGCGCCGCCGACCGCTACGGGACAAGCTGCGTCTGCTGAGAATCCGCTACACGAATTCGCCGATGTACTGGATGGTGTCGTCAGGGCTATGCCGGGCGAGGAGTTCCGGATCCACCTTCAGAGGAACGCTACCCCATTCGCGGTGCACGCACCTCGCCGAATCCCGCTGTCTATGCGAGAGACGCTCCGAGAGGAGCTCAACAGACTGGAGCGGGACGGCATCATCGCTCCGGTGACAGTGCCGACTGACTGGTGCGCGCCCATCGTTGTGGCACCGAAGAAAGACGGAGGCATCCGTCTGTGCGTGGACCTCACCAAGCTCAACCAGTCCGTGAAAAGGGAGCTGTACCAGTCCAGCACGCCAGCTGAGTGCGTTGCATCGATCGTGGCGTCTGAGGCCCGGTGGTTCAGTGTCTTCGACGCGGCCAAGGGATATCACCAGTGTCCTCTGACCGAGTCGTCACGCCACCTGACGACGTTCATCACGCCCTTCGGGAGATATCAGTACCTCCGCGCGCCGTACGGCATATCATCCATCAGCGAACACTACAACAGACGGATGGACGAGTGCTTCATCGACATGGACGGCGTCCAGCGTGTCGTTGATGACGTCATCGTCTACAGCAAGACGAAGGAAGAGCACGCCGCCCGAGTTCGCGAGTTCCTGACCCGGTGCCGGGACCGCGGGGTGGCGCTGAACCCGGCGAAAACTCAGCACCAGAGGCAGAGCGTCAAGTTCGCCGGCTTCATCGTGGCCGACAGCGGGTACACACCAGACCCGGCACTGACGAAGGCCATCGCTGCGTTCCCGGCGCCGAGTTCGCTGACGGAGCTGCGCAGCTTCTTCGGCCTCGCGAACCAGGTGGCTCCCTTCTCGGAGGACACTGCCGCACATCTGGAACCGCTGCGCCACCTACTGAGCGCGAAACGAAGCTTCGTCTGGGACAGCGGCCACCAGGCGGCGTTCGAGAAGGCGCGGGCAGCACTGGGCTCCGTTCGCACGCTGGCCTTCTTCGACCAGAAACGCCCTACCCTGCTGTCGACCGACGCGAGCCGTCTGAAGGGGCTCGGGTTCCTCCTCCAGCAAAAACAGCCGGACGGCACCTGGCGTGTGGTCCAGGCCGGCTCTCGGTTCCTGACGGACGCGGAGAGCCGCTACGCCACCATCGAGCTGGAGCTGCTGGCAGTGGCCTGGGCGTGCCACAAGTGCCGCCTCTTTCTCAGCGGGCTCCCAGAGTTCGACGTTCTGACCGACCATCGCCCTCTCGTGCCGATCCTAAACTCAAAGAACCTCGATGAAATTGAAAACCCGCGCCTCCAGCGCCTCCGCCAGAAACTGTCCATGATGAACTTCACCGCCAGATGGCAGCGCGGGACGGAGCACCAGGCGGCGGACGCCCTCTCCCGGTCTCCGGTGGACCCGCCCACCGCAGAGGACGAGCTGGCCGAGGACAGGTCAGCAGCCACCGTCTCCGCCGTCGTTCTCAGCGAGGCAGCCGAGCTCTGCACCGACCTCCGGCTGGACGAGGTACGGCGAGCAGCGGACCGAGACGAGGAGGCCCGACTGCTCCTACAGACCGTGATGGACGGCTTCCCGTCCCAGAAGTCCGACCTGCCGTCGCTCATGCGGCCCTACTGGCCGGTCCACGACCGTCTCGCCGTCGAGGACGGACTGGTCGTGTGCGGCTGCCGGCTCGTCATTCCCCGCCCGATGCGCGCGGCCGTGCTCGCCGAGCTGCACGCCAGCCACCAGGGGCGCGAAAAAACGACGAGCCGTGCCCGCCGGATCGTGTACTGGCCGGGGCTAAGTAACGATGTGGACAACGTCACGAAGAGCTGCCAGCCATGCCAACGCGAGCTGCCGTCCCACCCGCAGGAGACGTACCGGACCCGTGAGGCACCGGACCGGCCGTTCCAGCACCTGTGTGCCGATTTTTTCGAGCACGCCGGCCGGCACTACTTGCTAGCGGTCGACCCATTCTCGGGGTGGCAATTCGTCCGCCCCCTTGGTCAGACCGCAACCGCTGCCCTGCTCGTGAGAGAGCTGCGGGGCATCTTTTGCATCGCTGGTGTCCCCGAGGTGCTATGGTCCGACGGCGGGCCACAGTTCACGTCGCGCGCTCTCGCTGTGTTCCTCAAGGAGTGGGGCGTGCAACACAGAACCTCGTCGCCGCACTACCCGCAGTCGAACGGGCGCGCCGAGGCAGGCGTGAAGTACGCGGCCAAACTGATCCGCCGCGTGTGGAATGAACGGGACGCTACGATGGACCACGACGCCTGGGTCCGTGGCACTCTGCAGTACCGGAACACGCCAGGCCCGGACGGCCGATCACCTGCACAGATCGTGCTCGGCCAGCCGGTGCGGGACATGATCCCGGCTCACCGGCGCTCGTTCGCGCCCTGCTGGCAGCGCGCCGCCGACGATGCCGACGCGGTGGCCGCCGACCGCCAAGACGAGGCCCGGGAGCGCTACGACCGGCGCGCCACCGATCTCCGCGGCCTGACGGTCGGCAACCAGGTCGTTATCCAGGACCACGCCACCAAACGGTGGGACCGTTTTGGCGTAATAGCGGAGGTGGGCCCACACCGCCGGTATTATGTGAGAATGCCGAGCGGCCGCGTGCTTACCCGAAACCGGCGGTTCCTGCGCCGGCGATACGGTCACGCTGCGCCGGACGCCAGCGAGCCCTCGCCTCGCACCGCTGACACGCCTGCCGACGACCAGCCACCCGCGCCCGAGCCGTGCGCGCAGACGTCGCCGTCGTCACCGCCGCCGCCGCCGCGCCGGTCTCAGCGCCAGCGGCGACCGCCCGATCGCCTGATCGAAACGTGCCGGCTGGCTGTCGCTGGTGGGGGGTGGGGGTTGATGGCCTGAAATCGTTGTACATATATGCCGAGGCCTGATTGTACAGCCGGTGTTCGATGCTAGCCATCGGTCACCGACTGGTGAGGGGGTGTGCGGGTGGTGGCGGTACTATGTTTAGTACCGCCGACACCAGTGTAGAGATGGCGCCAGTGTCGCACACGTCCGCCATTACCGTTACAAATACAGTCCTCTCTGAGACGTCGTCGTGTGCACAGCGGAGTGACACTGAGACTCGAACAATTACTGTTTGAGTATTGTATGTGGTGGCTGTCCGGTCTGCGATCGTGAGCCAAAGGACGGCTAACTTTGCCGGCCCAAAATGTAAATAGTTTGAGTCCGATGACAATTTTCTCAACGGAATAAGATACATCGTTCAATTTGTGACAGATTGTTATCTTAATTGTAACAATAGGTCGGCAAATGAATAAATCAGGCGACACACACTGGAGGAACGTGCGCGTTGGCGTTTTACGTACGGCGGTCCGGCTGGAGTCGCCGGTCAGTGGAATTTGGCGGCCCATAACTTTAAAAAAAAATTGGGTTGCATTGCGATTTGCCCAAAGTCATCCAATACATCGCTTAATTTTTGGTATATAGACATCTTAAGTGTAACAATCGGCCGGTAAACGAAGGAACCAAGCGGGGAAAAAAACGGGGGGGAGTACGCGGCCGGCCGGAATCACCGGGCAGCAAACTGTTCCGGCCCATAACTTAAAAAGTTTGGGTCGGATTGCAATTTTCGCAACGGCACCCAATACAACGCTTAATTTGTGGTAGATAGACATCTTAAGTTTAAATATCAGCCGACAAACAAAGGAACTAAGGGACAAAAAAACGGGAGGCGTCTACGCGTTAACCCTACGTAGGCGACCGGCCGGCCGGCCGCGAGACCCTCATCCGCGTCACAGCAGCTGTGGGGTCGTTGCAACTAAATTACGAGTTGTCGCCACTTTTTCGGCCGGAGCGGTCTACCTGGTTTACATAGCCTTGGTCCTCTATCACCCTGGTTTCGTCACGGTCATAGAATACGGTTTGATATGATTTGTGCTCCCAGCCGGACCAGGGGGTGTCATCCCGGGATTCCCTATGTGTCGGCTGCCGAGCAACAACACATTAGCGATGGCGTCACTGGTGCTCTGGTCCAGTCGTGGACAGCACCGTCGCCGCAGCTGCGCTTTCGAGCGTATTGCGGTCTTTTGACGGGTGTTGAGAGCGTCAATTTAAAGTCGTCGTCGTTAGATAAGTAATTTATGTTGCAAGTCTATATTTGAAAATATTTTGTTTTTCTAAGCTTTTTTTAAAGCATATATTGAACAGTAAGCCAAAACAATGTCATTTGCAACATTTCCAGGTACAACGTATGGCCGGCCGTCTCACCCCTCAGCCAGACCAGAGCAGCGTACGGCCGTCTCGCCCCTCAGCCGGGCCGAGACAGCATTTGTCCGTCTCGCCCCTCAGCCAGACCAGGGCAGCTTATGCCCGTCTCCTCCCTCAGCCGGACCGGGACTGAGGGAGGGCATGGCCGTCTGAGTCCAGGGTTGTGCTCGACTCAGAGTCGGTGAGTCAGATTTGACTCAACTCTGACTCAAATCAACTTGAGTCAGAGTCGAGTCACTTAAGAAAAATAGGGGATCGCCTTGAGTCAGAGTTGAGTCGCTTAAAAAAATAAGGGCTCAACTTGAGTCAGAGTTGAGTCGCTTAATCAAAATAGGGGTTTGAGTTGAGTCAGAGCGAAGTCGCATGGATGTCGCTTGAGTCAAAGTTGAGTCACCTGGATGCTGCTTGAGTCAAAGCTGAGTCGACACATCCTCTTACAAGTCAAAGTCACATCTGATATAACAAACACAAAATAGGAGCAACTAAATAATAAAGGGGTCCAAATAATGTTCTAGAGTGCTTTTCAAACCCACATAAATACATTTTCTGTCTTAAAAAAACTTAAAAGAGTACTTAACTCATCACAAACTCTGCTGACTGCTCCTTATTATAAGTGAAACAATACAATATTAAATATGTACATAGAAATGATAACTGCAGTATATTTAACCTAATAATAACCATATTAAAGGAAATAGTTCACCTTCGGAAAAAAAATCAGAACACGATTTTATTATATTTTTAATACAGTTTCTTTTTTTCTTTTTAAAAATGGTCCTACATCGCGCCAATTCAGGACAGAAGGTTGTGAATTATTAATTGTATCGTGTGCGTTATTGGTATGCGCATGCTCCATGCAGTGCTGGCACAATTCAGACGGTACGGTATATCATATATGCGCCGCATTCCTTCGCCAAAAAGTCAAATATCTCCGGCTGGAGAGTCTTTTCAGTCAAGAAAACAGTCAAGATAAGGATTTCTCAACACGGGCTACAAAACTACTATCTCAGTTTAAAACTAATGTTGAAGGTGGACTATTTCCTTTAAAGGAAATAGTTCACCTTCGGGAAATTTTTCAGAACACGATTTTATTCTATTTTTTAATACAGTTTCTTTTTTTATTTTCAAAAATGGTCCTACATCGCGCCAAGTCAGGACAGAAGGTTGTAAATTATTAATTTTATGGTGTGCGTTATTGGTCTGCGCATGCGCCCTGGCTGCGCTGGCACTTTCGACGGTACGGTATATCATATATGCGCCGAATTCCTTCGCCAAAAAGTCAAATATCTTCGGCTGGAGAGTCTTTTTCAGTCAAGGAAACTTGCAGATAGGGGTTTCCCAACATGGGCTACAAAACAGCTATCTCAGTTTAAAACTAATGTTGAAGGTGAACTATTTCCTTTAACATAACATTCTGGAGTGTGTATACGAACCATGTACCATACGCGCCATTTATGTCTGAAATAAAAATTTGCATCACAAATTTATTGAGGTTAAGGTACTTTAAGAATGTTAATTCAACAACAGATCACAATTCACTTTGTTTTCTAACGCCGAAATAATTGTTATCTCTGAAATCCTACAGTTATCACATGTCAGTTCACTCAGTTTGAAATGGTTCGAGCGCGTTTATCCCACTACACCAACGAATTGACAACAAATATCAATCCAGGTCGTATCAATCATACGGATTTCCTTCCGCGCTGATGTATAGATCCTCAAATGTGTTGATGAATAGAGTGAGGACTGTGATTGGTAAGGATACTGGTCCACATGCTAGCACTAGCTACTAGCAGCTCACAAGTTACTCTGGGAGTGTCACAACTCACATATGCAATTTCTCCAAATGACTGTTAGACTATCCAAATGACTGTTAGATTTTGAAGTGACTGTTAGACTTAGACTAGTTAACTTGAAAATTCCATCCGCACTTTTTATTAATTTTATGTGCGAGTGTCAGGGCGGTTTTAAAGGGTATTATAAGTTATAACCATGTTTAATATACACGTGTCAAGATTCAAGGAGTTGTGCTACAATATTAATGACATATTAAACTGAAGACTCACAACATTCTGAAGTCAGTCAAAATCTATGGCCTTGGCCTATATATGGCCTATATATGGCCTTGGTCAAAATGCATGAGTGATGTCAAAGTGTTAACTTTAAAGTGGCGGCTAGGGTCGGTGCCAATTAAAAAAGTAATAATGTTAATTATCTTTGTCACATTATAAAGGAGGGTGGTAGAATTCAGATGATGTTGACATTGCACGGCAGAACTTTGTGCACAGCTGTGGTGGAAGTTTATTTTTTTTAGGACATACTATGAAGCGTTTTGTTGTGAGTTATAAGTCACAACATCCTGAAGCGATTGAATGATTTGTCAAAATTTGAGAACAAAAATGTAGGGGGGGTGAAGTGTCAACAAAAAACTGTCGCACTGGGTGGAGGTAACAAATAATTAGAACAACCGAACACTGATTTATAGTTGTTTTTCAGGGAAAATTTGAGGAATAATCCCCCTGGCTCAAGAATTTTGACGCCCTGTGGTGGAGCCCCTGCATTTAAGGGGTAAACTGCATGAACCTCTGAGCAATTACCCTTCAGGTATTTAGTCATAGTATAGTGGTAAGTCTGATAAGCTTGGCAACAGCAAGCTTCAATATTATTTTGGATACAATGAGGTCTGAGGTGACATTCATAATTTCAGTGTTAGGAATGCCCTAACGGCATACGATGATTAATATTCTTGGCTTAGCCAATCAGTAGTGAAATCTTCTGACATTTAGTGATGTTTTACCAGAAATCAGATGCCGCAAACATCCCAGTTTTAAATGGCGCAGCCAGTCAGGATTTTGAAATGAACGCAGCTTCTCTAGATCTAGTCATTCATCTAATATTTGGACGTCATTGGCTACAATCAATCCTATCCTGATTGGACATGTGGCATGACAACGCTGCATCACAGTGTCTACATTGAGCTGCATCTTAGCGATCCTACAAATTTATTTATAGTTGTTTGTCAGGGAAAATTTGAGGGATAATCCCCTGGCTCAAGAATTTTGACGCCTGTGGTGGAGCCCCTGCATTTAAGGGGTAAACCGCATGGACCTCTGAGCGATTACCTTTCAGGTACTTAGTCATAGTATAGTGGTAAGTCTGATGAGCTTGGCAACGGCAAGCTTCATCAATATTATTTTGGATACAATGAGGTCTGAGGTGACGTTCATAATTGCAGTGTTAGGAATGCCCTAACAGCATGCGATGATTAATATTCTTGGCTTAGCCAATCAGTAGTGAAATCCTCTGACATTTAGTGGTGCTTTACCAGAAATCAGATGCCGCAAACATCCCAGTTTTAAATGGTGCAGCCAGTCAGGATTTTGAAGTGAACGCAGCTTCTCTAGATCTAGTCATAACTCATATTCATCTCATATTTGGACGTCATTGGCTACAATCAATCCTATCCTGATCGGACATGTGGCATAACAACGCTGCATCACAGTGTCTACATTGAGCTGCATCTTAGCGATCCTACAAATTTATTTATATCAATGTAACCACTAACCAGTTCATAGGTATGTATTAGCCAGCTTTAGCTCAACATCATTTCATACTGCTAGTGACAGAGCCGCTAGCTCCTATATACCTATACCTTTCTTTTTCTAACAGATGGTTCATTATTGTCAGGCTTTCAGCCAATCAAAATATTACATTGTTTGGCCACAACAGTTTGGAATGTGTTGAATTGTATTGAAGTTGAACGCAACAAATTACAAAATATTACATCTTGTGGTTGGGGTTGGCAGTGGGGGAGTTACATGTCTGTGTGGCACCGCACACCTTTTAAAACACTGGTGGATGGTGTGGTTTAATTGAATTATACTAATGCAAAAGATATCAATATCATATCATAGTGTATTGACTGATGTGTTCTAAATGCAGTGTTCCTACTGCACTCTGCAGTCTGCAGTCTAGTGTCTATCTGACTGAGCCAAATTGTGTAAGTAACAAAAGGCCAGGAATTATTACTTTAACTCATAACTGTAAGTACTTATTCAGTATTCATGAATACAGCACACCAGTTAGTGTTTTACAACCTGCTAGACTGTTATCAGTATTGACTATTGAGCTTGTTGATTGGTTTGGCAACTCAATTTTAATTAACACCTGTTTTACTTTTCAGTCCAGCTCAAGAACCAGCTTCAAATAAGCCTCACCTATTTCATATTTGCATCCTATCATATAGGACCATTCAAATCCATAGCATTTAACTATGGATTAATGCTATGGATAGTGGTAATAGTGGTAAAGTAAAGATGCGTACATGTGCTGGTGCAAAAAAAAAAAAAAAATTATTATTATTCTTCTTCATCTTATTATTATTATTGTCATTAGGAATATATATATTTGAATATATCTTACAATGCAGCTGGATGCAGTAGATATTTATTTATGATTATGATGCAACATTCATTCATGTGCCTTGATCCAGAGTAAATAATAAAAATGTTTACATATATGATATAATATTCTGAGTTTTTGCAAGTAAAATACATTTGAATCGAAGTCGTTAAGTTAGTTTAACTTGAGGTCAAAAATGAGTTGACTCAAGCAATTTTCACAAGAGTCAAAGTTGAGTCGACTAAACAAAAACAAAATCCTGCTCGAGTCAGAGTTGAGTCAGGGGTAAAAGCAAATGAGTAAGAGTTGAGTCGACTCAAAAAAATTGTCCCCCTCACTTGAGTCAGAGTTGAGTCAGGCGTAAAGGCAAATGAGTCAAAGCTGAGTCGACTCAAGCAAATAATTTCCCTGCTTGAGTCAGAGTTGAGTCAGAGTCCCTTCGTAAATGAGTCAGAGTCGAGTCAGTCTAAAAAATATGAGTCGAGCACAACCCTGGCCGTCTCACCCCTCAGTTGGACCGGGGCAGCGAACGGCCGTCTCGCCTATCAGTCGGACCGGGGCAGCGTACGGGCGTCTCACCCCTCAGCAGGACCGGGGCAGCGTACGACCGTCTCGCCCCTCAGCCGGACCGGTGCAGCATATGGCCGTCTCGCCCCTTATCCAGACTGGGGCAGCGTGTGGCCGTCTCGCCCCTCAGCCGGACCGGTGCAGCGTATGCCCGTCTCGCCCCTCAGCCAGACTGGGGCAGAGTATGGCCGTCTCCCCCGCCCCTCAGCCGGACCGGGGAAGCGTATGGCCGTCTCACCCCTCAGTCAGGCCGGTGCAGTGTATGACCATCTCGCCAGTCGCCCCTCACACAGACCGGGTGAGCCGTCTCCCCTCAGCATGAATTAAGATAGGGATAATTATCCGCGGTAAACGTAATCTTAAATAGGATCGTACCTTAGGCGCAACTATCCGTATCCCGTTCGAAATATTCGCACTAGAGCTGCCACTTTTCAGGCCTATGACTACTCGCGCCGCGCCGCAAACACTGTTCAACTACCCACCACTACCCACGTGCTCAAATAAGCTGTCAACTACCCACAACTACCCTCAACATAAATTGTACTATTTTGGGATTGAAGAAAATTAAAGCAAAAACCTTTAAATTATGCAAATTCATGCAATAAATTTGATTGATATTGCTGAAATGAAAGCGCAGTCACTGAAATAAGGTTTAAAACTTTTCTTTTTTGAAAAGTTGAAAAATCTGCTACCCGCCAACTACCCACTTCAGCCAAATGATTGCTTGTGCTACCCACATCTACCCACGTGGGTAGTAACTACCCACGTCTCGTGGGTAAGCGGGTAGGAAAGTGGCACCTCTAATTCGCACCGCACCGAGCCGCGTGCGGCGACAGCCGAGTCGGATCAGCGCACCAGTGACGTCACGCTAATGTTGAGGGATCAGGGCGCTAATATCTAGGATGACTCTACCTCTCTTATACGGCCTTGGATTTGTGGATCAAACACCATATCAAGGCCGATGTAACGGAAGTTAGCCCACATTCAGCTTACATTCAGCCCAGCCTAGATACCATATGTAGGGAAAAACCTTTATTGCCTCATTTCTCCAAGCAAACAATAGCGTTTTCGAAATTATCAATCAAAAGCACTCATCACCCCAAAGACAGCCGTGCCAAAAAAATCGACACTTTTCCCATAGGAAGGAAGTTATAGGCAAAACTATATTTTGGTCCTATGAGGGGGCCACTACGATTTTCTTACAAATCGGCACAGACACTCTTCTCTACGAGGCAAGTAATCTGGCTGAAGAGAACATGATTTGCATTGGAGCCTAAGGGGTCAAAACCAGTGGTGCACGCAGGAGGGTCAAAGGGGTCAGCTTGCCAGGTGATAAGGGCCCCTGAGCAGGTTGGGGGTCCCTGAACAGACCAGAGGGCCCATGGGAAGTTACAAGGGCCCCTGTGCAGGTCAGAGGGGCCCTTGACCAGACAGAAAGGGCTCCTAGGTGGGTCAGAAGGGCCCCTGAACAGAAGGACCCCTGAAGGGCCCCTGAACCGAATGGGTCCCTAGTCAGCACGGAGGGGCCCCAGGGCAGGTCGGAGGGCCCTCGGAGCATGTCGCAAGGCGACAAAGCAGCCAGCGCAGTCCCTTGCCAGGTCGGAAGGGCCCCTTAGAAGGCTGGAGGGCCCCTGGAGAGACCAGAGGGCTCCTGGAAAGTTCAAAGGGCCCCTGTGCAGATCGGAAGGGCCCCTGACCAGACCGAAAGGACCTCTGGGCTGGTAAGAAGTGCCCCATGAACGTGCTGAATTCGCCCCTAGCCAGCACGGAGTGGCCCCAAGGCAGGACGGAGGGCCCCTTGAACATGTTGGCAGGGCGACAAAGCAGGGCATGTTGGCAGGGCGACAAATTAGACCAGAAGAGTCGCTGGGCAGATCGGAGTGGCTCCTGGGCAAGTCAGAGGGGCCCCTGGCTAGACCGAAAGGATCCCTGGGCCGGTCGGAAGGACCCTTGAACATGCCAGATGAGTTCCTAGCGAGACTGGAGGGGCCCCTGGGCAGGTCGGAGGGGCCCCTGAGCATGTCGACAGGGTGACAAAGCAGCCAGTGCAGTCCCTGGCCAGGTCGGAAGGAGCTCTGAACAGGCCGAATGGGCCCCTTGACACACAAGAGGGGCTTCTTGGAAGGTCAGAGGAGTCCCTGGTCAGACCGGAAGGACCAAAAGCAAGTAGAGATCCCAGATGAAGATTAAAAACAAAGAGGACTTACTCCACAATACAAAATATTAAAAGCGGAGCTTTCGGGTATATTGTAACACCCTTCTTCCGGGTGTTACAATATACCCGAAAGCTCCGATTTTATTTTTTCTTGTAGAGTAAGCCCTCTTTGTATTGTATATATATATATATATATATATATATATATATATATATATATATATATATATATATATATATATATATATATATATATATATATATATATATATATATATATATATATATATATATATATATATATATATATATATATATATATATATATATATATATATATATATATATATATATATATATATATATATATATATATATATATATATATATATATATATATATATATATATATATATATATATATATATATATATATATATATATATATATATATATATATATATATATATATATATATATATATATATATATATATATATATATATATATATATATATATATATATATATATATATATATATTATATATATATATATATATATATATATATATATATATATATATATATATATATATATATATATATATATATATATATATATATATATATATATATATATATATATATATATATATAATATATATATATATATATATATATATATATATATATATATATATATATATATATATATATATATATTTATATATATATATATATATATATATATATATATATATATATATATATATATATATATATATATATCAAAATTATCCCATAGTTATCGTCTAGAGGTCAAAATAGACGTTTGGTCAGATATTCGAAAAATCGACGACCCCTTCGATTTCGCTCAAATTTGGTGCAAATGTACCAAATGACCACCCAACATCAATACCAAAAGGGTTGTACGATGCATCCCATAGTTATCGTCTAGAGGTCAAAATAGACGTTTGGACAGATATTCGAAAAATCGACGACCCCTTCGATTTCGCTCAAATTTGGTGCAAATGTACCAAATGACCACCCAACATCAATACCAAAAGGGTTGTACGATGCATCCCATAGTTGAGCGTCTAGAGGCCAAAATAGACGTCTGGGCGATATTCGACAAATCGACGACCCCTTCGATTTCGCCCAAATTTCGTGCAAATGTACCAAATGACCACCCAACATCAAACCCAAAAGGGTTGTACGATGCATACCATAGTTAATCGACTAGAGTTCAAAATAGACGTCTGGGCAGATATTCGAAAAATCGACGACCCTTTCGATTTCGCTCAAATTTCTTGCAAATGTACCAAATGACCACCCAAAACCAAAAAGGTTGTACGATGAATCTCATAGTTAATCGTCAAGAGGTCAAAATAGACTTTTGGGCAGATATTCGAAAAATCGACGACCCCTTCGTTTTCGCTCAAATTTCGTGCAAATATACCAAATGACCACCCAACATCAACACCAAAAGGGATGTACGATGCATCCCATAGTTAAGCGTCTAGAGGTCAAAATAGACGAAATTTGAGTGAAATCGAAGGGGTCGTCGATTTTTCGAATATCTGCCCAGACGTCTATTTTGACCTCTAGACGCTTAACTATGGGATGCATCGTACAACCCTTTTGGTGTTGATGTTGGATGGTCATTTGGTACATTTGCACGAAATTTTAGCGAAATCGAAGGGGTCGTCGATTTTTCCTCAGAAGTATAATTTGACCTCTAGACGCTATGGTATGGAATGCATCGCAAAATACTTCTGGGGCAATGTTTAGGTAGCCATTGGCTACCTATGTGCAAAATTTGAGCGAAATCGAAGGGGTCGTCGTTTTTTCGAATATCGGCCCAGACGTCTATTTTGACCTCTAGACGCTTAACTATGGGATGCATCGTACAACCTTTTTGGTTTTGGGTGGTCATTTGGTACATTTGCAAGAAATTTGAGCGAAATCGAAAGGGTCGTCGATTTTTCGAATATCTGCCCAGACGTCTATTTTGAACTCTAGTCGATTAACTATGGGATGCATCGTACAACCCTTTTTTGGTTTGATGTTGGGTGGTCATTTGGTACATTTGCACCAAATTTGAGCGAAATCGAAGGGGTCGTCGATTTTTCGAATATCTGCCCAAACGTCTATTTTGACCTCTAGACGATTAACTATGGGATGCATCGTACAACCCTTTTGGGGTTGATGTTGGGTGGTCATTTGGTACATTTGCACGAAATTTGAGTGAAATCGAAGGGGTCGTCGATTTTTCTAATATCTGCCCAGGCCTCTATATTGGCCTCTAGACGCTTAACTATGGGATGCATCGCAAAAGCCTTCTAGGGGGGATGTTCAGGAGGCCTTTGGCTACCTGTATGCAAAATTTAATCGAAATCAAAGGGTCGTTGATTTTCCCCATGAACCCTATTTGGCCTCTAGAGGCCTTGCTATGGGATGCATCGCAAAATCCTTCTAAGGGAGATGTTCAGGAGGCCATTGGCTACCTGTGTGCACAATTTGAGCGAAATCGAAGGGGTCGTCGATTTTCCCCCAGAAGTATAATTTGACCTCTAGACGCTATGGTATGGAATGCATCGCAAAATACTTCTAGCGGGATGTTCAGGAGGCCATTGGCTATCTGTGTGCAAAATTTGAGCGAAATCGAAGGGTCGTCGATTTCCGAATATCTGCTGAATATCCGAATATCGAACTGCTGCCAACTTTACACACGTAGATCACGTGTGTAAAGTTGGCAGCAGTTCGATATTCGGCTATTTGGCACATGTTACGTTTCATCGTCAATACTAGGGATGTACCTAGGTACCGATGATTTTGAGTATCCAAGCCCACCAAAGACAATGGGTAACAGATCTCCCGAGAAAAAAAACTAGTTATTACGACGTTTGAAATGTTTTGAAGCGATCTGTTCCCCGTGTTTCTCTCATTTTGCCCAAACTCCAGAAAGCCTGTGCGCAGCTTCCAGACAGGTATCCAGCAACTGGTTTACACCAGGCCCTGGATCCGTTGGAATTAAGCCTTCCCAAGTCATGCGCGAGACCGTCTCCACATTTGTTGCGATGCTGTATGTTGTAAAAATCAGCCATGTATCGCGCCAACTGATCACACATACCTGCTACGAAAATATCGTATCGGCTCACCAGTCACCACTTCTGCGTGTTGTCATTGACCTAATTTCTTCAACTCCCGACAATTTACCGCACATCAGTAGCACACGCACCTAAAATTCGCACATCAGTAGCACACGCAGTTACCTTACACGACATCAATTTATCATGTCTCAGATCCCATGCTGTAGGGGGCCCACTCAAAATCAAGTGACGAAATCCGCGAGGTTTTCTTTAAAACAACGGGTGGGGGCCCCCATACAAGGGGGCCCGCTCTTAGGGGCCCCCGAAATGGAATCCTGCGTGCGCCACTGGTCAAAACCCCCTAGGAAATATACTTTCCCCATTGTACCCCAAAGTTTATTTTCAAAGCTGCTCGAGTTGGATATCAATCGAAAGCACTCATCAGCCCAAAGACAGCCGGGCCAAAAAAATGACACTTTTTCCATAGGAAGGAAGTAATAGGCAAAACTATATTTTGGGCCTATGAGGGGCCCTACGATTTTCTTCAAAATCGGCACAGACACTTTTCTCTACAAGGCAAATAATCTGGCTGAAGAGACCATCATTTGCATTGAAGTCTAAGGGGCCAAAAAACCCTAGGAAATCTACTTTCCCCATTATACCCCAAAGTTCATTTTCAAACCTGCTCGAGTTCGGTATTAATTGAAAGCAGTCATCAGCCCAAAGACAGCCGTGCCAAAACTATCCAGACTTTTCTCATAGGAAGGAAGTTATAGGCAAAACTATATGTTGGGCCTATGAGGGGCCCCTACGATTTTCTTTAAAATCGGCACAGACACTCTTCTCCACCAGGGCCGGCGCCACATATTTTTGGTTGGGGGGGGGGCAGCTTTTCCAGAAAAAGGGCCCTTGGCCAAAAGGGCCCACCCAGCCTGCAATATAATGTAATATATATTTAATATCATTTCCGTCTTTCTCTTCCCGCACGGATTACCATTTATTTATGATCAAACACTTTCTGTATTTTCAAGTGGCATTTTGGCGTCACACAGTTCAAGTTTGTACTCAATGTGACTAAGTTATCCACTATAACTTTTGTAATTTCTTGCGACATGTACGAAGTATGTTTACTATAGTTCACTAGTTACCAGAAGGAATTTACTAGTCATCACATTTTCTGTCGGTGCTTTCATCTCAGACAGGAACGTAGCCAGGATTTCGTCCAGGGGGGGGGGGGGGGCGTCTCGAAAGGACCCCTTCCCGAGCGTTGAAAGGGCCAAACAAAACGGATGAAAAGGTACGTTACTAGGATGGAAAATGCAGTATGACAGGAATGGTATGAGCCATACCAATTTTTAGGAGCTGGAGTTAGCAAACTGCCATATAAACTTTGGAACCAGCGACACCAATTTGGAATCAGCTATACCAACTTGCAATATTTTTAAGCTCAAGACCTGGAACTCTTAATCAAATTGCGCCGCGGAGCGGCGCGAAAATTTTGAGTCTAATGCCCTGGATATGATTTCTCATCAATGCGTCACATTGCGTATGGTGCGGACCTCTAAAAATGCTATATTGTGCGTTTAAAAGTGCGGTAAAAAAGTGCTAAAGTGAACTATTTTGCCCAATTATATAGGAAAGTAGCAACATAACACATAAATGCGCCGAGAAACGGGCCGTTTTTTCTAACCCGCATATAATTGAGTTTGTAGTTCAATTGCGCCACGGAGCGGCGCGAAAATTTTCAGTTTTATTCCCTGGACAACTGCATTCTTACTGTTGAAAGGCCCAGGGTCTCTTCATATCGCCTAGGGCCCCTCCGACCTTTACAACGCCCTTCCAACCTGTTCGTGTTCAGGGACTCATCTGGGATCCGCGAAGCGAAGACATGATGTGGAGTGGGTGATATATATATATATATATATATATATATATATATATATATATATATATATATATATATATATATATATATATATATATATATATATATATATATATATATATATATATATATATATATATATATATATATATATATATATATATATATATATATATATATATATATATATATATATATATATATATATATATATATATATATATATATATATATATATATATATATATATATATATATATATATATATATATATATATATATATATATATATATATATATATATATATATATATATATAGATATAGATATAGATATAGATATAGATATAGATATAGATATAGATATAGATATAGATATAGATATAGATATAGATATAGATATAGATATAGATATAGATATAGATATAGATATAGATATAGATATAGATATAGATATAGATATAGATATAGATATAGATATAGATATATATATAAATATATATATATATATATATATATATATATATATATATATATATATATATATATATATATATATATATATATATATCTATCTATCTATATCTATATCTATATCTATATCTATATATCTAATCTATATCTAATCTATATCTAATCTATATCTAATCTAATCTATATCTAATCTATATCTAATCTATATCTAATCTATATCTAATCTATATCTAATCTATATCTAATCTATATCTAATCTATATCTAATCTATATCTAATCTATATCTAATCTATATCTAATCTATATCTAATCTATATCTAATCTATATCTAATCTATATCTAATCTATATCTAATCTATATCTAATCTATATCTAATCTATATCTAATCTATATCTAATCTATATCTAATCTATATCTAATCTATATCTAATCTATATCTAATCTATATCTAATCTATATCTAATCTATATCTAATCTATATCTAATCTATATCTAATCTATATCTAATCTATATCTAATCTATATCTAATCTATATCTAATCTATATCTAATCTATATCTAATCTATATCTAATCTATATCTAATCTATATCTAATCTATATCTAATCTATATCTAATC
>JAXIVJ010000396.1:120066-145066 GCA_036785665.1 Chirona hameri
AGATTAGATATAGATTAGATATAGATTAGATATAGATTAGATATAGATTAGATATAGATTAGATATAGATTAGATATAGATTAGATATAGATTAGATATAGATTAGATATAGATTAGATATAGATTAGATATAGATTAGATATAGATTAGATATAGATTAGATATAGATTAGATATAGATTAGATATAGATTAGATATAGATTAGATATAGATTAGATATAGATTAGATATAGATTAGATTAGATATAGATTAGATATAGATTAGATATAGATTAGATATATAGATATAGATATAGATATAGATATAGATAGATAGATATATATATATATATATATATATATATATATATATATATATATATATATATATATATATATATATATATATATATATATTTATATCTATATCTATATCTATATCTATATCTATATCTATATCTATATCTATATCTATATCTATATCTATATCTATATCTATATCTATATCTATATCTATATCTATATCTATATCTATATCTATATCTATATCTATATATATATATATATATATATATATATATATATATATATATATATATATATATATATATATATATATATATATATATATATATATATATATATATATATATATATATATATATATATATATATATATATATATATATATATATATATATATATATATATATATATATATATATATATATATATATATATATATATATATATATATATATATATATATATATATATATATATATATATCACCCACTCCACATCATGTCTTCGCTTCGCGGATCCCAGATGAGTCCCTGAACACGAACAGGTTGGAAGGGCGTTGTAAAGGTCGGAGGGGCCCTAGGCGATATGAAGAGACCCTGGGCCTTTCAACAGTAAGAATGCAGTTGTCCAGGGAATAAAACTGAAAATTTTCGCGCCGCTCCGTGGCGCAATTGAACTACAAACTCAATTATATGCGGGTTAGAAAAAACGGCCCGTTTCTCGGCGCATTTATGTGTTATGTTGCTACTTTCCTATATAATTGGGCAAAATAGTTCACTTTAGCACTTTTTTACCGCACTTTTAAACGCACAATATAGCATTTTTAGAGGTCCGCACCATACGCAATGTGACGCATTGATGAGAAATCATATCCAGGGCATTAGACTCAAAATTTTCGCGCCGCTCCGCGGCGCAATTTGATTAAGAGTTCCAGGTCTTGAGCTTAAAAATATTGCAAGTTGGTATAGCTGATTCCAAATTGGTGTCGCTGGTTCCAAAGTTTATATGGCAGTTTGCTAACTCCAGCTCCTAAAAATTGGTATGGCTCATACCATTCCTGTCATACTGCATTTTCCATCCTAGTAACGTACCTTTTCATCCGTTTTGTTTGGCCCTTTCAACGCTCGGGAAGGGGTCCTTTCGAGACGCCCCCCCCCCCCCCCTGGACGAAATCCTGGCTACGTTCCTGTCTGAGATGAAAGCACCGACAGAAAATGTGATGACTAGTAAATTCCTTCTGGTAACTAGTGAACTATAGTAAACATACTTCGTACATGTCGCAAGAAATTACAAAAGTTATAGTGGATAACTTAGTCACATTGAGTACAAACTTGAACTGTGTGACGCCAAAATGCCACTTGAAAATACAGGCTGTGATGCTCTATTTAAAGTGTTTGATCATAAATAAATGGTAATCCGTGCGGGAAGAGAAAGACGGAAATGATATTAAATATATATTACATTATATTGCAGGCTGGGTGGGCCCTGGGTGGGCCCTTTTGGCCAAGGGCCCTTTTTCTGGAAAAGCTGCCCCCCCCCCAACCAAAAATATGTGGCGCCGGCCCTGGTGGAGAAGAGTGTCTGTGCCGATTTTAAAGAAAATCGTAGGGGCCCCTCATAGGCCCAACATATAGTTTTGCCTATAACTTCCTTCCTATGAGAAAAGTCTGGATAGTTTTGGCACGGCTGTCTTTGGGCTGATGACTGCTTTCAATTAATACCGAACTCGAGCAGGTTTGAAAATGAACTTTGGGGTATAATGGGGAAAGTAGATTTCCTAGGGTTTTTTGGCCCCTTAGACTTCAATGCAAATGATGGTCTCTTCAGCCAGATTATTTGCCTTGTAGAGAAAAGTGTCTGTGCCGATTTTGAAGAAAATCGTAGGGCCCCTCATAGGCCCAAAATATAGTTTTGCCTATTACTTCCTTCCTATGGAAAAAGTGTCATTTTTTTGGCCCGGCTGTCTTTGGGCTGATGAGTGCTTTCGATTGATATCCAACTCGAGCAGCTTTGAAAATAAACTTTGGGGTACAATGGGGAAAGTATATTTCCTAGGGGGTTTTGACCAGTGGCGCACGCAGGATTCCATTTCGGGGGCCCCTAAGAGCGGGCCCCCTTGTATGGGGGCCCCCACCCGTTGTTTTAAAGAAAACCTCGCGGATTTCGTCACTTGATTTTGAGTGGGCCCCCTACAGCATGGGATCTGAGACATGATAAATTGATGTCGTGTAAGGTAACTGCGTGTGCTACTGATGTGCGAATTTTAGGTGCGTGTGCTACTGATGTGCGGTAAATTGTCGGGAGTTGAAGAAATTAGGTCAATGACAACACGCAGAAGTGGTGACTGGTGAGCCGATACGATATTTTCGTAGCAGGTATGTGTGATCAGTTGGCGCGATACATGGCTGATTTTTACAACATACAGCATCGCAACAAATGTGGAGACGGTCTCGCGCATGACTTGGGAAGGCTTAATTCCAACGGATCCAGGGCCTGGTGTAAACCAGTTGCTGGATACCTGTCTGGAAGCTGCGCACAGGCTTTCTGGAGTTTGGGCAAAATGAGAGAAACACGGGGAACAGATCGCTTCAAAACATTTCAAACGTCGTAATAACTAGTTTTTTTTCTCGGGAGATCTGTTACCCATTGTCTTTGGTGGGCTTGGATACTCAAAATCATCGGTACCTAGGTACATCCCTAGTATTGACGATGAAACGTAACATGTGCCAAATAGCCGAATATCGAACTGCTGCCAACTTTACACACGTGATCTACGTGTGTAAAGTTGGCAGCAGTTCGATATTCGGATATTCAGCAGATATTCGGAAATCGACGACCCTTCGATTTCGCTCAAATTTTGCACACAGATAGCCAATGGCCTCCTGAACATCCCGCTAGAAGTATTTTGCGATGCATTCCATACCATAGCGTCTAGAGGTCAAATTATACTTCTGGGGGAAAATCGACGACCCCTTCGATTTCGCTCAAATTGTGCACACAGGTAGCCAATGGCCTCCTGAACATCTCCCTTAGAAGGATTTTGCGATGCATCCCATAGCAAGGCCTCTAGAGGCCAAATAGGGTTCATGGGGAAAATCAACGACCCTTTGATTTCGATTAAATTTTGCATACAGGTAGCCAAAGGCCTCCTGAACATCCCCCCTAGAAGGCTTTTGCGATGCATCCCATAGTTAAGCGTCTAGAGGCCAATATAGAGGCCTGGGCAGATATTAGAAAAATCGACGACCCCTTCGATTTCACTCAAATTTCGTGCAAATGTACCAAATGACCACCCAACATCAACCCCAAAAGGGTTGTACGATGCATCCCATAGTTAATCGTCTAGAGGTCAAAATAGACGTTTGGGCAGATATTCGAAAAATCGACGACCCCTTCGATTTCGCTCAAATTTGGTGCAAATGTACCAAATGACCACCCAACATCAAACCAAAAAAGGGTTGTACGATGCATCCCATAGTTAATCGACTAGAGTTCAAAATAGACGTCTGGGCAGATATTCGAAAAATCGACGACCCTTTCGATTTCGCTCAAATTTCTTGCAAATGTACCAAATGACCACCCAAAACCAAAAAGGTTGTACGATGCATCCCATAGTTAAGCGTCTAGAGGTCAAAATAGACGTCTGGGCCGATATTCGAAAAAACGACGACCCCTTCGATTTCGCTCAAATTTTGCACATAGGTAGCCAATGGCTACCTAAACATTGCCCCAGAAGTATTTTGCGATGCATTCCATACCATAGCGTCTAGAGGTCAAATTATACTTCTGAGGAAAAATCGACGACCCCTTCGATTTCGCTAAAATTTCGTGCAAATGTACCAAATGACCATCCAACATCAACACCAAAAGGGTTGTACGATGCATCCCATAGTTAAGCGTCTAGAGGTCAAAATAGACGTCTGGGCAGATATTCGAAAAATCGACGACCCCTTCGATTTCACTCAAATTTCGTCTATTTTGACCTCTAGACGCTTAACTATGGGATGCATCGTACATCCCTTTTGGTGTTGATGTTGGGTGGTCATTTGGTATATTTGCACGAAATTTGAGCGAAAACGAAGGGGTCGTCGATTTTTCGAATATCTGCCCAAAAGTCTATTTTGACCTCTTGACGATTAACTATGAGATTCATCGTACAACCTTTTTGGTTTTGGGTGGTCATTTGGTACATTTGCAAGAAATTTGAGCGAAATCGAAAGGGTCGTCGATTTTTCGAATATCTGCCCAGACGTCTATTTTGAACTCTAGTCGATTAACTATGGTATGCATCGTACAACCCTTTTGGGTTTGATGTTGGGTGGTCATTTGGTACATTTGCACGAAATTTGGGCGAAATCGAAGGGGTCGTCGATTTGTCGAATATCGCCCAGACGTCTATTTTGGCCTCTAGACGCTCAACTATGGGATGCATCGTACAACCCTTTTGGTATTGATGTTGGGTGGTCATTTGGTACATTTGCACCAAATTTGAGCGAAATCGAAGGGGTCGTCGATTTTTCGAATATCTGTCCAAACGTCTATTTTGACCTCTAGACGATAACTATGGGATGCATCGTACAACCCTTTTGGTATTGATGTTGGGTGGTCATTTGGTACATTTGCACCAAATTTGAGCGAAATCGAAGGGGTCGTCGATTTTTCGAATATCTGACCAAACGTCTATTTTGACCTCTAGACGATAACTATGGGATAATTTTGATATATATATATATATATATATATATATATATATATATATATATATATATATATATATATATATATATATATATATATATATATATATATATATATATATATATATATATATATATATATATATATATATATATATATATATATATATATATATATATATATATATATATATATATATATATATATATATATATATATATATATATATATATATATATATATATATATATATATATATATATATATATATATATATATATATATATATATATATATATATATATATATATATATATATATATATATATATATATATATATATATATATATATATATATATATATATATATATATATATATATATATATATATATATATATATATATATATATATATATATATATATATATATATATATATATATATATATATATATATATATATATATATATATATATATATATATATATATATATATATATATATATATATATATATATATATATATATATATATATATATATATATATATATACAATACAAAGAGGGCTTACTCTACAAGAAAAAATAAAATCGGAGCTTTCGGGTATATTGTAACACCCGGAAGAAGGGTGTTACAATATACCCGAAAGCTCCGCTTTTAATATTTTGTATTGTGGAGTAAGTCCTCTTTGTTTTTAATCTTCATCTGGGATCTCTACTTGCTTTTGGTCCTTCCGGTCTGACCAGGGACTCCTCTGACCTTCCAAGAAGCCCCTCTTGTGTGTCAAGGGGCCCATTCGGCCTGTTCAGAGCTCCTTCCGACCTGGCCAGGGACTGCACTGGCTGCTTTGTCACCCTGTCGACATGCTCAGGGGCCCCTCCGACCTGCCCAGGGGCCCCTCCAGTCTCGCTAGGAACTCATCTGGCATGTTCAAGGGCCCTTCCGACCGGCCCAGGGATCCTTTCGGTCTAGCCAGGGGCCCCTCTGACTTGCCCAGGAGCCACTCCGATCTGCCCAGCGACTCTTCTGGTCTAATTTGTCGCCCTGCCAACATGCCCTGCTTTGTCGCCCTGCCAACATGTTCAAGGGGCCCTCCGTCCTGCCTTGGGGCCACTCCGTGCTGGCTAGGGGCGAATTCAGCACGTTCATGGGGCACTTCTTACCAGCCCAGAGGTCCTTTCGGTCTGGTCAGGGGCCCTTCCGATCTGCACAGGGGCCCTTTGAACTTTCCAGGAGCCCTCTGGTCTCTCCAGGGGCCCTCCAGCCTTCTAAGGGGCCCTTCCGACCTGGCAAGGGACTGCGCTGGCTGCTTTGTCGCCTTGCGACATGCTCCGAGGGCCCTCCGACCTGCCCTGGGGCCCCTCCGTGCTGACTAGGGACCCATTCGGTTCAGGGGCCCTTCAGGGGTCCTTCTGTTCAGGGGCCCTTCTGACCCACCTAGGAGCCCTTTCTGTCTGGTCAAGGGCCCCTCTGACCTGCACAGGGGCCCTTGTAACTTCCCATGGGCCCTCTGGTCTGTTCAGGGACCCCCAACCTGCTCAGGGGCCCTTATCACCTGGCAAGCTGACCCCTTTGACCCTCCTGCGTGCACCACTGGTTTTGACCCCTTAGGCTCCAATGCAAATCATGTTCTCTTCAGCCAGATTACTTGCCTCGTAGAGAAGAGTGTCTGTGCCGATTTGTAAGAAAATCGTAGTGGCCCCCTCATAGGACCAAAATATAGTTTTGCCTATAACTTCCTTCCTATGGGAAAAGTGTCGATTTTTTTGGCACGGCTGTCTTTGGGGTGATGAGTGCTTTTGATTGATAATTTCGAAAACGCTATTGTTTGCTTGGAGAAATGAGGCAATAAAGGTTTTTCCCTACATATGGTATCTAGGCTGGGCTGAATGTAAGCTGAATGTGGGCTAACTTCCGTTACATCGGCCTTGATATGGTGTTTGATCCACAAATCCAAGGCCGTATAAGAGAGGTAGAGTCATCCTAGATATTAGCGCCCTGATCCCTCAACATTAGCGTGACGTCACTGGTGCGCTGATCCGACTCGGCTGTCGCCGCACGCGGCTCGGTGCGGTGCGAATTAGAGGTGCCACTTTCCTACCCGCTTACCCACGAGACGTGGGTAGTTACTACCCACGTGGGTAGATGTGGGTAGCACAAGCAATCATTTGGCTGAAGTGGGTAGTTGGCGGGTAGCAGATTTTTCAACTTTTAAAAAAAGAAAAGTTTTAAACCTTATTTCAGTGACTGCGCTTTCATTTCAGCAATATCAATCAAATTTATTGCATGAATTTGCATAATTTAAAGGTTTTTGCTTTAATTTTCTTCAATCCCAAAATAGTACAATTTATGTTGAGGGTAGTTGTGGGTAGTTGACAGCTTATTTGAGCACGTGGGTAGTGGTGGGTAGTTGAACAGTGTTTGCGGCGCGGCGCGAGTAGTCATAGGCCTGAAAAGTGGCAGCTCTAGTGCGAATATTTCGAACGGGATACGGATAGTTGCGCCTAAGGTACGATCCTATTTAAGATTACGTTTACCGCGGATAATTATCCCTATCTTAATTCATGCTGAGGGGAGACGGCTCACCCGGTCTGTGTGAGGGGCGACTGGCGAGATGGTCATACACTGCACCGGCCTGACTGAGGGGTGAGACGGCCATACGCTGCCCCGGTCCGGCTGAGGGGCGGGGGAGACGGCCATACTCTGCCCCAGTCTGGCTGAGGGGCGAGACGGGCATACGCTGCACCGGTCCGGCTGAGGGGCGAGACGGCCACACGCTGCCCCAGTCTGGATGAGGGGCGAGACGGCCATATGCTGCACCGGTCCGGCTGAGGGGCGAGACGGTCGTACGCTGCCCCGGTCCTGCTGAGGGGTGAGACGCCCGTACGCTGCCCCGGTCCGACTGATAGGCGAGACGGCCGTTCGCTGCCCCGGTCCAACTGAGGGGTGAGACGGCCAGGGTTGTGCTCGACTCATATTTTTTAGACTGACTCGACTCTGACTCATTTACGAAGGGACTCTGACTCAACTCTGACTCAAGCAGGGAAATTATTTGCTTGAGTCGACTCAGCTTTGACTCATTTGCCTTTACGCCTGACTCAACTCTGACTCAAGTGAGGGGGACAATTTTTTTGAGTCGACTCAACTCTTACTCATTTGCTTTTACCCCTGACTCAACTCTGACTCGAGCAGGATTTTGTTTTTGTTTAGTCGACTCAACTTTGACTCTTGTGAAAATTGCTTGAGTCAACTCATTTTTGACCTCAAGTTAAACTAACTTAACGACTTCGATTCAAATGTATTTTACTTGCAAAAACTCAGAATATTATATCATATATGTAAACATTTTTATTATTTACTCTGGATCAAGGCACATGAATGAATGTTGCATCATAATCATAAATAAATATCTACTGCATCCAGCTGCATTGTAAGATATATTCAAATATATATATTCCTAATGACAATAATAATAATAAGATGAAGAAGAATAATAATAATTTTTTTTTTTTTTTTTGCACCAGCACATGTACGCATCTTTACTTTACCACTATTACCACTATCCATAGCATTAATCCATAGTTAAATGCTATGGATTTGAATGGTCCTATATGATAGGATGCAAATATGAAATAGGTGAGGCTTATTTGAAGCTGGTTCTTGAGCTGGACTGAAAAGTAAAACAGGTGTTAATTAAAATTGAGTTGCCAAACCAATCAACAAGCTCAATAGTCAATACTGATAACAGTCTAGCAGGTTGTAAAACACTAACTGGTGTGCTGTATTCATGAATACTGAATAAGTACTTACAGTTATGAGTTAAAGTAATAATTCCTGGCCTTTTGTTACTTACACAATTTGGCTCAGTCAGATAGACACTAGACTGCAGACTGCAGAGTGCAGTAGGAACACTGCATTTAGAACACATCAGTCAATACACTATGATATGATATTGATATCTTTTGCATTAGTATAATTCAATTAAACCACACCATCCACCAGTGTTTTAAAAGGTGTGCGGTGCCACACAGACATGTAACTCCCCCACTGCCAACCCCAACCACAAGATGTAATATTTTGTAATTTGTTGCGTTCAACTTCAATACAATTCAACACATTCCAAACTGTTGTGGCCAAACAATGTAATATTTTGATTGGCTGAAAGCCTGACAATAATGAACCATCTGTTAGAAAAAGAAAGGTATAGGTATATAGGAGCTAGCGGCTCTGTCACTAGCAGTATGAAATGATGTTGAGCTAAAGCTGGCTAATACATACCTATGAACTGGTTAGTGGTTACATTGATATAAATAAATTTGTAGGATCGCTAAGATGCAGCTCAATGTAGACACTGTGATGCAGCGTTGTTATGCCACATGTCCGATCAGGATAGGATTGATTGTAGCCAATGACGTCCAAATATGAGATGAATATGAGTTATGACTAGATCTAGAGAAGCTGCGTTCACTTCAAAATCCTGACTGGCTGCACCATTTAAAACTGGGATGTTTGCGGCATCTGATTTCTGGTAAAGCACCACTAAATGTCAGAGGATTTCACTACTGATTGGCTAAGCCAAGAATATTAATCATCGCATGCTGTTAGGGCATTCCTAACACTGCAATTATGAACGTCACCTCAGACCTCATTGTATCCAAAATAATATTGATGAAGCTTGCCGTTGCCAAGCTCATCAGACTTACCACTATACTATGACTAAGTACCTGAAAGGTAATCGCTCAGAGGTCCATGCGGTTTACCCCTTAAATGCAGGGGCTCCACCACAGGCGTCAAAATTCTTGAGCCAGGGGATTATCCCTCAAATTTTCCCTGACAAACAACTATAAATAAATTTGTAGGATCGCTAAGATGCAGCTCAATGTAGACACTGTGATGCAGCGTTGTCATGCCACATGTCCAATCAGGATAGGATTGATTGTAGCCAATGACGTCCAAATATTAGATGAATGACTAGATCTAGAGAAGCTGCGTTCATTTCAAAATCCTGACTGGCTGCGCCATTTAAAACTGGGATGTTTGCGGCATCTGATTTCTGGTAAAACATCACTAAATGTCAGAAGATTTCACTACTGATTGGCTAAGCCAAGAATATTAATCATCGTATGCCGTTAGGGCATTCCTAACACTGAAATTATGAATGTCACCTCAGACCTCATTGTATCCAAAATAATATTGAAGCTTGCTGTTGCCAAGCTTATCAGACTTACCACTATACTATGACTAAATACCTGAAGGGTAATTGCTCAGAGGTTCATGCAGTTTACCCCTTAAATGCAGGGGCTCCACCACAGGGCGTCAAAATTCTTGAGCCAGGGGGATTATTCCTCAAATTTTCCCTGAAAAACAACTATAAATCAGTGTTCGGTTGTTCTAATTATTTGTTACCTCCACCCAGTGCGACAGTTTTTTGTTGACACTTCACCCCCCCTACATTTTTGTTCTCAAATTTTGACAAATCATTCAATCGCTTCAGGATGTTGTGACTTATAACTCACAACAAAACGCTTCATAGTATGTCCTAAAAAAAATAAACTTCCACCACAGCTGTGCACAAAGTTCTGCCGTGCAATGTCAACATCATCTGAATTCTACCACCCTCCTTTATAATGTGACAAAGATAATTCACATTATTACTTTTTTAATTGGCACCGACCCTAGCCGCCACTTTAAAGTTAACACTTTGACATCACTCATGCATTTTGACCAAGGCCATATATAGGCCATATATAGGCCAAGGCCATAGATTTTGACTGACTTCAGAATGTTGTGAGTCTTCAGTTTAATATGTCATTAATATTGTAGCACAACTCCTTGAATCTTGACACGTGTATATTAAACATGGTTATAACTTATAATACCCTTTAAAACCGCCCTGACACTCGCACATAAAATTAATAAAAAGTGCGGATGGAATTTTCAAGTTAACTAGTCTAAGTCTAACAGTCACTTCAAAATCTAACAGTCATTTGGATAGTCTAACAGTCATTTGGAGAAATTGCATATGTGAGTTGTGACACTCCCAGAGTAACTTGTGAGCTGCTAGTAGCTAGTGCTAGCATGTGGACCAGTATCCTTACCAATCACAGTCCTCACTCTATTCATCAACACATTTGAGGATCTATACATCAGCGCGGAAGGAAATCCGTATGATTGATACGACCTGGATTGATATTTGTTGTCAATTCGTTGGTGTAGTGGGATAAACGCGCTCGAACCATTTCAAACTGAGTGAACTGACATGTGATAACTGTAGGATTTCAGAGATAACAATTATTTCGGCGTTAGAAAACAAAGTGAATTGTGATCTGTTGTTGAATTAACATTCTTAAAGTACCTTAACCTCAATAAATTTGTGATGCAAATTTTTATTTCAGACATAAATGGCGCGTATGGTACATGGTTCGTATACACACTCCAGAATGTTATGTTAAAGGAAATAGTTCACCTTCAACATTAGTTTTAAACTGAGATAGCTGTTTTGTAGCCCATGTTGGGAAACCCCTATCTGCAAGTTTCCTTGACTGAAAAAGACTCTCCAGCCGAAGATATTTGACTTTTTGGCGAAGGAATTCGGCGCATATATGATATACCGTACCGTCTGAAAGTGCCAGCGCAGCCAGGGCGCATGCGCAGACCAATAACGCACACCATAAAATTAATAATTTACAACCTTCTGTCCTGACTTGGCGCGATGTAGGACCATTTGTGAAAATAAAAAAAGAAACTGTATTAAAAAATAGAATAAAATCGTGTTCTGAAAAATTTCCCGAAGGTGAACTATTTCCTTTAAAGGAAATAGTCCACCTTCAACATTAGTTTTAAACTGAGATAGTAGTTTTGTAGCCCGTGTTGAGAAATCCTTATCTTGACTGTTTTCTTGACTGAAAAGACTCTCCAGCCGGAGATATTTGACTTTTTGGCGAAGGAATGCGGCGCATATATGATATACCGTACCGTCTGAATTGTGCCAGCACTGCATGGAGCATGCGCATACCAATAACGCACACGATACAATTAATAATTCACAACCTTCTGTCCTGAATTGGCGCGATGTAGGACCATTTTTAAAAAGAAAAAAAGAAACTGTATTAAAAATATAATAAAATCGTGTTCTGATTTTTTTTCCGAAGGTGAACTATTTCCTTTAATATGGTTATTATTAGGTTAAATATACTGCAGTTATCATTTCTATGTACATATTTAATATTGTATTGTTTCACTTATAATAAGGAGCAGTCAGCAGAGTTTGTGATGAGTTAAGTACTCTTTTAAGTTTTTTTAAGACATAAAATTTATTTATGTGGGTTTGAAAAGCACTCTAGAACATTATTTGGACCCCTTTATTATTTAGTTGCTCCTATTTTGTGTTTGTTATATCAGATGTGACTTTGACTTGTAAGAGGATGTGTCGACTCAGCTTTGACTCAAGCAGCATCCAGGTGACTCAACTTTGACTCAAGCGACATCCATGAGACTTCGCTCTGACTCAACTCAAACCCCTATTTTGATTAAGCGACTCAACTCTGACTCAAGTTGAGCCCTTATTTTTTTAAGCGACTCAACTCTGACTCAAGGCGATCCCCCATTTTTCTTAAGTGACTCGACTCTGACTCAAGTTGATTTGAGTCAGAGTTGAGTCAAATCTGACTCACCGACTCTGAGTCGAGCACAACCCTGGACTCAGACGGCCATGCCCTCCCTCAGTCCCGGTCCGGCTGAGGGAGGAGACGGGCATAAGCTGCCCTGGTCTGGCTGAGGGGCGAGACGGACAAATGCTGTCTCGGCCCGGCTGAGGGGCGAGACGGCCGTACGCTGCTCTGGTCTGGCTGAGGGGTGAGACGGCCGGCCATACGTTGTACCTGGAAATGTTGCAAATGACATTGTTTTGGCTTACTGTTCAATATATGCTTTAAAAAAAGCTTAGAAAAACAAAATATTTTCAAATATAGACTTGCAACATAAATTACTTATCTAACGACGACGACTTTAAATTGACGCTCTCAACACCCGTCAAAAGACCGCAATACGCTCGAAAGCGCAGCTGCGGCGACGGTGCTGTCCACGACTGGACCAGAGCACCAGTGACGCCATCGCTAATGTGTTGTTGCTCGGCAGCCGACACATAGGGAATCCCGGGATGACACCCCCTGGTCCGGCTGGGAGCACAAATCATATCAAACCGTATTCTATGACCGTGACGAAACCAGGGTGATAGAGGACCAAGGCTATGTAAACCAGGTAGACCGCTCCGGCCGAAAAAGTGGCGACAACTCGTAATTTAGTTGCAACGACCCCACAGCTGCTGTGACGCGGATGAGGGTCTCGCGGCCGGCCGGCCGGTCGCCTACGTAGGGTTAACGCGTATACGCCTCCCGTTTTTTTGTCCCTTAGTTCCTTTGTTTGTCGGCTGATATTTAAACTTAAGATGTCTATCTACCACAAATTAAGCGTTGTATTGGGTGCCGTTGCGAAAATTGCAATCCGACCCAAACTTTTTAAGTTATGGGCCGGAACAGTTTGCTGCCCGGTGATTCCGGCCGGCCGCGTACTCCCCCCCGTTTTTTTCCCCGCTTGGTTCCTTCGTTTACCGGCCGATTGTTACACTTAAGATGTCTATATACCAAAAATTAAGCGATGTATTGGATGACTTTGGGCAAATCGCAATGCAACCCAATTTTTTTTTTAAGTTATGGGCCGCCAAATTCCACTGACCGGCGACTCCAGCCGGACCGCCGTACGTAAAACGCCAACGCGCACGTTCCTCCAGTGTGTGTCGCCTGATTTATTCATTTGCCGACCTATTGTTACAATTAAGATAACAATCTGTCACAAATTGAACGATGTATCTTATTCCGTTGAGAAAATTGTCATCGGACTCAAACTATTTACATTTTGGGCCGGCAAAGTTAGCCGTCCTTTGGCTCACGATCGCAGACCGGACAGCCACCACATACAATACTCAAACAGTAATTGTTCGAGTCTCAGTGTCACTCCGCTGTGCACACGACGACGTCTCAGAGAGGACTGTATTTGTAACGGTAATGGCGGACGTGTGCGACACTGGCGCCATCTCTACACTGGTGTCGGCGGTACTAAACATAGTACCGCCACCACCCGCACACCCCCTCACCAGTCGGTGACCGATGGCTAGCATCGAACACCGGCTGTACAATCAGGCCTCGGCATATATGTACAACGATTTCAGGCCATCAACCCCCACCCCCCACCAGCGACAGCCAGCCGGCACGTTTCGATCAGGCGATCGGGCGGTCGCCGCTGGCGCTGAGACCGGCGCGGCGGCGGCGGCGGTGACGACGGCGACGTCTGCGCGCACGGCTCGGGCGCGGGTGGCTGGTCGTCGGCAGGCGTGTCAGCGGTGCGAGGCGAGGGCTCGCTGGCGTCCGGCGCAGCGTGACCGTATCGCCGGCGCAGGAACCGCCGGTTTCGGGTAAGCACGCGGCCGCTCGGCATTCTCACATAATACCGGCGGTGTGGGCCCACCTCCGCTATTACGCCAAAACGGTCCCACCGTTTGGTGGCGTGGTCCTGGATAACGACCTGGTTGCCGACCGTCAGGCCGCGGAGATCGGTGGCGCGCCGGTCGTAGCGCTCCCGGGCCTCGTCTTGGCGGTCGGCGGCCACCGCGTCGGCATCGTCGGCGGCGCGCTGCCAGCAGGGCGCGAACGAGCGCCGGTGAGCCGGGATCATGTCCCGCACCGGCTGGCCGAGCACGATCTGTGCAGGTGATCGGCCGTCCGGGCCTGGCGTGTTCCGGTACTGCAGAGTGCCACGGACCCAGGCGTCGTGGTCCATCGTAGCGTCCCGTTCATTCCACACGCGGCGGATCAGTTTGGCCGCGTACTTCACGCCTGCCTCGGCGCGCCCGTTCGACTGCGGGTAGTGCGGCGACGAGGTTCTGTGTTGCACGCCCCACTCCTTGAGGAACACAGCGAGAGCGCGCGACGTGAACTGTGGCCCGCCGTCGGACCATAGCACCTCGGGGACACCAGCGATGCAAAAGATGCCCCGCAGCTCTCTCACGAGCAGGGCAGCGGTTGCGGTCTGACCAAGGGGGCGGACGAATTGCCACCCCGAGAATGGGTCGACCGCTAGCAAGTAGTGCCGGCCGGCGTGCTCGAAAAAATCGGCACACAGGTGCTGGAACGGCCGGTCCGGTGCCTCACGGGTCCGGTACGTCTCCTGCGGGTGGGACGGCAGCTCGCGTTGGCATGGCTGGCAGCTCTTCGTGACGTTGTCCACATCGTTACTTAGCCCCGGCCAGTACACGATCCGGCGGGCACGGCTCGTCGTTTTTTCGCGCCCCTGGTGGCTGGCGTGCAGCTCGGCGAGCACGGCCGCGCGCATCGGGCGGGGAATGACGAGCCGGCAGCCGCACACGACCAGTCCGTCCTCGACGGCGAGACGGTCGTGGACCGGCCAGTAGGGCCGCATGAGCGACGGCAGGTCGGACTTCTGGGACGGGAAGCCGTCCATCACGGTCTGTAGGAGCAGTCGGGCCTCCTCGTCTCGGTCCGCTGCTCGCCGTACCTCGTCCAGCCGGAGGTCGGTGCAGAGCTCGGCTGCCTCGCTGAGAACGACGGCGGAGACGGTGGCTGCTGACCTGTCCTCGGCCAGCTCGTCCTCTGCGGTGGGCGGGTCCACCGGAGACCGGGAGAGGGCGTCCGCCGCCTGGTGCTCCGTCCCGCGCTGCCATCTGGCGGTGAAGTTCATCATGGACAGTTTCTGGCGGAGGCGCTGGAGGCGCGGGTTTTCAATTTCATCGAGGTTCTTTGAGTTTAGGATCGGCACGAGAGGGCGATGGTCGGTCAGAACGTCGAACTCTGGGAGCCCGCTGAGAAAGAGGCGGCACTTGTGGCACGCCCAGGCCACTGCCAGCAGCTCCAGCTCGATGGTGGCGTAGCGGCTCTCCGCGTCCGTCAGGAACCGAGAGCCGGCCTGGACCACACGCCAGGTGCCGTCCGGCTGTTTTTGCTGGAGGAGGAACCCGAGCCCCTTCAGACGGCTCGCGTCGGTCGACAGCAGGGTAGGGCGTTTCTGGTCGAAGAAGGCCAGCGTGCGAACGGAGCCCAGTGCTGCCCGCGCCTTCTCGAACGCCGCCTGGTGGCCGCTGTCCCAGACGAAGCTTCGTTTCGCGCTCAGTAGGTGGCGCAGCGGTTCCAGATGTGCGGCAGTGTCCTCCGAGAAGGGAGCCACCTGGTTCGCGAGGCCGAAGAAGCTGCGCAGCTCCGTCAGCGAACTCGGCGCCGGGAACGCAGCGATGGCCTTCGTCAGTGCCGGGTCTGGTGTGTACCCGCTGTCGGCCACGATGAAGCCGGCGAACTTGACGCTCTGCCTCTGGTGCTGAGTTTTCGCCGGGTTCAGCGCCACCCCGCGGTCCCGGCACCGGGTCAGGAACTCGCGAACTCGGGCGGCGTGCTCTTCCTTCGTCTTGCTGTAGACGATGACGTCATCAACGACACGCTGGACGCCGTCCATGTCGATGAAGCACTCGTCCATCCGTCTGTTGTAGTGTTCGCTGATGGATGATATGCCGTACGGCGCGCGGAGGTACTGATATCTCCCGAAGGGCGTGATGAACGTCGTCAGGTGGCGTGACGACTCGGTCAGAGGACACTGGTGATATCCCTTGGCCGCGTCGAAGACACTGAACCACCGGGCCTCAGACGCCACGATCGATGCAACGCACTCAGCTGGCGTGCTGGACTGGTACAGCTCCCTTTTCACGGACTGGTTGAGCTTGGTGAGGTCCACGCACAGACGGATGCCTCCGTCTTTCTTCGGTGCCACAACGATGGGCGCGCACCAGTCAGTCGGCACTGTCACCGGAGCGATGATGCCGTCCCGCTCCAGTCTGTTGAGCTCCTCTCGGAGCGTCTCTCGCATAGACAGCGGGATTCGGCGAGGTGCGTGCACCGCGAATGGGGTAGCGTTCCTCTGAAGGTGGATCCGGAACTCCTCGCCCGGCATAGCCCTGACGACACCATCCAGTACATCGGCGAATTCGTGTAGCGGATTCTCAGCAGACGCAGCTTGTCCCGTAGCGGTCGGCGGCGCTGTAGTCGGATCGACCGAAGTAGGTGGCAGCACGCTCGCTGCCGGCCCGGCCCGCGGCGGCGCCGGCGGCGGCGACGGTGACGGCCGGCGGTGGCCGTGAGCGGCGGCGGCGGCCGGCGGCGGCGGCGCCGCTGTCCCACCGCGGCCGGGCTCGGCGGCTGACAGCGGCGCGGTCGATGTGGCGACGGTGGCGATCTGCTGCGGGTAGGTTGCCGGCACAAGGCGTAGGGACCGAGCGGTCCTCCAGGAGAGTAGCAGGCGGGGCACGCCTGGAATAATGTGTACCGTGTCGCGCACGGTCACATCACCCAGGCTTATGCGCACTGGCAGGCTGCCACGAGACCGGACCGTGTGCCCGTCGACGGCGCGAGGGTTGGTTGTCGGCGGCCGGAGGTTGTTGTTAAGTTCGTCGATTTTGGGCGCGAAATCCAGGCCTGCCACCGATACGTCAGCTCCGGTGTCAGGGAGAGCGTCCATCTCCGCCGTCTGTCGACCTGTGACGGTCACGCGGACGGTCGGTGCCGACCCGCCCGCGGTCGTCGCGGTCGTGGCCATGGTGATGGCGGATGCCGACGACTCGTACGGGCGTCGGGCGCTGCGGCACATCCGTGACAGGTGGCCCAGTCGTCCACAGTTATAACATGGGCGGTTGGCCGCCGGGCATCGGGCTGAACGGCTGTGCCGCTCACCGCAGTTACGGCAGGCCGCCGGAGCGTCGTCCATCTCCGGTTCGGCGACCTCTGATCCCAGCCGGCGCCGGGGAGGGGTGGGACTCCGAGACTGAAATCGGACACCGCGGCTCCCCTGGCGTCGGCGGTTCTGGGCGGGGGCGTCGCCGCGGAGACGCGGCGTGCTGCAGGCGGACACGGCGTCCGCGTCGCTGCCCGTGATGGTCGTGACGTCACGAGCGGCGGCCTCTTCTGACCGGCAGATTTGCGTGGCCTGTTGCAGCGACAGCAACGGCACCGCGCACAAGCGTTTGATGGTGGCTGGGTCACGCAGACCGACCACCATCCGATCACGGATTAGAGAATCCCTGCAGTGGTCACAGAAACCGCAGTCCCTGCTTAAGTCGCGCAGACGCGTGGCGAAGTCATCAAATGACTCGCCGTTGAGCTGCGCGCACATGTTAAATGTCCTCCGCTCTATCACCTCGTTCACCTGGCCGCGTGCGTAGCGCTCGAGGTGCGCCAGGACGGCGGACAGGTCGTTGCGTTGGGCCGCTGGCGCGTCGGAATTTGCCACGACAGTCAGGGCCTCGTCCGACAGGCAGGTGCGGAGGATTGCCATCTGCAGGGCCGGAGGCTTGCTCGACAGCCCTGCCAGCATGGCGTAATCATCCCACCGCTGGCGCCACAGCCGGTAAGAGGCGCCGCGGTCGCTGGTCAGCTCCAGTCGGTGGGGTTTGGCGTCCCTCGCCATCGACGGAGAGACGGCACTGTGGACGGCACTGTGGGCCGCTGATTGCGTCACTGGTTGGTCCTCGTCGTCACTCGGCATCGGTATAGTTACTGAGGCGGGGTCGCTCCCCTCGGACCCTGCCGGCTGCGCCATGTTCGAGTCTCAGTGTCACTCCGCTGTGCACACGACGACGTCTCAGAGAGGACTGTATTTGTAACGGTAATGGCGGACGTGTGCGACACTGGCGCCATCTCTACACTGGTGTCGGCGGTACTAAACATAGTACCGCCACCACCCGCACAGTAATAACACTCAAATAGTCTGAATTTAAATCATGCGGCCCATATTATGGCTAAGGAAAAATTGCACTAGGCTTACCTGATAAATAAAACAAAGTTGCTGATATAACAGTTGACAATTTGCGATGATAACGTCTGACAGTTCTTGGCAGAGGCCAAAGCATACCCACAAAAAAGATATTCTCATCTTTTTTGACGAGTTTCATGAAAATCTGATTAGATAAGTCGATTGTCAAATGCATTCAAGCAATTCAAAGTAACTGTTTAAAATTACACTTCCCGCCCGCGTCTCCGCACCACACCATCCCGCCCGCTCACCGCGTCTCCAGCCGACGCCGGCCCACCAGACGCCGCCATTGGCGGATCCAGAACGGTGGTGGTGGGGGGAGGGGAACGTTTTTTGGGGGGGGGGATTCCAAAAAGTCCCACACAATTCTGAAAACTCATCGGATTTCGCTTGCTTATGCATTGATAGCTGATTTAAAACAAACTTTCCTTAGTAAAAGTTGCTTGGATTTTGTTCTATATCAGGAAATGTGTCAATTTTGCGCCGATTTCAGGTTTGTCGGGGGGAGGGGCATGGCCGCCATACCCTCCCCCTCCCCCTGGATCCGCTAGTGGGTGCCGCGGCGAGACGCAATGTGTTTTTGCCTGTGGAGACCAGTGCAGAAAATCCGAGATCTTTGGTCACAGCCCAGTCACGGCCACGGCATGAGCTGGCAAGTCACAGCTTTAGTCACGGCGCTGCAATGCTAACCCTATTGCGCTGGCCTCGCCAGTCACAGCTTCAGTCACGGCCGTGACCAGGTCTGGTCCCAGCGCTGGGACGCTGGGACCAGAATTCTGCAACTCTAGTTGGCTGGCAACGCACGCGCCAGGGCGCTGTACGTGGCAGGAGCTCTCCCGCCCCGTGCGGTCTCTAAATAGTAAATACGTCGCGTTACATCGCATCAGAATTAATTGACCTTTCACATATACATTTGTATAACTCTCAACATTTTCTCCAACTAGGAAAAATCCTCGAAAAGCTCCTCGACTCCCATGCCCTCCGCACGGCGCCATGCAATTAACGTTACGTAAGCAAATGATGTTCGGCTATTCTGACCCTCATTTTCGTCATCAGCCGTCGATCAATGAGCGTGGAGAGTGTCAGACGCTGATTGGCCAAAAAGCTGTTGGCAGCAAAACCTGGCTCATGAGCAGATGCGTGAACAAGACTAAGCTGCGGACGTTGCTAATATTTGTCGCCCTTTTTCCCCATGTTAAATAGTCGGAGCGGACCCCCCTGTAGAGGACGACGAAACCACCAAACCACGGTAGTTAAGAATCCGTGATGCGTGCCACGTAGTGTTTTAATGCAATGATGATTCGTTTTGAGTTTCTTCACTGATACCGTGGGCCGCGGCTGTACTTGCGGGAATCACCTCTGAAGAAGTAATTGTCATTGTTTATCATTGGTCAAGGTAAGCTTTGTTTCCAAGAGGCTTAAGACAAGAATGTCATGCAACACAGATAATTATCTTAAGCCCATCTTAGGTTGCACATCCTCCCTTGTGTCTAGTCTTGAGTCGTCAGTTGTTGCGTCACACACAAGTTGTCGCGACACACAACATCCGCTGTCCTGTCGGTGACAAATGCCACATGTTTATGAAAACTCAAACTAACCCCTGTTCTGTGAAGTGTTTGTTGTCATATTCCGCTTTTGCACACCTTTTATAGGAAAATTGAATATTGTATACTAATTCTACATGTCTGATTTCATCGGAACTGCACTCAAAGCAGACATTCTCAGTAGTCAGTACTTACCTGACAATAATGATTTTTATCACCTGTCAATCGTGTCAGTCAACCGCAATAGCTCTGCCATTGCTACTGAAATGTAAACAACGTGGGCTGTTTTGTGTGTGAAGTGTGTCATATCCAGTCCCGTCTGGAAAAAATACACTCACTACGCTGGACGCTTCGGCGGAGGCGTTGCAGCGAAATTTTGGCGCAATGACCGTTGCACCAAAATTTATTGGGTGCTACACAGCATGCACAACACCTGTTAACACATATAAATGTGAAGTCAGCTTGTGGAAGGCCTCGCAGCGCCGCAACAGCCTCGGCATCAGGGTGTCACCGTCTTTCAGTGCAAAGCATCAGGGGCTGATCCAGGGGCGAGGGGGAAAAGGGACCATGCCCCCCCCAAAGGTCCTGAAACTATGATCCCCCAAACAGTTGGATGTACAGTTGTAAACATTGCCTTTGCAGCAGTCAAAATCCAGCTATCTACATTGAAAACCTGAAAATATCATGCCGCGAAGCGGCATGATACAAAATTCACAATTGCTTATACAAATTTGAAAAATGGGAAAATGAATTAATTAAAGGAAATAGTTCACCTTGGAAATTTTTTACCCAACACGATTTGATTATATTTTTAATACAATTTCTTTTTATAGTGTCAAAAATGGCCTTATATCGTGCCGATTCAGGACAGAAGGCCGTAAATTTGTATTGTTTATCAAAACTATATGCATACTCTCTGAGTCAGAGTCCTGACGTCACGCGAATGTAAAAAATGGTTCAGCCAATCAGATTTGAAAGTAGTTGCGTAAAGATAGACTCGCATTGGAGATGTGTCAACCGGCGGCCGGCGATTGCTTGCTAGCACCAGCTGCAAGCTGATTGGCTGATGGTATAGCCTCTGCCCGGGCCAGAACCAGTACAACATTCTTTCGCCAGCACCGCATTCCTTCGCCAAAAACTCAAATATATTCGGCTGGAGTCTTTTCAGTCAAGAAAACTTGCAGATAGGGGTTTCCCAGCACAGGCTACAAAACTGCTATCTCAGTTTAAAACTAATGTTGAAGGTGAACTATTTCCTTCAAGTGTCTGGCAGAGGCTCTCCTTAGCGGTACCTAATTGCTAGCCCCAGGGCCCACTCCCTTCATACAATATTAACTTTCAAGCAGGCTACATGTTTAGCTAGTCTGCCGAGTTTCGAAAAAAAGGCGATGCAAATGCGAAGACGCGGACATCGGCTCACGGAAGCTGCTCCAGCGGTGCCCAACTTGCTGGACCGAAGAGCCTAATAGTGGGACCAGGCCAGGTACATCTCCCCAAGCCATCTCGCCCCAGCCTCCTCAAGATCCACAGGGACCATTTATGCGCGAAAAAGTTGTTCTGCCTCTTGCTGCTTTTAAACCGTTTGCAGTTACCAGTTGTTTGTTGCAGTTCAGTACATATGTAATGTATACAGTTATTATCATATGTACTATTTATTGAGCGCTGACTGCCACCGGTCATCGTGATTTACTATCCGAGGAATATGTATATGAAAAACTACCTTAATTTCAATATTTTTCATCATACCGAGATGTGCAACCAGGAATAGGGGTTACCTGAGGTTTGGCTCCACTCACGGTCTGGTTCCAATATTAAAATTGCGTTTTTCACGACCTAAAATGTAAATTTTCACGCCGATTCGCGGCGTCACATCGGTCGCGATCGTCATGACGAAGCCTTTGGTTCGTTTTAACGGTGAATTGGATGAATAACATTTTAGCTTTTTATCCTCTACAAGGCCCATATTTCTGGGGTTTATCAGGCAAACCCGTAAAATTTCGTGGCGCTAAATAACATTTACCTACCTACTATAACATGGCAAACACATTAATAATGTTGCAAACGCACACACATAAAAATGGGGGTACATTTTTTCCCAGTCATATTAGCCGACCCCCACACAAAAAAAAATCGGTCACGCCCCTGCCCGTCCTCCCCCCCCCCCACTCAACAACTTTTTGGAAATACGCCACTAGATTTGCCCCCCCCCCCTAAAACCCACGGCTAGATCCGCCCGTCTTTCATGGCAAGGTCCATCCAGTGAGCGCCGTCCCAGAGCACAGAGTTCCACTCTGGCTGCTCCACCCCCTCGCACAGAACGGCAGTTGTGAACCCTTTGCTTTGGTACTGGCCGTCGCCGCTGACCCCACCCAGTACCGTTTGTCCACGGCTGGCAGGTGCTCAGCGATGGTGGAGGCCACCTGTTCGCCAGCTCCCCGACTTTCCGCCTTTTATGAATTTTTTGGAAATTACTTTTTTAAATGGGAACGCACTTTCCAAAAAGGGAAGTTTCCGAAAATATAAAATTTAACCATAGTGTCCCCGACTGAATTGTGAAGTCAGTGGCGAGGCTCCTGGCAGGAGCAGCCCAGTCGTGGACCAGTGGACAGTGAACCCAGTCGTGCGGCCTTGAAGGATGGAACCGGAATCTCGGGGGTCTGTGCGCCGAACTTTTGCTAGATGAAATTACGCTGGAGGTGCGCCGAAATTTTCGGCGCAATGGCCGAATTACGCTGGACATGTTGGTGAAAGCGTGTATTTTTTCCAGTCGGAACCTAACCTAACCTAACCTAACTCCGCCATTAAGTCCGATCGGGACGAAACCTAAGATTCGCTCGTAGCCATTAAGTCCGGTCGAGAGTCGAGACAAACCCTAAGATTCGCTCGTAGCCATAAGTCCGATCGGGACGAAGCCTAAGATTCGCTGGTAGCCATAAGTCCGATCAGGACGAAACCTAAGATTCGCTCGTAGCCATTATGACTAAAAGCAAATGGCCGCCGCCGGGATTGAGCGTGATAGGGTTTAGTGGTCGACCAGATACATATGACGTCATATTATAGCCAGTATCTGACGCATTTATGCGCCCACATTGTTTACATTTAATTGTAATGGCGGAGTCGTTGCGGGGTTACGGGCGGTCGGCTGAGGCTATTGGGGAAGACCGACTGTACACATGGCCCCTGCAGTTATCCCATATTTCCAGAATTTCCTTGTCATTCATATTACCTGATATGTTACCATGGTCATTGAAAGCAGGGGATGAGGGGATGCCCCCCCCCCACAAAAAAAAACTTTGGGGATTTTAGCATTATGCCTTTGGGTGTTCTATGGAGAAACATTACAATTTGGAATGTTAATGCTGCCCAACTTAGGTAGGTGGCAGCACCTTTGATAGTTTCGATAGTTTATATTAATTTTACTTTGCCGTCACTCATGTTTCCCCGATGACTTGATGTATGTATTACTTTGTATTATTTTGTTTCAGCAACCATGGATTCCAATGGCAATACAAATGGGGGCAAGCGAGGCTTTGAAAAGCTGAGAGAAATAATGCTGCGAAATAAGGAAGAATCTGAGGTAAGATTGGTATGACATTATAATAATAGCAATAATCGTTTTTGGTCGTAGATTGCAAAAGTTGAAGGCTTGTAAAATTCTTTATTGCTTACATCATGCATGTCTATCTGAATTGAAAGGGTTTTATGACTGATAGAGTGAACCATATTTTCCTTATTTTGTTATGATAGCTCATGGCACTTGTATTGACACACGTCATTGGCACACGTCATGCACACTTGCTTTATGTCTGGAGTGTACAATTTGTATTGACATTAATACCAGTAAAACGCCTTTTTGGGCGATGACCGAGCGGGCGCGCACTGGTAAAGCTAAAACAGGTTTGAAATATGAAACGGTACGGGAGCACACGTAGTAATAACACATAGTCTTTTTAGTCCTTTAGTCTTCCATAAAAATTGCCAGGTCTCCATGCATGCCACCATAAAAATTAAGTTAGATTAAATTGTACATGATCTCCTTTCTCGAATCCGTCAAAAGGGAGTACGTCCTGAGCGGCTGCATGCTTCAGCGTATAACAAAAACGAATGCTTAGATAAATCAAGCCATTTTTGATCAATAATGATTTTTGTTCATTTCGACGTCTGCGAGTGCCACGCGTACCACCCCTATCAGAACGCACCATAACAAAATCAAAATTGATTTGATGGTTCTATCCAATGGTGAACACCCGATCACAATCGGAGCAGTGGTTGCAAAGTTATTAGCTTCGGAAAAGCGTCTGTATGGCCGGTTATGGCCGGGCCGGGTCAAATGTAAATTTGTCTAGAAGTTGACGAGAAACCTCACGGGTGCTTCGCGCCCGCTTAGTAATAATCTGCAATCCTAGTGGGTGATCATTATTGAATGAAATAATTTTTCGATGTCACGTGCGCATGAAATGTCACGTGCGCAAACAGTTTGTTTGTTTGTGTGAAGCTAACATTAGGACATTTTGTTTATTACTTGAATACCAACTGCGACTGTAGCATAAGTATACCCTCATCTTCATCAAGTCCGATTCGGCACTACCGGCAAAATTCGCCGTTT
>JAXIVJ010000396.1:155066-215066 GCA_036785665.1 Chirona hameri
CAACAAAGGTACTGACCAGAGACGCCCGTCCAGCTGATCAACAAAGGTACTGATCAGAGGTGCCCGTCCAGCTGATCAACAAAGGTACTGACCAAAGACGCCCGTCCAGCTGATCAACAAAGGTACTGATCAGAGACGCCCGTCCAGCTGACCAACAAAGGTACTGACGAGAGTCCAGCTGATCAACAAAGGTACTGACGAGAGACGCCCGTCCAGCTGATCAACACAGGTACTGACCAGAGACGCCCGTCCAGCTGATCAACAAAGGTACTGACCAGAGACGCCCGTCCAGCTGATCAACAAAGGTACTGACGAGAGACGCCCGTCCAGCTGATCAACAAAGGTACTGACCAGAGACGCCCGTCCAGCTGATCAACAAAGGTACTGACCAGAGACGCCCGTCCAGCTGATCAACAAAGGTACTGATCAGAGACGCCCGTCCAGCTGATCAACAAAGGTACTGACGAGAGACGCCCGTCCAGCTGATCAACAAAGGTACTGACCAGAGACGCCCGTCCAGCTGATCAACAAAGGTACTGACGAGAGACGCCCGTCCAGCTGTTCAACAAAGGTACTGACCAGAGACGCCCGTCCAGCTGATAAACAAAGGTACTGACCAGAGACGCCCGTCCAGCTGATCAACAAAGGTACTGACCAGAGACGCCCGTCCAGCTGACCAACAAAGGTACTGACGAGAGTCCAGCTGATCAACAAAGGCACTGACGAGAGACGCCCGTCCAGCTGATCAACAAAGGTACTGATCAGAGACGCCCGTCCAGCTGATCAACAAAGGTACTGACGAGAGACGCCCGTCCAGCTGATCAACAAAGGTACTGATCAGAGACGCCCGTCCAGCTGACCAACAAAGGTACTGATCAGAGACGCCCGTCCAGCTGACCAACAAAGGTACTGACCAGAGACGCCCGTCCAGCTGATCAACAAAGGTACTGACGAGAGACGCCCGTCCAGCTGACCAACAAAGGTACTGATCAGAGACGCCCGTCCAGCTGATCAACAAAGGTACTGACCAGAGACGCCCGTCCAGCTGATCAACAAAGGTACTGACCAGAGACGCCCGCCCAGCTGATCAACCAAGGTACTGACCAGAGACGCCCGTCCAGCTGACCAACAAAGGTGCTGACGAGAGTCCAGCTGATTAACAAAGGTACTGACGAGAGACGCCCGTCCAGCTGATCAACAAAGGTACTGACCAGAGACGCCCGCCCAGCTGATCAACAAAGGTACTGACCAGAGACGCCCGTCCAGCTGATAAACAAAGGTACTGACCAGAGACGCCCGTCCAGCTGATCAACAAAGGTACTGACCAGAGACGCCCGTCCAGCTGATCAACAAAGGTACTGACGAGAGACGCCCGTCCAGCTGACCAACAAAGGTACTGACCAGAGACAATACATCCAATCAACATCACACAATTATATTCGCAGTTCAACCGCTGGCAGTCACAACAACCAGCTTGGTTGGCTGAAGAGCTTATGCATGTAATTTGTTCTAAGCAATTACTCGTTAAAAGAACCGGCTTAGCGCTGCGCGGTTGAAGTGCGCTGTGCTTATTTTCCGGCCTCTGTTGGACCTGAAATACATTACAAAGTATTATTTAACAGAGAACCTTAATTTTGCTGCTTCCTTTCTCATGGAATCCCAGGTCGTGAAGTCGTGTAGGTCCTGCCCGCTGCATTTGGCCGTCGGTAGGCTTAGCTGACTCCATGTAGGCTTAGCTGGCTTAGCTGACTCCATGTATCCATGCTGAGCGGCTCTGGCCGTCGGTAGGCTTAGCTGACTCCATGTATCCATGCTGAGCGGCTCTGGCCGTCGGTAGGCTTAGCTGACTCCATGTATCCATGCTGAGCGGCTCTGGCCGTCGGTAGGCTTAGCTGACTCCATGTATCCATGCTGAGCGGCTCTGGCCGTCGGTAGGCTTAGCTGACTCCATGTATCCATGCTGAGCGGCTCTGGCCGTCGGTAGGCTTAGCTGACTCCATGTATCCATGCTGAGCGGCTCTGGCCGTCGGTAGGCTTAGCTGACTCCATGTATCCATGCTGAGCAGCTCTGGCCGTCGGTAGGCTTAGCTGACTCCATGTATCCATGCTGAGCGGCTCTGGCCGTCGGTAGGCTTAGCTGACTCCATGTATCCATGCTGAGCGGCTCTGGACGTGTGCTGCATGCTGACTTCCCCCTCCCCCCCCCCGGACGGCGGGGTGGCCGTGTGCTGGCTGCTGACTGCCCCCCCCCCCTCCCGGACGGCGGGGGTGGACGTGTGCTGGCTGCTGACTGCCCCCCCCCCCTCCCGGACGGCGGGGTGGCCGTGTGCTGGCTGCTGACTGCCCCCCCCTCCCGGACGGCGGGGTGGCCGTGTGCTGGCTGCTGACTGACCCCCCCCCCCTCCCGGACGGCGGGGGTGGACGTGTGCTGGCTGCTGACTGCCCCCCCCCCCTCCCCGCGGACGGCGGGTGGCCGTGTGCTGGCTGCTGACTGCCCCCCCCCCCTCCCGGACGGCGGGGTGGCCGTGTGCTGGCTGCTGCTGCCTGCCCCCCCCCCTCCCTGCGGACGGCGGGGTGACCGTGTGCTGGCTGCTGCTGCCTGCCCCCCCCCCCCCCTCCCCGGACGGCGGGGTGGCCGTGTGCTGGCTGCTGCTGACGCCCCCCCCCCGCGGACGGAGGGGTGACCGTGTGCTGGCTGCTGCTGCCTGCCCCCCCCCCCCCCCCTCCCCGGACGGCGGGGTGGCCGTGTGCTGGCGGCTGCTGACGCCCCCCCCCCGCGGACGGAGGGGTGACCGTGTGCTGGCTGCTGCTGACTGCCCCCCCCCCCCCCGCGGACGGAGGGGTGGCCGTGTGCTGGCTGCTGCTGACGCCCCCCCCCCCCACGGACGGAGGGGTGACCGTGTGCTGGCTGCTGCTGCCTGCCCCCCCCCCCTCCCCGGACGGCGGGGTGGCCGTGTGCTGGCTGCTGCTGACGCCCCCCCCCCCCCACGGACGGAGGGGTGACCGTGTGCTGGCTGCTGCTGCCTGCCCCCCCCCCCCTCCCCGGACGGCGGGGTGGCCGTGCGCTGGCTGCTGCTGACGCCCCCCCCCCGCGGACAGAGGGGTGACCGTGTGCTGGCTGCTGCTGACTGCCCCCCCCCCCTCCCCCCGCGGACGGAGGGGTGACCGTGTGCTGGCTGCTGCTGCCTGCCCCCCCCCCTCCCCGCGGACGGCGGGGTGGCCGTGTGCTGGCTGCTGCTGCCTGCCGCCCCCCCCCCTCCCCGGACGGCGGGGTGGCCGTGTGCTGGCTGCTGCTGACGCCCCCCCCCCCCCCCCACGGACGGAGGGGTGACCGTGTGCTGGCTGCTGCTGACTGTCCCCCTGCCGGGCGTCGGTGTGCCGCCAGGTCTGCCCTGGACGCCCAAGGTGCGCACCCGGGACGTGCTGTCGTTCCTGGACTCGTCCCGGCGCAAGTTTGTCGGTTACGACCTGGAGAACGACATGACCTCGACGGCCGGCCTGCCGTCGCCCATCAAGGAGGGAGCGCGTGTGTTGGAGCGGGTGAGTCGGCAGCGGGCGCCCATCACCCCGCACCGGTCAGCCAATGGAGGGGGCGCGTGCGTTGGAGCGGGTGAGTCGGCAGCGGGCGCCCATCACCCCGCACCGGTCAGCCAATGGGGGTGACTGCGTTCTCAAACACTGCACTGGTGTGCAAATGTCCACAGAAGATGTGATAGGTGCGGAGCACAGAGGAAACGACACTGGGCACGTGCTGTTGTTTACCGTGAACATATCTAACATTGGATTTGCTTATTGCAAGGCAAGTCTTGACATGCATTTATTTGTTATACCCTTGCTGCAGGGCAGTCTGACTTTGTACAACTTAATTCTCTTACATTAAAATTTTCAGTAGCTGAGTTTACAACAATTATACGTATCCTATAAAAATGTGAAGTGTATACGACTTTTAGATCGTGACGTATGGCCTTTTTGTCAAGGTCATGTCAGAACCCAAAGTGACATTGACCTGGCCCAAAAAGTTACCAGTTGACCTAGATGCTCAAAATGGGATGCCTTTGGATTGTACTTATGACGGGCTTCACGTTACTTTTTACGGTGTCTCTCTATCTCTCTCCGTTCGGAAGTTATACTAAGCGCCCTGTACAACCGCTATTTTTGGACGTGGTCGATCTTAGGTCATTCACTTGACCTGGAAGGTCACCCATTTACCTGAAATCTAAAAATCGCATACTGTTAGGTTCCTCTCGACAGGCAACATGCTGGTTCTTACCGCATTCCTCTAAGTTGCTTGGTTTGGAAGTTAACAGGGGGGGGGGGGGCTATCAGCCCCCCCCCCCACCGTAGGGCGAAGGTGAACACTTTTCGAAAACCTTGCATTTGTGTACTCTTGCCCGATAGGGTGGGAAACAGTACGCACTCACTGCGGGTACGAGTACGCACTTCTCGGCACATCGAACTTTACGTATATAAGAGGAAAACAGCTGCCGTGTGTTTCAGCGACTGGAAATTTTGCAATGATCTGTGAATCAAGACTCACTCTTACACGTTTATGCCCAGACATGAATTTAGGAGCATGTGCGCACTTGCATCCCCTATTGCCGACATTTCTCGAAAATGAGTTGGGACCATGCACGGCGCCGTTTCCGATTTTATCGGTCAGACTCGGTAGGCCCTGTTCTCATATGAAGACGGAATCCCGACGCGCCAGTCATTCTGCTAGCTGGCGAGCCAGCCGGCGGCGGCGGCGGCGGCGGCGGCTGTGCTTACTCTTGCCTGCAGATCAGTCAGCGCACTGTTGGCCGCCGGGTACTCTTCTCACATGAACATGTTCATATATGGCGCACCAATCCAAACGAGAAAATTACACTGTCACACAACACCCAAACTTGTCTGCTCTTTCCAAATATCCAACGATTATACGTCAACTGGTGTTTGCTAAGAAATGTTAACATTTTTCGTTACCTTCTATGTTACATTAGCATCACGTAAACTAAGTTAGCGTGTCTCGGAATGGCAGAAATGAAGCCGCAACGCGTCTACATTTTGGATATCTTGTGAAGGCAATGGTGGCTTGCCTATGACACTAAATGGTGCTCCTCCGACGTTGCTAAGCAGGTGAAACAGCTGGTGCGTACTCTTACCCGCCGCTACCCTCTTATCCCCGGCAATGTGACGATGTGCCTGTATACCACCGATATTACGTAATGTGTGCCTGTATACCACTGATATTACGTAATGTGTGCCTGTATACCACCGATATTACGTAATGTGTGCCTGTATACCACCGATATTACGTACTGTGTGCCTGTATACCACCCATATTACGTAATGTGTGCCTGTATACCACCGATATTACGTAATGTGTGCCTATATACCACCGATATTACGTAATGTGTGCCTGTATACCACCGATACGTAATGTGTGCCTGTATACTACCGATATTACGTACTGTGTGCCTGTATACCACCGATACGTAATGTGTGCCTGTATACCGCCGATACGTACTGTGTGCCTGTATACCACCGATATTACGTAAAGTGTGTCTGTATACCACCGATATTACGTAATGTGTGCCTGTATACCACCGATATTACGTAATGTGTGCCTGTATACCACCGATACGTAATGTGTGCCTGTATACCACCGATATTACGTACTGTGTGCCTGTATACCACCGATACGTAATGTGTGCCTGTATACCACCGATATTACGTAATGTGTGCCTGTATACCACCGATATTACGTAATATGTGCCTGTATACCACCGATATTACGTACTGTGTGCCTGTATACCACCGATACGTAATGTGTGCCTGTATACTACCGATATTACGTACTGTGTGCCTGTATACCACCGATATTACGTAATGTGTGCCTGTATACCACCGATATTACGTAATGTGTGCCTGTATACCACCGATATTACGTAATGTGTGCCTGTATACCACCGATATTACGTAATGTGTGCCTGTATCAGACTTGTCAATGATTCAATGTGAATCGACTACTTGTGATTGAATCATTCTTATTTCAAATGAATGACTCATGAATCGATTCACCTCATGCGCAAACCTGTTGTGAGTCACTGATTGAATCATTCATACAGAGAAAATAGGCTGATTGAATCATCCATTGCTCAAAGAATCGTTCTTTTTTGGTCGAACAGCATAAACTGTCCACAAAATATGCCAGCGGCCCAGCATTCATCTGTGCCCTGTGGACAAACCAGGCACTTAATGGCCAATTATATGAGCTCTGTGTCCTGAGCTGTAGCCTGTAATTCATCTATGCGTAAAGAAAGTGAGGCTTTGTGTTCAACTCCAGTGGGCACAAAGCCACTGTTCAATCAGCCCTAACTAGGTGAATACCTTGGAACTGGTAGGGTTAGGGGTAGGTACCTAAATACTTAGCAAAGGTAACTAACTCATACTTTGGTTCATAAACCACACAGTATACGCACACCTTTTTCACACGAAAAATTATCAAAAGGTACCCACCTTTTCCTAATTTCTAGGCTATACCATATCAACAACTAAATCATAAACAAACATTTGCATGACCTCCGCATGTCCCAAATATCACTGTCGCATAGGCGCCGCTTTATTCCACATCATGCTTTATAAAAAAAAAATCATACCTAATGCAAAATCAAAATAAATGTTCTATTCGCTTAAAAAAGTGAAACGTAAAGTCATTAATGCTTTTGGAACTTGGAATTTGCAATTATAATCAATATTATGAATATCATTTTATAATCAAAATAAACAACACGCTTGTCCAATTGGCTCACATTCACATTCACATTCGGAAATACATTCGCGGACTATTTGGATTGGCTTCAAAATTGGTACGCAGATAGATCACGACCTAGTGATCATTCTGGTAAAATCTTAGTCTCACATTTAAAATCAAAGGAGTTAGAGCAGGTCATATGTTTAAGGTCAAACAGCAGACTATTCTGATGTGCATGAAAATTGACACACAGGTAGAGCATGACCTCCCTATCACGCTCATAAAATCTTAGAGTCGCACATTCAAAATCAAAGGATTTAGACAAAGGAGTTGACACTTCCCTTTAATGTTGAGTGATTGAATCAAGATTGAATCATTCATTATGGTAATGTTGAGTGATTGAATCATGATTGAATCATTCATTATGGTAATGTTGAGTGATTGAATCATGATTTAATCATTCATTGTGGTCCGCGAATCACTGTGAATCGACTCATGACAAATATGAATCATTGACCAGTCTGGCCTGTATACCACTGATATTACGTAATGTGTGCCTCTATACCACCGATATTACGTAATGCGTGCCTGTATACCACCGATATTACGTACTGTGTGCCTGTATACCGCCGATACGTACTGTGTGCCTGTATACCACCGATATTACGTAATGCGTGCCTGTATACCACCGATATTACGTACTGTGTGCCTGTATACCACCGATATTACGTAATGTGTGCCTCTATACCACCGATATTACGTAATGTGTGCCTGTATACCACCGATATTACGTAATGTGTGCCTGTATACCACCGATATTACGTACTGTGTGCCTGTATACCACCGATATTACGTACTGTGTGCCTGTATACCTCCGATATTACGTACTGTGTGCTCGTATACCACCGATATTACGTACTGTGTGCCTGTATACCACCGATATTACGTACTGTGTGCCTGTATACCACCGATATTACGTAATGTGTGCCTGTATACCACCGATATTACGTAATGTGTGCCTGTATACCACTGATATTACGTAATGTGTGCCTCTATACCACCGATATTACGTAATGTGTGCCTCTATACCACCGATATTACGTACTGTGTGCCTGTATACCACCGATATTACGTAATGTGTGCCTCTATACCACCGATATTACGTAATGTGTGCCTGTATACCACCGATATTACGTAATGTGTGCCTGTATGCCACCGATATTACGTAATGTGTGCCTGTATACCACCGATATTACGTACTGTGTGCCTGTATACCACCGATATTACGTACTGTGTGCCTGTATACCTCCGATATTACGTAATGTGTGCCTGTATACCGCCGATACGTGCTGTGTGCCTGTATTCCACCGATATTACGTAATGTGTGCCTGTATACCACCGATATTACGTACTGTGTGCCTGTATACCGCCGATATTACATAATGTGTGCCTGTATACCGCCGATACGTACTGTGTGCTTGTATACCACCGATATTACGTAATGTGTGCCTGTATACCGCCGATATTACGTAATGTGTGCCTGTATACCGCCGATACGTACTGTGTGCCTGTATACCACCGATATTACGTAATGTGTGCCTGTATACCACCGATATTACGTAATGTGTGCCTGTATACCACCGATATTACGTAATGTGTGCCTGTATACCGCCGATACGTACTGTGTGCTTGTATACCACCGATATTATGTAATGTGTGCCTGTATACCACCGATATTACGTACTGTGTGCCTGTATACCACCGATATTACGTACTGTGTACCTGTATACCGCCGATATTACGTAATGTGTGCCTGTATACCGCCGATACGTACTGTGTGCTTGTATACCACCGATATTACGTAATGTGTGCCTGTATACCGCCGATACGTACTGTGTGCTTGTATACCACCGATATTACGTAATGTGTGCCTGTATACCGCCGATATTACGCAATGTGTGCCTGTATACCGCCGATACGTACTGTGTGCCTGTATACTACCGATACGTACTGTGTGCCTGTATACCACCGATATTACGTAATGTGTGCCTGTATATCACCGATATTACGTAATGTGTGCCTGTATACCACCGGTATTACGTAATGTGTGCCTGTATACCACCGGTATTACGTAATGTGTGCCTGTATACCACCGATATTACGTAATGTGTGCCTGTATACCACCCATATTACGTAATGTGTGCCTGTATACCACCGATATTACGTAATGTGTGCCTGTATACCACCGATATTACGTAATGTGTGCCTGTATACCGCCGATACGTACTGTGTGCTTGTATACCACCGATATTACGTACTGTGTGCCTGTATACCGCCGATACGTACTGTGTGCTTGTATACCACCGATATTACGTAATGTGTGCATGTATACCACCTATATTACGTAATATGTGCCTGTCTACAGCCGATATTACGTACTGTGTGCCTGTATACCACCGATATTACGTACTGTGTGCCTGTATACCACCGATATTACGTAATGTGTGCCTGTATACCACCGATATTACGTAATGTGTATGTATGTATGTATTAACGTAAACAGACCGTTCCACACGACAGGGTTATTCTTCGGTCTTCCATACATGAACATAAAAATGAGTGAGCTAAAACAGTAAAAAGTGAGCTAAAACAGTTTGCCCTGTTTTGCCGACATCGTAAAATTATTGAGCAATGTAAAATATAATGGGCGACACTGCATTCAGAACACACTGAGATTAAATATGCGCATTGTATGAATGGCTAGCCCTATACAAGAATGTGCGCTTTCCGTGATTGTTTCTAGGTCGAAGCATGTTTCGATTGTCGGGTATCACGCTCCAGTATTTCGTAGTTGAACTGGATGCGCGACGCCAACGACGAAGGTTTCGCTCTAGTTGTAACCTTATGCAACATGCACAAGTCAGAGTATTTTACTAAATCTAACGCATTTAGCCAACCTAATTCACGCAATACATCAGAGATGTGGTCGTATTTCCTGCGTCCTGATATGACTCGTGCGGCAAAATTTAAGATTTTTTGGATGTTCTTAAGAGACGTCACACTGGCACTGCCATACACTTGTACACAGTATCTCACATGTGATAGCACCAGACAATCGACAATGCGCGGCAACACTTCAGCGGGCAAGGCATGCTTTACATGGCTTAATCCGATCAAAATTCCAAAGCAGCGATCAGTGATGTTTTTTATATGAGATTCCCATGAAAATGTTTCATCCATCACCACTCCTAAATTGTTGACTTTGTTGGAACATTGAATTTGCTCTCCCATAAAATAAAATAATGGGGGCTGCGCAATACGCTTTAACTGCCTCCTGTCTCCACACAAAATAAATTCAGTTTTTGCCGCATTAACCTTCATGCCATGTTGTTGGAACCACGTTGACATCGTTACTAGCAACTCTTCCATGCTCCTTTGTAGTTCCCCAATTTGATCTCGAGGGCCTGTGACAGCGAGCTGTGTGTCATCGGCATAACGCACCGATGTGACCTTGAAGCCATTGATTTTAGCTGGAATGTGGCATGCGAGATCGTTGCTAGCAATGTTGTACAGTAATGGGCCGAGACAAGTACCCTGGAAAGTCCCAATTGTGATAGGAAGTGGCTTTGAAAAACTTTCCCCTACTTTAACCCGTTGTACGTGTCCGTGTAGGTAGCTTTTAAACCAGCCTGATGAAATTTGCAACAATTCTAATTTATTAATGAGCGTTTTGTGATCAATAACATCGAAGCAGCGACTCAAATCAATGAGAACCAATATGGAAATTTGGGATCGATCCATGCCCCTGAGAATTTCGTCAGTCATTGTCAATAGGGCGGTACATGTCGAATGTTGCGGCAAGAAACCATGTTGATCTTCGCTCAATAGATTTTGGCTCTGGAGGTAGCTTGTCAACTGTTTTTGTACTAACTTTTCTACTACTTTGCATATACCAGGAACTTTCGTGATAGGTCTAAAATTTGATGCTTTAGATGGATCGTCTCTTTTAAATAGAGGAATGACGGTCGCCCTTTTCCAGGCAGAGGGCACGGTTTCAGAGACAAAGCTAGTGTTAATGATACGTAAAAGGTAGCGTCCAATTGCATCAAATGTCAGTTTTAAAATTTGGATTGGGACGTCGCCTTCTATTGAAGAGTCTTTGTTGGGTAGTGAAAATAAAGCACACCTTAGTTCAGTCAACGTGACTGGTGTGAGCCTCATTGACCCAGCGTTGACCCTAGGTAGTCGAGTAAAAAGCTTCTCTCGGCCCGAACGGTCGAAGTCGGCAACCACCTCGTCTCTAGTGTGTGTACCTACTGCTGTAAAGTAATCGTTCAGGTCATCTGGTGTTAAATTTTGCGGTTGCTTTGTGTATCCACGTTTAGGTGCAATTACATATTTTAATTTCTGAAACAATGACGAGGATGTTGAGTTGTGGACGCGGTTTGCTATATCTGCCCGACAGTCTTTGCGAATCGCCCGTTTAGTTAATGTGTTGATTTCCTGATACGCTGGATTGTTTGTTTCTTTATATCGTTTGCGCTGCTTCATCAGATTGAGGGTTTCATTCGAAACCGGTGGGGGACGGGGGTTGTGAACTCTAAATTTTCTGATAGGAGCATGGAAGTCTAACATTTCGTTAAGCGTATTTGAAAAAGCCTCCCACTGCTGTTGACATGTTTCATTTTGTTTTACAACAGTGCCATCCAATGCTCCTTACATCAGTCAAAAACGCACCATTATCGAATGTTCGCCATCTCCGGCCCGTCCTGTACTGCGCCCTTTGTCTGGCTCGGGGCACCGTTACTCCCACACATACGCGACGGTGGTGGCTCGCGTAATCACATTTTTGGACAGAACACATTGTTAGTGATCGGTCGTTACACAACGAATCAGACATCAGCACAACATCAAGTAATGAGCGCGTACGGTCACGATAAAAGGTAGGTTCGCGTACTACACAGTTCAGCCCGTACCTTTCTAATTCCCGAAGCCTTTCATTTGCTGCTGGATTTGTTTGAGGGTCTGAATTCAGATCACCCGCTAAAATGATACGGTGAGATGAAGAGGCCGTAATGATTTGTTGGATTTGTTCCTCTAAATCGTTGAAATCCGCTTGAATTTGAGCGTGGTTTGATGAAGGTGGTCGATAGACACAAGCCAAAGTGGCTGCTTTCTTTTTGTCAATTTTCACCTTGACCCAGAGCGCCTCTACATGAGAGTCTGATCCAGTCGTTTTCACTTTAATTATATTGGCGGATAAATGTTCCTTCACAAATATTGCGACCCCTCCTCCAGATTTTTTACGTCCTGTTTTTCTGTCCAGCCGAAAAAGGCGATACCCTGGAATTGTAATAAATCGGTCTGGCGTCGTTGACTTCAGATTGGTCTCAGTAAAACATTGCATTTCTGGAGACCGAAGGGAAACATCAGTGCGAATGTCCGGTAATTTTGGAAGAAGGGACTGCACATTTAACAGCTCCAGTGACAGTTTTCCGCGCGTCGTCGTCTCCGATGGAACGCCGTCTGATGCGGTGTTGTTGTCCGGGTGTGTGACACACGCTCGTCTGGTTTGCCTCTCGTTGAGTCGTGGTGGTTCGATAAGTTGGCGTGGCGGCTGAGCGAGCGTTCTGCTGCGCTGTGGTGAGGTGTGGCGTCCTACACGGGAGGGCAACGCCCCAGCGTGCTGGAGAGGGTTGTCTGGATTCGGTGTTGGTGGACGCCCTACACGGCGGGGTGGTGTTACCCCAACGTCCGGAGCGGTTTGCTGTTCGCCGCTTCCTCTCGCTTTGGCTCGGCGGACCCTCCACCCGCCGCGACACCCGCGGTGTGCGGGCCGGCGGGAGCGGGCCCCCGTCACTGCCCCGTCGCCCGGCATTGTTGACATTAGCCGGGCGACGTCCCCTGGTCAGCGGGTCTCCCTCCGGCTGCCCCGGTTTCCATGACAACGGGCAGGGGGAGCCGGAAGGGTGAAGTCCTCCGCGCTGCCATCGCGCGCATACGCGTCGGAAAAGAAGTAGTTATGGAGAATTGACGCAGGAATCTTGAGAGAATTAAATAACAAGCCCTTCAATTTCACTGTTTCACTGTTGAGTTAAATTGGCACCTTGTCAACTCCAATATTGACACTTGCCACCGCTTTGACTGACTCAGAACTTCCTTGAGACGGCTTGACGCAGTTAACACAGCTTTCGAAATATAAATCTTGGAACGTAGTTTTTGAATGATATACACAACTCACAGTACTTGCGGCGTTGCACAATGGTGAAGCTGATGATGATGAACACGTAGACACTAATTTTCACGAGGACTAGCGTTTAATTCCGCGAGTAGAACACAAACACTGCGGAGCGGCCGGGGGTCGCCTGTGTAGCGCGCGCGCCCGAACGTAATACCACCGATATTACGTAGTGTGCCTGTATACCACCGATATTACGTACTGCGTGCCTGTATACCGCCGATATTACGTAATGTGTGCCTGTATACCACCGATATTACGTAATGTGTGCCTGTATACCGCCGATACGTACTGTGTGCTTGTATACCACCGATATTACGTAATGTATGCCTGTATACCGCCGATACGTACTGTGTGCTTGTATACCACCGATATTACGTAATGTGTGCCTGTATACCGCCGATATTACGTAATGTGTGGCTGTATACCGCCGATACGTACTGTGTGCTTGTATACCACCGATATTACGTAATGTGCGCCTGTATACCACCGTTATTACGTAATGTGTGCCTGTATACCACCGATATTGCGTAATGTGTGCCTGTATACCGCCTATACGTACTGTGTGCTTGTATACCACCGATATTACGTAATGTGTGCCTGTATACCACCGGTATTACGTAATGTGTGCCTGTGTACCACCGATATTACGTAATGTGTGCCTGTATACCACCGATATTACGTAATGTGTGCCTGTATACCACCGGTATTACGTAATGTGTGCCTGTATGCCACCGATATTACGTAATGTGTGCCTGTATACCACCTATATTACGTAATGTGTGCCTGTATACCACCGATATTACGTAATGTGTGCCTGTATACCGCCGATACGTACTGTGTGCTTGTATACCACCGATATTACGTACTGTGTGCCTGTATACCACCGATATTACGTAATGTGTGCCTGTATACAGCCGATATTACGTACTGTGTGCCTGTATACCACCGATAGTACGTAATGTGTGCCTGTATACGACCGATATTACGTAATGTGTGCCTGTATACCGCCGATACGTAATGTGTGCTTGTATACCACCGATATTACGTACTGTGTGCCAGTATACCATTGATACGTACTGTGTGCCTGTATACCGCCGATACGTACTGTGTGCTTGTATACCACCGATACGTACTGTGTGCTTGTATACCGCCGATACGTACTGTGTGCCTGTATACCGCCGATACGTACTGTGTGCTTGTATACCACCGATATCACGTAATGTGTGCCTGTATACAGCCGATATTACGTAATGTGTGCCTGTATACCGCCGATACGTACTGTGTGCCTGTATACCACCGATATTACGTAATGTGTGCCTGTATACTGCCGATACGTAATGTGTGTCTGTATACCGCCGATATGTACTGTGTGCCTGTATACCACCGATATTACGTAATGTGTGCCTGTATACTGCCGATACGTAATGTGTGCCTGTATACTGCCGATACGTAATGTGTGCCTGTATACCGCCGATACGTACTGTGTGCCTGTATACCGCCGATACGTAATGTGTGCCTGTATACCACCGATATTACGTAATGTGTGCCTGTATACCACCTATACGTACTGTGTGTCTGTATACCGCCGATATTACGTAATGTGTGCCTGTATACCACCGATATTACGTAATGTGTGCCTGTATACCACCGATACGTAATGTGTGCCTGTATACCACCGATACGTAATGTGTGCCTGTATACCACCGATACGTAATGTGTGCCTGTATACCACCGATATTACGTAATGTGTGCCTGTATACCGCCGATACGTACTGTGTGCCTGTATATCACCGATACGTAATGTGTGCCTGTATACCACCGATATTACGTAATGTGTGCCTGTATACCACCGATATTACGTAATGTGTGCCTGTATACCACATATACGTAATGTGTGCCTGTATACCGCCGATATTACGTAATGTGTGCCTGTATACCACCGATGTTACGTAATGTGTGCCTGTATACCACCGATATTACGTAGTGTGTGCCTGTATACCACCGATACGTAATGTGTGCTTTTATACCGCCGATACGTAATGTGTGCCTGTTTACCACCGATACGTAATGTGTGTCTGTATACCGCCGATACGTAATGTGTGCCTGTATACTGCCGATACGTACTGTGTGCCTGTATACCGCCGAAACGTACTGTGTGCCTGTATACCACCGATACGTACTGTGTGCCTGTATACCGCCGATACGTACTGTGTGCCTGTATACCGCCGATACGTACTGTGTGTCTGTATACCGCCGATATTACGTACTGTGTGCCCGTATACCACCGATACGTACTGTGTGCCCGTATACCGCCGATACGTAATGTGTGCCTGTATACCGCCGATATTACGTAATGTGTGCCTGTATACCGCTGATACGTACTGTGTGCTTGTATACCACCGATATTACGTAATGTTTGCCTGTATACCGCCGATACGTACTGTGTGCCTGTATACCGTCGATACGTACTGTGTGCTTGTATACCACCGATATTACGTAATGTGTGCCTGTATACCGCCGATACGTACTGTGTGCCTGTATACCGCCGATACGTACTGTGTGCCTGTATACCACCGATATTACGTAATGTGTGCCTGTATACCGCCGATACGTACTGTTTGCCTGTATACCGCCGATACGTACTGTGTGCCTGTATACCACCGATATTACGTAATGTGTGCCTGTATACCGCCGATACGTACTGTGTGCCTGTATACCACCGATATTACGTACTGTATGCCTGTATACCGCCGATATTACGTAATGTGTGCCTGTATACCGCCGATACGTACTGTGTGCCTGTATACTGCCGATACGTAATGTGTGCCTGTATACTGCCGATACGTAATGTGTGCCTATATACCGCCGATACGTACTGTGTGCCTGTATACCACCGATACGTAATGTGTGCTTTTATACCGCCGATACGTAATGTGTGCCTGTTTACCACCGATACGTAATGTGTGTCTGTATACCGCCGATACGTAATGTGTGCCTGTATACTGCCGATACGTACTGTGTGCCTGTATACCGCCGAAACCTACTGTGTGCCTGTATACCACCGATACGTACTGTGTGCCTGTATACCGCCGATACGTACTGTGTGCCTGTATACCGCCGATACGTACTGTGTGTCTGTATACCGCCGATATTACGTACTGTGTGCCCGTATACCACCGATACGTACTGTGTGCCCGTATACCGCCGATACGTAATGTGTGCCTGTATACCGCCGATATTACGTAATGTGTGCCTGTATACCGCTGATACGTACTGTGTGCTTGTATACCACCGATATTACGTAATGTTTGCCTGTATACCGCCGATACGTACTGTGTGCCTGTATACCGTCGATACGTACTGTGTGCTTGTATACCACCGATATTACGTAATGTGTGCCTGTATACCGCCGATACGTACTGTGTGCCTGTATACCGCCGATACGTACTGTGTGCCTGTATACCACCGATATTACGTAATGTGTGCCTGTATACCGCCGATACGTACTGTTTGCCTGTATACCGCCGATACGTACTGTGTGCCTGTATACCACCGATATTACGTAATGTGTGCCTGTATACCGCCGATACGTACTGTGTGCCTGTATACCACCGATATTACGTACTGTATGCCTGTATACCGCCGATATTACGTAATGTGTGCCTGTATACCGCCGATACGTACTGTGTGCCTGTATACTGCCGATACGTAATGTGTGCCTGTATACTGCCGATACGTAATGTGTGCCTATATACCGCCGATACGTACTGTGTGCCTGTATACCGCCGATACGTACTGTGCGCCTGTATACCACCGATATTACGTAATGTGTGCCTGTATACGGCCGATACGTACTGTGTGCCTGTATACTGCCGATACGTACTGTGTGCCTGTATACCACCGATTCGTAATGTGTGTCTGTATACCGCCGATACGTACTGTGTGCCTGTATACCGCCGATACGTACTGTGTGCCTGTATACCACCGACATTACGTAATGTGTGCCTGTATACGGCCGATACGTACTGTGTGCCTGTATACTGCCGATACGTACTGTGTGCCTGTATACCACCGATACATACTGTCTGTCTGTATACCGCCGATACGTACTGTGTGCCTGTATACCGCCGATACGTACTGTGTGCCTATATGCCGCCGATAAGTAATATGTGCCTGTATACTGCCGATACATACTGTCTGTCTGTATACCGCCGATACGTACTGTGTGCCTGTATACCGCCGATACGTACTGTGTGCCTGTATACCGACGATACGCAATGTGTGCCTGTATACTGCCGATACGTACTGTGTGCCTGTATACCGCAGATACGTACTGTGTGCCTGTATACCGCTGATACGTACTGTGTGCCTGTATACCGCCGATACGTACTGTGTGCTTGTATACCACCGATATTACGTAATGTGTGCCTGTATACCGCCGATACGTACTGCGTGCCTGTATACCGCTGATACGTACTGTGTGCTTGTATACCACCGATATTACGTAATGTGTGCCTGTATGCCGCCGATACGTACTATGTGCCTGTACACCGCCGATACGTACTGTGTGCTTGTATACCGCCGATACGTACTGTGTGCCTGTATACCGCCGATACGTACTGTGGCCTGTATACCGCCGATACGTACTGTGTGCCTGTATAGCACCGATACGTACTGTGTGCCTATATTCCACCGAAATTACGTAATGTGTGCCTGTATACCACCGATATTACGTACTGTGTGCCTGTATACCACCGATACGTACTGTGTGCCTGTATACCGCCGATACGTAATGTGTGCTTGTATACCGCCGATATTACATAATGTGTGCTTGTATACCGCCGATACGTACTGTGTGCTTGTATACCACCGATATTACGTAATGTGTGCCTGTATACCGCCGATACGTACTGTGTGCCTGTATACCACCGATATTTCGTAATGTGTGCCTGTATACCACCGATATTACGTAATGTGTGCCTGTATACCGCCGATACGTACTGTGTGCTTGTATACCACCGATATTACGTAATGTGTGCCTGTATACAGCCGATATTACGTAATGTGTGCCTGTATGCCACCGATATTACGTAATGTGTGCCTGTATACCACCGATACGTAATGTGTGCTTTTATACCGCCGATACGTAATGTGTGCCTGTATACCACCAATACGTAATGTGTGTCTGTATACCGCCGATACGTAATGTGTGCCTGTATACTGCCGATACGTACTGTGTGCCTGTATACCGCCGAAACGTACTGTGTGCCTGTATACCACCGATACGTACTGTGTGCCTGTATACCGCCGATACGTACTGTGTGCCTGTATACCGCCGATACGTACTGTGTGTCTGTATACCGCCGATATTACGTACTCTGTGCCTGTATACCACCGATACGTACTGTGTGCCCGTATACCGCCGATACGTACTGTGTGCCTGTATACCGCCGATATTACGTAATGTGTGCCTGTATACCGCTGATACGTACTGTGTGCTTGTATACCACCGATATTACGTAATGTTTGCCTGTATACCGCCGATACGTACTGTGTGCCTGTATACCGTCGATACGTACTGTGTGCTTGTATACCACCGATATTACGTAATGTGTGCCTGTATACCGCCGATACGTACTGTGTGCCTGTATACCGCCGATACGTACTGTGTGCCTGTATACCACCGATATTACGTAATGTGTGCCTGTATACCGCCGATATGTACTGTTTGCCTGTATACCGCCGATACTTACTGTGTGCCTGTATACCACCGATATTACGTAATGTGTGCCTGTATACCGCCGATACGTACTGTGTGCCTGTATACCACCGATATTACGTACTGTGTGCCTGTATACCGCCGATATTACGTAATGTGTGCCTGTATACCGCCGATACGTACTGTGTGCCTGTATACTGCCGATACGTAATGTGTGCCTGTATACTGCCGATACGTAATGTGTGCCTGTATACCGCCGATACGTACTGTGTGCCTGTATACCGCCGATACGTACTGTGCGCCTGTATACCACCGATATTACGTAATGTGTGCCTGTATACGGCCGATACGTACTGTGTGCCTGTATACTGCCGATACGTACTGTGTGCCTGTATACCACCGATTCGTAATGTGTGCCTGTATACCGCCGATACGTACTGTGTGTCTGTATACCGCCGATACGTACTGTGTGCCTGTATACCACCGACATTACGCAATGTGTGCCTGTATACTGCCGATACGTACTGTGTGCCTGTATACCGCAGATACGTACTGTGTGCCTGTATACCGCTGATACGTACTGTGTGCCTGTATACCGCCGATACGTACTGTGTGCTTGTATACCACCGATATTACGTAATGTGTGCCTGTATACCGCCGATACGTACGGCGTGCCTGTATACCGCTGATACGTACTGTGTGCTTGTATACCACCGATATTACGTAATGTGTGCCTGTATACCGCCGATACGTACTGTGTGCCTGTACACCGCCGATACGTACTGTGTGCTTGTATACCGCCGATATTACGTAATGTGTGCCTGTATACCACCGATACGTACTGTGTGCCTGTATACCGCCGATACGTACTGTGTGCCTGTATACCGCCGATACGTAATGTGGCCTGTATACCGCCGATACGTACTGTGTGCCTGTATAGCACCGATACGTACTGTGTGCCTGTATTCCACCGATATTACGTAATGTGTGCCTGTATACCACCGATATTACGTACTGTGTGCCTGTATACCACCGATACGTACTGTGTGCCTGTATACCGCCGATACGTAATGTGTGCTTGTATACCGCCGATATTACATAATGTGTGCCTGTATACCGCCGATACGTACTGTGTGCTTGTATACCACCGATATTACGTAATGTGTGCCTGTATACCGCCGATACGTACTGTGTGCCTGTATACCACCGATATTACGTAATGTGTGCCTGTATACCACCGATATTACGTAATGTGTGCCTGTATACCACCGATATTACGTAATTTGTGCCTGTATACCGCCGATACGTACTGTGTGCTTGTATATCACCGATATTACGTAATGTGTGCCTGTATACAGCCGATATTACGTACTGTGTGCCTGTATACCACCGATATTACGTACTGTGTGCCTGTATACCACCGATATTACGTAATGTGTGCCTGTATACCACCGATATTACGTAATGTGTGCCTGTATACCACCGATATTACGTACTGTGTGCCTGTATACCACCGATATTACGTACTGTGTGCCTGTATACCGCCGATATTACGTAATGTGTGCCTGTATACCGCCGATACGTAATGTGTGCTTGTATACCGCCGATATTACGTAATGTGTGCCTGTATACCGCCGATACGTACTGTGTGCTTGTATACCACCGATATTACGTAATGTGTGCCTGTATACCGTCGATATTACGTAATGTGTGCCTGTATACCGCCGATACGTACTGTGTGCTTGTATACCACCGATATTACGTAATGTGTGCCTGTATACCACCGACATTACGTAATGTGTGTCTGTATACCACCGATATTACGTAATGTGTGCCTGTATACCGCCGATACGTACTGTGTGCTTGTATACCACCGATATTACGTAATGTGTGCCTGTATACCGCCGATACGTACTGTGTGCCTGTATACTACCGATACGTAGTGTGTGCCTGTATACCACAGATATTACGTAATGTGTGCCTGTATACCACCGGTATTACGTAATGTGTGCCTGTATACCACCGATATTACGTAATGTGTGCCTGTATACCACCCATATTACGTAATGTGTGCCTGTATACCACCCATATTACGTAATGTGTGCCTGTATACCGCCGATACGTACTGTGTGCCTGTATACTACCGATACGTACTGTGTGCCTGTATACCACCGATATTACGTAATGTGTGCCTGTATACCACCGGTATTACGTAATGTGTGCCTGTATACCACCGGTATTACGTAATGTGTGCCTATATACCACCGATATTACGTAATGTGTACCTGTATACCACCCATATTACGTAATGTGTGCCTGTATACCACCGATATTACGTAATGTGTGCCTGTATACCACCGATATTACGTAATGTGTGCCTGTATACCGCCGATACGTACTGTGTGCTTGTATACCACCAATATTACGTAATGTGTGCCTGTATACCACCGATACGTACTGTGTGCCTGTATACCGCCGATACGTACTGTGTGCTTGTATACCACCGATATTACGTAATGTGTGCATGTATACCACCTATATTACGTAATGTGTGCCTGTATACAGCCGATATTACGTACTGTGTGCCTGTATACCACCGATATTACGTACTCTGTGCCTGTATACCACCGATATTACGTAATGTGTGCCTGTATACCACCGATATTACGTAATGTGTGCCTGTATACCACCGATATTACGTACTGTGTGCCTGTATACCACCGATATTACGTACTGTGTGCCTGTATACCGCCGATATTACGTAATGTGTGCCTGTATACCGCCGATACGTACTGTGTGCTTGTATACCACCGATATTACGTAATGTATGCCTGTATACCGCCGATACGTACTGTGTGCTTGTATACCACCGATATTACGTAATGTGTGCCTGTATACCGCCGATATTACGTAATGTGTGGCTGTATACCGCCGATACGTACTGTGTGCTTGTATACCACCGATATTACGTAATGTGCGCCTGTATACCACCGTTATTACGTAATGTGTGCCTGTATACCACCGATATTACGTAATGTGTGCCTGTATACCGCCGATACGTACTGTGTGCTTGTATACCACCGATATTACGTAATGTGTGCCTGTATACCACCGGTATTACGTAATGTGTGCCTGTATACCACCGATATTACGTAATGTGTGCCTGTATACCACCGATATTACGTAATGTGTGCCTGTATACCACCGGTTTTACGTAATGTGTGCCTGTATACCACCGATATTACGTAATGTGTGCCTGTATACCACCCATATTACGTAATGTGTGCCTGTATACCACCGATATTACGTAATGTGTGCCTGTATACCGCCGATACGTACTGTGTGCTTGTATACCACCGATATTACGTACCGTGTGCCAGTATACCATTGATACGTACTGTGTGCCTGTATACCGCCGATACGTACTGTGTGCTTGTATACCACCGATACGTACTGTGTGCTTGTATACCGCCGATACGTACTGTGTGCCTGTATACCGCCGATACGTACTGTGTGCTTGTATACCACCGATATCACGTAATGTGTGCCTGTATACAGCCGATATTACGTAATGTGTGCCTGTATACCGCCGATACGTACTGTGTGCCTGTATACCACCGATATTACGTAATGTGTGCCTGTATACTGCCGATACGTAGTGTGTGTCTGTATACCGCCGATATGTACTGTGTGCCTGTATACCACCGATATTACGTAATGTGTGCCTGTATACTGCCGATACGTAATGTGTGCCTGTATACTGCCGATACGTAATGTGTGCCTGTATACCGCCGATACGTACTGTGTGCCTGTATACCGCCGATACGTAATGTGTGCCTGTATACCACCGATATTACGTAATGTGTGCCTGTATACCACCTATACGTACCGTGTGTCTGTATACCGCCGATATTACGTAATGTGTGCCTGTATACCACCGATATTACGTAATGTGTGCCTGTATACCACCGATACGTAATGTGTGCCTGTATACCACCGATACGTAATGTGTGCCTGTATACCACCGATACGTAATGTGTGCCTGTATACCACCGATATTACGTAATGTGTGCCTGTATACCGCCGATACGTACTGTGTGCCTGTATATCACCGATACGTAATGTGTGCCTGTATACCACCGATATTACGTAATGTGTGCCTGTATACCACCGATATTACGTAATGTGTGCCTGTATACCACATATACGTAATGTGTGCCTGTATACCACCGATATTACGTAATGTGTGCCTGTATACCCCCGATACGTAATGTGTGCCTTTATACCGCCGATACGTAATGTGTGCCTGTATACCACCGATACGTAATGTGTGTGTATACCGCCGATACGTAATGTGTGCCTGTATACTGCCGATACGTACTGTGTGCCTGTATACCGCCGATACGTACTGTGTGCCTGTATACCACCGATACGTACTGTGTGCCTGTATACCGCCGATACGTACTGTGTGCCTGTATACCGCCGATACGTACTGTGTGTCTGTATACCGCCGATATTGCGTTCTGTGTGCCTGTATACCACCGATACGTACTGTGTGCCTGTATACCGCCGATACGTACTGTGTGCCTGTATACCGCCGATATTACGTAATGTGTGCCTGTATACCGCTGATACGTACTGTGTGCTTGTATACCACCGATATTACGTAATGTTTGCCTGTATACCGCCGATACGTACTGTGTGCCTGTATACCGCCGATACGTACTGTGTGCTTGTATACCACCGATATTACGTAATGTGTGCCGTTATACCGCCGATACGTACTGTGTGCCTGTATACCACCGATATTACGTACTGTGTGCCTGTATACCGCCGATATTGCGTAATGTATTGTATTGTATTAACCAGTCCATCCATGCGAACATAGTTTTTCGGGACATCGGTTTGACAGCTTCTACATAGGTTAGGCAGCATATACATAGGTTCACACATAGCACAATACCCTATAATATACAGGAAGATACATCCATTTCATAGTGCAATACAGATGACAGTTTACTGATGAGGCTTTCGTTTTCGTAGTGCCACTTTGAAGCTCCCCAGAGTTTGGGCATTCATGGTCTCTGTTGGAAGAGTGTTCCATGCGGCCGCTGCTCTGTACACAAATGAGCGCTGAGTGCCGGTCAGCCGTACCCTCGGCAGGTGGAGTTGCGCCGTGTCCGTCAGCCTGGTGTCCCGCATGGCAACATCTGATCGGGGGGTGAACATTGCTCTTACTGCGGATGGGGTATTTTGGTCTGTGAGGGCTGTGCCTGTATACCGCCGATACGTACTGTGTGCCTGTATACTGCCGATACGTAATGTGTGCCTGTATACTGCCGATACGTAATGTGTGCCTGTATACCGCCGATACGTACTGTGTGCCTGTATATCGCCGATACGTACTGTGCGCCTGTATACTACCGATATTACGTAATGTGTGCCTGAATACGGCCGATACGTACTGTGTGCCTGTATACTGCCGATACGTACTTTGTGCCTGTATACCACCGATACGTAATGTGTGTCTGTATACCGCCGATACGTACTGTGTGCCTGTATACCGCCGATACGTACTGTGTGCCTGTATACCACCGATATTACGTAATGTGTGCCTGTATACGGCCGATACGTACTGTGTGCCTGTATACTGCCGATACGTACTGTGTGCCTTTATACCACCGATACGTAATGTGTGTCTGTATACCGCCGATACGTACTGTGTGCCTGTATTCCGCCGATACGTACTGTGCGCCGGTATACCGCCGATACGTAATGTGTGCCTGTATACTGCCTATACGTACTGTGTGCCTGTATACCGCGGATACGTACTGTGTGCCTATATGCCGCCGATACGTAATATGTGCCTGTATACTGCCGATACATACTGTCTGTCTGTATACCGCCGATACGTACTGTGTGCCTGTATACCGCCGATACGTACTGTGTGTCTGTATACCGACGATACGCAATGTGTGCCTGTATACTGCCGATACGTACTGTGTGCCTGTATACCGCAGATACGTACTGTGTGCCTGTATACCGCCGATACGTACTGTGTGCCTGTATACCGCCGATACGTACTGTGTGCTTGTATACCACCGATATTACGTAATGTGTGCCTGTATACCGCCGATACGTACTGTGTGCCTGTATACCGCTGATACGTACTGTGTGCTTGTATACCACCGATATTATACCTACTGTGTGCCTGTATACCACCGATACATACTGTCTGTCTGTATACCGCCGAACGTACTGTGTTGCCTGTATACCCGCCGATACGGTAATGTGTGCCTGTATACCGCCGATACGTAATGTGGTGCCTGTATACTGCCGATACGTACTGTGTGCCTGTATACCGCCGATACGTACTGTGTGCCTGTAATACCGTGATACGTACTGTGTGCCTGTATACCGCGATACGTATTGTGTGCTTGTATACCGCCGATTATTAGCTAATGTTGTGCCTGTATACCCGTATACGTACTGTGTGCCTGTATACCGCCGATATTACGTACCGTGTGCCTTGTATACACCGATATTACGTAATGTGTGCCTGTATACCGCCGATATTACGTAATTGTGTGCCTGTATACTGCCGATACGTAATGTGTGCCTGTATACCGCCGATACGTACTGTGCGCCTGTATACCGCCGATTCGTAATGTGTGCCCTGAATACCGCCGATACGTACCGTGTGCCCTGTATACCGCCGATACGTACTGTGTGCCTGTATACAGCCGAATACGTAATGTGTGCCTGTATACCGCCGATACGTACTGTATGCCGTATACCGGCCGATACGTAATGTGTGCCTGTGTACTGCCGTTTACGTACTGTGTGCCTGTATACTGCCGATACGTACTGTGTGCCTGTATATTGCCGATACGTACTGTGTTCCTGTATACCGCCGATACGTAATGTGTGCCTGTATACTGCCGATACATAGTGTATGCCTGTATACCGCCGATACGTACTGTGTGCCTGTATACCGCCGATACGTACTGTGTGACTGTATACCGCCGATACGTACTGTGTGCCTGTATACCACCTGATATTACGTAATGTGTGCCTTTATACCGCCAATACGTACTGTGTGCTCTGTATACCCGCCGATACGTACTGTGTGCCTGTATAACCACCGACATTACGTAATGTGTGCCTGTGTACCGCGGATATTAACGTAATGTGTGCCTTGTATACCGCCGATACTTACTGTGTGCCTGTATACCGCCGATATTACGTAATAGTGTGCCCTGTATACCGCCGATACGTAATGTGTGCCTGTATACCGCCGATATTACGTAATGTGTGCCTGTATACACCGATACGTATGTGTTCCTGTATACCGCCGATACGTTATGTGTGCCTGTATACCACCGATACGTACTTGTGCCTGTATACCGCGATATCGTATTGTGTGCCTGTATACCGCCCGTAATGTGTGCCCTGTATACCGCCGATAACGCTACTGTGTGCCTGTATACCGCCGATACTAATGTGTGCCACCGGTACCACCGGTAGTACAGGGCGTCCCAAAATTGATGAGCGGCTTGTTAGATCTGCATGTTTCAACCGTCTCCCACGACCGGCGAATAAACATAATGTTATCGAAACTGGCTGTGGGGAATATGCCACATGCGGGGTGATCACAGAACCCCAGCGGCCGACCCGAGCTAGCCGATTGGGTACGTGCAGAGGTCTTTCTCGGAGGTACCAAAGAAGCCCGTGCCACATCTCGCCAATGTTGAATGAGTGCAACAAATCGTACGCATTACCAAGCGGTTGTAAATGGTCAGAGGTGTCATGGCCCAGAATCAGGTCACCAGTGGAATCCGTATCCACCCAATGGCTATACAAGCGCCGGGTTTGGGCCTGCCCAAAACAGCGAGGTGTTGCATATCACCCGAGACGGTCAACCTCGTCTGGGGCAAGATGAGCCACAAGGCCTCTCTGACCTGTATATCGTGCCCCGCGGCCAGACAGCCACCTGCGCTACTATGCCAAGCAAGTGCTGAAGATGGCCAGAACAATCGGCGATACTGAGAAGGGAATGGCCTGTAAACCGATGCCAAACTCCTGCCGGGACAATGTCTACAGCATTATTAAAACAAGGGACGGGGCGCCTAGTCCACGCTCAGGAAGACCAATAATTGGTGCTGCAGTCCTTCCTTTCGTGCCTTGCAGAGAAGAGGGTCTACCCGAAAATGACCCTGACCTGTCACCGGTCGAAAATATGCGGGCAGTCGCAAGGACGACCCCAACAAGATGACCCCCGCTAACCAAGAAAAGCCCTGGTACAAAACCTCCCGAACGGCATGACGGATAATCAACGCACACACCACTCGGCCGTCTGTATAGCGAGGGTGCCGGAGGCCACATGTGGCAGTGTTTCCGAGTCTGGGGGATACGTGGGGAAAAAGATCATGAACCACACTTATCTTGCTTGTTTTTATTTAAACGACAAACACAACCACTCATCATGTTTTGGGACACCCCTGTATGTATCCTTGTGTGCCAGCTGTGTACCACCGGTAGTAATCCTGTGTGCACTGTGTACCACCGGTAGTATCCCTGTGTGCCAGCTGTGTACCACCGGTAGTATCCTGTGTGCCAGCTGTGTACCACCGGTAGTATCCTGTGTGCCAGCTGTGTACCACTGGTAGATCCTGTGTGCCAGCTGTGTACCACCGGTAGTATCCTGTGTGCCAGCTGTGTACCACCGGTAGTATCCCTGTGTGCCAGCTGTGTACCACCGGTAGTATCCTGTGTGCCCTGTGTGCCGGTGCCTGACTGGCGGTCGCCTGCTGTGTTCCAGCACGGTGTACAAGTCGCTGTCGGAGTGCAGATCGAGCGAGAGGAGGAGATTGACCTCAGTCCGTTCAGCCGACCCGAGCTCGACGTGGAAGAGACGCCCGTCGAACTGCTCTACGCTGTACGTGATACGTGACGCCTAGTCGTGACGCGGGATTGCACTGGGTGTCTTGTGTTGACCGTGACGCCGCACTGACGCCGCACTGACGCGTACTGACGCCTACTGACGCCGCACTGACGACCGCACTGACGCGTACTGACGTACTGACGCCGTCTGGACGCCGTGCTGACGCGGTTGCTGACGCCGTACTTGCGCCGTACTGACGACCCGCACCTGACGTCGCACTGACGCTGTACTGATGCTTACTGCCGTCGCACATGACGTCGCACTGACACCCTTACTGACGTCAGCGGTATGTTTTTTGGACTGAACGGCAGGGCATGTTTGCCGAACCCTGCCTTCAGTACATGATCGCACTACTGAAGGTACTGCTGGCGGGCCGCGCCACGTCCAAGGACGAAGACTGACTCGGATCAACATTCCTGGCGGACGCGCTTCAGAGGAGAATGCCGTGAGTGGGGCCGGCACGGAGCGGCCGCTCGCAATTATGTGCGGCTGGATGAACGGGGAAGCTCGAAGTGAGGTGAATGTGATGTTTGTTGAGAGTTCTGCCATAAATCACAATTTCCCTGACTGAAACTTGTCCTGTAAATGCTCGTACAGCCACGCCATCAAACTTCCGGCGCCGTTTGTGTCGATTTGTCTGCCGAGTCTCCCCTTGTGACTGCTGGCCCTCCCCCCTCCCCCTCCCCCTACCCCGGGTGCATCACAGTCATCAGGATGACGGTGGTGAAGTCGATGCGCCTGGGCATTGACCTGAACCGCCAGAAGGAGAAGCATTGTCAAGGCCGTCTCGGCTGTGCTTCTTCTCTGCTGAAGCACCTGAAGCTGAACCACGTGTACCAGTTTGAGTTTGTCAGCCAACACCTGGTTTTGCCACTGTATACCGCTGGTTCATCAAGTTATTCAATCAGGACATCATGGGTTACATTACCTCCAAGAAACACGTGAGAGGGACTTGGAAACACGTGGTGACACGTGGAGGCTGGGACTGGGGCGGATTTTTAAATAAATCTAATGATTTAAACTCACGGTGGCACCTGATCACACTTCACATGGTGTTGATATGATTTCTAACTAGCCATGAGTATGCTTTGTATGCTTATACTACATCACATGGTTTTGGTGGTTAGAGGAAATTGGAAGGCCTCCATTCGATCACTTTTCTCTTCATCACTGACTTCCAGCCTGTATTTGAAGGCTTCAGCTGTATTTGAAGATTACGCTTTTTGACTAGTGAGGAAGGACATGAGCCCGTTTGGTCTTCGATCGATTTAAATTCGTGTTTAGTCTTGTATTGATAGAAGTATATGCATTGCAAATTGAATGCATTGATACATGGCAATATGATTTAACACATTAGGCCTCAGTAAATGTGCCTGGTTTGTCTAACATCCTTAGTTATACCCATTTTACCCTGTGCATTGTGCTGTGTGGTGTGTGTGTGTGTGTGTGTGTGTTTGTGTGTGTTGTGGTGTGTGTGTGTGTGTGTGTGTGTGTGTGTGTGAGTGTGGTGCTGGGTGTGCAGTGTGCGTGTGCCGTGAGCGTGTGCGTGTGCGTGTGCGTGTGCCGTGTGCGTGTGCGTGTGCGTGTGCGTGTGCGTGTGCGTGTGCGTGGTGCGTGTGCTGTGCGTGCGTGTGCGTGTGCGTGTGCGTGTGCGTGTGCGTGTGCGTGTGCGTGTGCGTGTGCGTGTGCGGTGTGCGTGTGCGTGTGCGTGTGCGTATGCGTGTGGTGTGCGTGTGCGTGTGCGTGTGCGTGTGCGTGTGCGCGCGCAGTGCGTGCGTGCGTGTGTGTGTTGTGTGTGTGTGTGTGTGTGTGTGCGTGTGCGTGTGCGTGTGCGTGTGCGTGCGTGCGTGTGCGTGTCGCGTGATCGACTTTCCGTCTCGTGTGTCCTCAGTATCGCGGTGACTCGACTTTCCGTCGCGTGTGTCCTCAGTACCGAGCCGTGATCGAATTCGTCTCGTGTGTCCTAGTATCGCGGTGATCGACTTTCCGTCGTGTGTTGTCCTCCTCTGTATCGCTTGATCCGACTTTCCGTCGTTGTTTGTCCTCAGTTCGCGGTGAATCGCTTTCCGTCGCGTGTGTTCCCTCAGTATTGCGGTGATCGACTTTTCCGTCACGTGTGTCCTCAATATTGCCGTGATCGACTTTCGTCTCGTGTGTCCCCTCAGTATTGCGGTGTCGACTTTCCGTCACGTGTGTCCTCAATATTTGCCGTGATCGACTTTCCGTTCGGTCGTTGTCCTCAGTATCGCGGTGATCGACTTTCTCGTCTCCGTGTGTCCCTCAATATGTGCCGTGATCGGACATTTCCCCGTCGCGTGTGTCCTCCTCAGTATCGCCGTGATCGACTTTCTCTCGCGGTGTGTCCTCAGTATTGCGGTGATCGACTTTTCCGTCGCGTGTGTCCTCAAGTATCGCGGTGATCGACTTTCCGTAGCGTAGTGTCCTCAGTATTGCGGTGATCGACTTCCGTCGCGTGTTTCCTCAGTATGCGGTGATCGACTTTCCGTCGCGTGTGTCCTCAGTATTGCGGTGATCGACTTTCGGTCGCGTGTGAACTCAGTATCGCGGTGATCGACTTTCGTCTCGTGTGTCCTCAGTATTGTCGTGATCGACTTTCCCGTCGCGTGTGTCCTCCCAGTATCGCTGTGACCGACTTTCCGTCGCGTGTGTCCTCAGTATCGCGGTGATTCGACTTTCCGTCGCGTGTGTCCTCTAGTATCGCGTGATCGACTTTCCGTCGCGTGTGTCGCAGTACCGCCGTGATCGACTTTCCGTCGCGTGTTCCTCAGTATCGCGGTGATCGACTTTCCGTGGCGTGTGTCCTCAGTATTGCGGTGATCGACTTTTCCGTCGCGTTTGTCCCTCAGTATTGCGGTGCTCGACATTTCCTCGCGTGTGTCCCTCAGTATCGCGGTGATCGACTTTCCGTCCGCGTGTGTCCTCCCTCAGTATTGCGGGTGAGTCGACTTTTCACGTCGCGTTTGTCCTCAGTATCGCGGTGATCGACTTTCCGTGGCGTGTGTCCTCAGTATTGCGGTGATCGACTTTCGTCGCGTGTGTCCTCCTCAGTATCGCGATGATCGACTTTCACGTCGCGTGTGTCCTCAGTATCGCGGTGATCGACTTTCCGTCGTGTGTGTCCTCCTCAGTATCGCGGTGATCGACTTTCCGTCGCGTGTGTCCTCAGTATCGCGTGATCGACTTTCTGCTCTCGTGTGTCCTCAGTATCTCGATGATCGACTTTCCAGTCGTGTGTGTCCTCATTATTGCGGTGATCGACTTTACGTCGTTTGTGTCCTCAGTATCGCGGTGATCGACTTCCGTCGTGTGTATCCCTGCAGTATCGCGGTGATCGATTTTTCCGTCTCGTGTGTCCTCAGTATCGCGGTGATCGATTTTCCGTCTCGTGTGTCCTCAGTATCGCGGTGATCGACTTTCCGTCTCGTGTGGTCCTCAGTATCGCGGTGATCGACTTTCCGTCGTGTGTGTCCTCATTATTGCGGTGATCGACTTTCCGTCGTGTGTGTCCTCAGTATCGCGGTGATCGACTTTCCGTCGTGTGTGTCCCTCAGTATCGCGGTGATCGACTTTCCGTCTACGTGTGTCCTCAGTATCGCGGTGATCGACTTTCCGTCGTGTGTCCTCATTATTGCGGTGATCGACTTTCCGTCGTGTGTGTCCTCAGTATCGCGGTGATCGACTTTCCGTCACCGTGTGTCTTCCTCAGTATCGCGGTGATCGACTTTCCGTCGTGTGTGTCCCTCAGTATCGCGGTGATCGACTTCCGTCGTGTGTGTCCTCAGTATCGCGGTGATCGACTTTCCGTCGTGTGTGTCCTCAGTATCGCGGTGATCGACTTTCCGTCCTTCGTGTGTCCTCAGTATCGCGGTGATCGACTTCTGTCTCGTGTGTCTCAGTATCGCGGTGATCGACTTTCCGTCGTGTGTGTCCTCAGTATCGCGGTGATCGACTTTCCGTCTCGTGTGTCTCAGTATCGCGGTGATCGACTTTCCGTCGTGTGTGATCGGCGAGCAGCGGAGCTGACGGGCGAGAGTCTGGAGATCGGCGACACAGCCCTACTGCTGGAGAAACCTGTTCGCCTCCATCAACCTGCTGCGCATCCTCAACAAGCTCTGCAAGTGGAAAACACTCTCGGATCATGGTGAGTCGAGCGGCGGCGCTCGACATTGGGTACCCGGCGCCATGTCGGTGTGGCAGGTCACCGCCGGCACGCCCGTGTCGGGTGACAGGTCTCCGCGGCACCGCCGTGTCGGTGTGACAGGTGACCGCCGGCACGCCGTGTCGGTGTGACAGGTCTCCGCCGGCACGCCGTGTCGGTGTGACAGGTGACCGCCGGCACGCCGTGTCGGTGTGACAGGTCTCCGCCGGCACGCCGTGGTCGGTGTGACAGGTGACCGCCGGCACGCCGTGTCGGTGTGGCAGGTCTCCGCCGGCACGCCGTAGTCGGTGTGACAGGTCACCGCCGGCACGCCGTGTCGGTGTGGCAGGGTCACCCGCCGCGCCGCCTGGTGCCGGCTGCTCGTGAGAATACGCGTGACATGAGTGGGCAGCCTTGGAGTTTGGGCCATTTTCTGGACTTTTTGGGTCCACAAATTTTGCTACTCTTCATATTTGTTCAGGAAATTTGCTCTCCTTTCGCCTGGTCTTACCCGACATTGTCGTTAAAATATAATTCAATTTTCCTCACAAGGATTTAATATCTATTACAAATCAGGATTTTGTCTTACTTTCGAAGTAAAATAATTAAAGCAAAAAATGAAAAATCTGAACTTTCCCGACAATAACAATACAATTTTACTCTCCACCTATGGATTTTTACTCTCCGGGACCAGGTCATGAAATGAAAAATCTAACACTGTGAGTGGGTGCATGAGCGTCACCTAGATATATCCTTCCGTTTTTTGTTTGTTTGTTTAGAAGCAGTTGCATTATCTGACATGATGAGACATTATTGATACTGTGCCATTTTTGTGTGAATATGCTTACCTGCCCATGATGACAAACCAATTGAACCAGGGTCGCCCCTGGTAGTTAAAGGGAATGAGTTCACCTTTAAACATGGGGTTTTTTAACTGAGATAGCAGATTTGTGAGACACATCGAAAAAGGGTTGTGTGAAAGAATTACCTCGCTACGCTAAGTAATTTCGACACAGGACATAGTGGGGCCCCTTTTAGAAGACTCTGTTTCGGTTCCGCGAAACTTGTTTCGGGTCCTCACAACGGTTGTTTACGTTACAAGCAGTCTGCGTATATATGCCTAAAGTCCGTCATTATCGTTTCGTGCAATAGTTTCCATATCCAAGCTACCATATGCATGCCGTCATACATTGTATGGCCGCTATATACATTTACTATATTGTTGCGGCGCCCTTAAGCCCCAATCATCATCATCATCACGTCATACATTGTCATGAAGTTTGTTATGGCCATGAAGGAGAAAAGAGAAACATGCCAAATGTTCAACGGATATCCATCGATCGTTCAAACAAATGCCATATTCGTTTTTTTCTTCAGCTCGGAATACCCCGTGTAGCCAAATTTCACGACAATTTTCAAGGTGCCCCTTTAAGGAAAATTACCACTTTCATAATGGGTTTTAAACTGAGATGGCAGCTTTGGTGGCCATGTCGATAAATAACTTACGGCATACTCCGTTTGGTTGAAAGGTACTCCTGTCGAATATGTTTGATGTTTATCTTGTCACTCAGCGCTGTGTCGAATAGCTTCATATGTAAGCATGTGTTAAAAGCAGCGTTACTGGACTAGCGAGCGAACCCTTCGCCATGGACAATATTAATGTGTTAAAAGCAGCGTTACTGGACTAGCGAGTGAACCCTTCGCCACGGACAATATTAATGTGTTAAAAGCAGCGTTTACTGGACTAGCGAGCGAAACCCTTCGCCAATGGAAATATTAATGTGTTAAAAGCAGCGTTACTGGACTAGCGAGTGAACCCTTCGCCATGGACAATATTAATGTGTTAAAAGCAGCGTTACTGGACTAGCGAGTGAACCCTTCGCCATGGACAATATCAATGTGTTAAAAGCAGCGTTACTGGACTAGCGAGTGAACTCTTCGCCACGGACAATATTAATGTGTTAAAAGGCAGCGTTACTGGACTAGCGAGTGAACCCTTCGCCATGGACAATATTAATGTGTTAAAAGCAGCGTTACTGGACTAGCGAGCGAACCCTTCGCCATGGACAATATTAATGTGTTAAAAGCAGCGTTACTGGACTAGCTAGCGAACCCTTCGCCACGGACAATATTAATGTGTTAAAAAGCAGCGTTACTGGACTAGCGAGTGAACCCTTCGCCACGGACAATATTAATGTGTTAAAAGCAGCGTTACTGGACTAGCGAGTGAACCCTTCGCCACGGAAATATTAATGTGTTAAAAGCAGCGTTACTGGACTAGCGAGCGAACCTTCGCCACGGACAATATTAATGTGTTAAAAGCAGGGTTACTGACTAGCGAGTGAACCCTTCGCCACGGACAATATTAATGCGTAAAAGCAGCGTTACTGGACTAGCGAGCGAACCCTTCGCCACGGACAATATTAATGTGTTAAAAGCAGCGTCTACTGGACTAGCGAGTGAACCCTTCGCCACGGACAATATTAATGTGTTAAAAGCAGCGTTACTGGACTAGCGAGTGAACCCTTGGCCACGGACAATATTAATGTGTTAAAAGCAGCGTTACTGGACTAGCGAGTGAACCCTTCGCCATGGACAATATTAATGTGTTAAAAGCAGCGTTACTGGACTAGCGAGTGAAACCCTTCGCCAAGGACAATATTAATGTGTTAAAAGCAGCGTTACTGGACTAGCGAGTGAACCCTTGGCCACGGACAATATTAATGTGTTAAAAGCAGCGTTACTGGACTAGCGAGTGAACCCTTCGCCATGGACAATATTAATGTGTTAAAAGCAGCGTTACTGGACTAGCGAGTGAACCCTTCGCCACGGACAATATTAATGTGTTTAAAAGCAGGCGTTACTGAACTAGCGAGTGAGAACCCTTTCGCCACGGACAATATTAATGTGACAATATTAATGTGTAATAAGCAGAGCGTTACTGGACTAGCGAGTGAACCCTTCGCCATGGACAATATTAATGTGGGTTAAAAGCAGCGTTACTGGGACTACCGAGGTGAACCTTCGCCACGGATAATATTAATGTGTTAAAAGCAGCGTTACTGGACCTAGCGAGTGAACCCTTCGCCACGGACAATATTAATGTGTTAAAAGGCAGCGTTACTGGACTAGCGGAGTGAACCCTTCGCCACGGACCAATATTAATGTGTTAAAAGCAGCGTTACTGGACTAGCGAGTGAACCCTTCGCCATAGACAATATTAATGTGTTTAAAAGCAGCGTTACTGGACTAGCGAGTGAACCCTTCGCCACGGACAATATTAATGTGTTAAAAGCAGCGTTACTGGGACTAGCGAGTGAACCCTTCGTCATGGGACAATATTAATGTGTTTAAAGCAGCGTTACTGGACTAGCGAGTGAACCCTTCGCCATGGACAATATTAATGTGTTTAAAGCAGCGTTACTGGACTAGCTAGTGAACCCTTCGCCATGGACAATATTAATGTGTTAAAGCAGCGTTACTGGACTAGCGAGTGAACCCTTCGCCACGGACAATATTAATGTGTTAAAAGCAGCGTTACTGGACTAGCGAGTGAACCCTTCGCCACGGACAATATTAATGTGTTAAAAGCAGCGTTACTGGACTAGCGAGTGAACCCTTCGCCATGGACAATATTAATGTGTTAAAAGCAGCGTTACTGGACTAGCGAGTGAACCCTTCGCCACGGACAATATTAAGGTGTTAAAAGCAGCGTTACTGGACTAGCAAGTTAACCCTTCGCCACGGACAATATTAATGTGTTAAAAGCAGCGTTACTGGACTAGCGAGTGAACCCTTCGCCACGGACAATATTAATGTGTTAAAAGCAGCGTTACTGGACTAGCGAGTGAACCCTTCGCCACGGACAATATTAATGTGTTAAAAGCAGCGTTACTGGACTAGCGAGTGAACCCTTCGCCACGGACAATATTAATGTGTTAAAAGTAGCGTTACTGGACTAGCGAGTGAACCCTTCGCCACGGACAATATTAATGTGTTAAAAGCAGCGTTACTGGACTAGCGAGTGAAACCTTGGCCACGGACAATATTAATGTGTTCGTTACTGGACTAGCGAGTGAACCCTTCGCCACGGACAATATTAATGTGTTAAAAGCAGCGTTACTGGACTAGCGAGTGAACCCTTCGCCATGGACAATATTAATGTGTTAAAAGTAACGTTACTGGACTAGCGAGTTAACCCTTCGCCACGGACAATATTAATGTGTTAAAAGCAGCGTTACTGGACTAGCGAGTGAACCCTTCACTACGGACAATATTAATGTGTTAAAAGCATCGTTACTGGACTAGCGAGTGAACCCTTCGCCACGGACAATATTAATGTGTTAAAAGCAACGTTACTGGACTAGCGAGTGAACCCTTCGCCATGGACAATATTAGTGTGTTAAAAGCAGCGTTACTGGACTAGCGAGCGAACCCTTCGCCACGGACAATATTAATGTGTTAAAAGCAGCGTTACTGGACTAGCGAGTGAACCCTTCGCCACGGACAATATTAATGTGTTAAAAGCAGCGTTACTAGACTAGCGAGTGAACCCTTCGCCATGGACAATATTAACCCACGCCGTGCCGGGGGGTGTTTAGACACCCCCCTCAGGTTTTTCGAAGATAGCGAAAAAAACGGCGGCGCGCAGCGCCGCCGTTTTTTGACACAGCTGTTCGGGCATCAATTGCGCACATTATGTAAAAAAAATACATCGGGTCATCTCAGGTCAGGTCACCAGACCAGGTCACGTGACCCCACCTCCAAAAAAAAACTTGTGGTCGTACCACAGTCACAGTTTTTAGATGATCGGTTTTATACTTACAGGATTTTATAAGGTCATATGTATCTACAATTTGTTTATCTTGATTTTTTTTATATCAGCGACCTAAGGTCGGGTCAATTTCGTGACCTCCCCATTATAAGTCAATGGGGAAATATTCAAATGCTTCCTATTCCAAAGATACGTAAGATATCAGTATAATTCCTTCTGGATCATGTTATTATAGGCCATTCTTGATGACCTAGGTGCCATTTTTGTTCACTGACCCCTACAGGGTCAGCCGAGGTCATCCGAGGTCACCAACAGTTGTATGTCAATAACTCTCGACATAATGACGATAGAGAAGTGAAACAGACACCAATGTGTTTGTCTCGTCGAGGTACATCTTCCCATATGCAACATGACCTACTTGGGTCACCACATGACCTTGACCTTAGGTCAAATTGTTAAGTTAACTTAACAAGGTCACCATATATATCGTTCAAAGCGCCTTGACAAGATAAACACAATGGCGTGAAGAGTTTTCCGTTATCTTTATTAAGTAAAAAGTTAATAGCAAAAAACGATTTAGCAAAAAAAACTGCATTTTTTTCCTTTTTGACCTCTGGAGCAGACTTGTCAATGATTCATATTTGTCATGAATCGATTCACAGTGATTCACGGACCATAATGAATGATTCAATCATGATTCAATCACTATACATTACCGTAATGAATGATTCAATCATGATTCAATCACTCAACATTACCATAATGAATGATTCAATCATGATTCAATCACTCAACATTAACATAATGAATGATTCAATCTTGATTCAATCACTCAACATTAAAGAGAAGTGTCGACTCCTTTGTCTAACTCCTTTGATTTTGAATGTGCGACTCTAAGATTTAATGAGCGTGATAAGGAGGTTATGTTCTACCAGTGTGCTAATTTCCATGCAAATCGGAATAGTCCGCTGTTTGACCTTAAACCTATCTGACCTGCTCTAACTCCTTTGATTTTGAATGTGCGACTCTAAGATTTTACCAGAATGATCACTAGGTCTGTGTGTTCCAATTTTGCAGCTAATCCAAATAGTCCGCGAATGTGTTTCCGAATGTGAATGAAAATGTGAGCCAATTTGACACGCGTGTTGTTTATTTTGAATATAAAATGATATTTATAATATGTATTATAATTGTAAATTCCAAGTTCCAAAAGAATTAATGACTGCGTTTCGCCTTTTTAAGCGAATAGAACATTTATTTTGATTTTGCATTAGGTATTATTTTTTATAAAGCATGATGTGGAATAAAGCGGCGCCGATGCGACAATGATATTTGGGACATCCGCAGGTCATGCAAATGTTTGTTTATGATTTAGTTTTCGATATGGTATAGCCTAGAAATTAGGAAAAGGTGGGCACCTTTTGATAATTTTACGTGTGAAAAATGTGTGCGTTTACTGTGTGGTTTATGAATCAAAGTATGAGTTAGTTACCTTTTCTAAGTATGTAGGTGCCTACCCCTAACCCTACCAGCACCAAGGTATGTACCTAGTTAGGGCTGATTGAACAGTGGCTTTGTGCCCACTGGAGTTGGACACAAAGCCTCGCTTTATTCATGCATAGATGAATTACAGGCTACAGCTCAGTAATGCATATATGCATGAACAGAACTCATATAATTGGTCATTAAGTCCACAGGGCACAGATAAATGCTGGGCCGCTGACATATTTTTTTGACAGTTTATGCTGTTCGACCAAAAAAGAATGATTCTTTGAGCAATGAATGATTCAATCAGCCTATTTTCTCTGTATGAATGATTCAATCAGTGACTCACAACAGGTTTGCGCATGAGGTGAATCGATTCATGAGTCATTCATTTGAAATAAGAATGATTCAATCAAAAGTAGTCGATTCACATTGAATCATTGACAAGTCTGCTCTGGAGCCTCAAATATTGACCTGAGATCAAATCTGAGGACACCTTAGCGATTACAAATTTCACTGGCTGGCGTTTTCTTTTTTCCGTTTCTTTCTAACTATCATCGTTTCTGAGATATATGGGAATTTCTGGAGCAATGTCCTAAAACAGGAAAATTTGACCTTTGATGACCTCTGGTGACCTCAATATTGGCTTTAGGAAAAAAATATCTCGGTACTTTCGAATGTGCTTCTCGAGAGCTTTCGAACACGCTTTTCTCCGTGTTTCTAGCCCTTTTAGTTTTCGAGTTGGAGGGGGGGGGGGGTGTGTGTCTAAACACCCCCCCCCCCCACCCCCCCCCCCCCCCCCCCCCCCCCCCCGGCACGGCGAAGTTGGCGCCGAGCACCGGCACGGCGCGGGTTAATGTGTTAAAAGCAGCGTTACTGGACTAGCGAGTGAACCCTTCGCCACGGACAATATTAATGTGTTAACAGCAGCGTTACTGGACTAGCGAGCGAACCCTTCGCCACGGACAATATTAATGTGTTTAAAGCAGCGTTACTGGACTAGCGAGTGAACCCTTCGCCACGGAAATATTAATGTGTTAAAAGCAGCGTTACTGGACTAGCGAGCGAACCCTTCGCCACGGACAATATTAATGTGTTTAAAGCAGCGTTACTGGACTAGCGAGTGAACCCTTCGCCACGGAAATATTAATGTGTTAAAAGCAGCGTTACTGGACTAGCGAGTGAACTCTTCGCCACGGACAATATTAATGTGTTAAAAGCAGCGTTACTGGACTAGCGAGTGAACCCTTCGCCATGGACAATATTAATGTGTTAAAAGCAGCGTTACTGGACTAGCGAGTGAACCCTTCGCCATGGACAATATTAATGTGTTAAAAGCAGCGTTACTGAACTAGCGAGTGAACCCTTCGCCACGGACAATATTAATGTGTTAAGAGCAGCGTTACTGGACTAGCGAGTGAACCCTTCGCCACGGACAATATTAATGTGTTAAAAGCAGCGTTACTGGACTAGCGAGTGAACCCTTCGCCACGGACAATATTAATGTGTTAAAAGCAGCGTTACTGGACTAGCGAGCGAACCCTTCGCCACGGACAATATTAATGTGTTAAAAGCAGCGTTACTGGACTAGCGAGTGAACCCTTCGCCACGGACAATATTAATGTGTTAAAAGCAGCGTTACTGGACTAGCGAGTGAACCCTTCGCCACGGACAATATTAATGTGTTAAAAGCAGCGTTACTGGACTAGCGAGTGAACCCTTCGCCACGGACAATATTAATGTGTTAAAAGCAGCGTTACTGGACTAGCGAGTGAACCCTTCGCCACGGACAATATTAATGTGTTAAGAGCAGCGTTACTGGACTAGCGAGTGAACCCTTCGCCACGGACAATATTAATGTGTTAAAAGCAGCGTTACTGGACTAGCGAGTGAACTCTTCGCCACGGACAATATTAATGTGTTAAAAGCAGCGTTACTGGACTAGCGAGCGAACCCTTCGCCACGGACAATATTAATGTGTTAAAAGCAGCGTTACTGGACTAGCGAGTGAACCCTTCGCCATGGACAATATTAATGTGTTAAAAGCAGCGTTACTGAACTAGCGAGTGAACCCTTCGCCACGGACAATATTAATGTGTTAAGAGCAGCGTTACTGGACTAGCGAGCGAACCCTTCGCCACGGACAATATTAATGTGTTAAAAGCAGCGTTACTGGACTAGCGAGTGAACCCTTCGCCATGGACAATATTAATGTGTTAAAAGCAGCGTTACTGAACTAGCGAGTGAACCCTTCGCCACGGACAATATTAATGTGTTAAAAGCAGCGTTACTGGACTAGCGAGTGAACCCTTCGCCACGGACAATATTAATGTGTTAAAAACAGCGTTACTGGACTAGCGAGTGAACCCTTCGCCATGGACAATATTAATGTGTTAAAAGCAGCGTTACTGAACTAGCGAGTGAACCCTTCGCCACGGACAATATTAATGTGTTAAAAGCAGCGTTACTGGACTAGCGAGTGAACCCTTCGCCACGGACAATATTAATGTGTTAAAAGCAGGGTTACTGGACTAGCGAGTGAACCCTTCGCCATGGACAATATTAATGTGTTAAAAGCAGCGTTGCTGGATTAGCGAGTGAACCCTTCGCCACTGACAATATTATACCAGTTGTATAAGTAATGATGGGAAAATAATTGCATTTGTACTCACTAATCTTATCAATAATTATACCGTGTAACAGGGATTTTGTTCCCGTGAAGCCCGTGAAGCAAACCCTATTTTCTGATAGCGCAGGTCTCAAAATCACTATAACTAGCAATAATATTGTTCAAACTTTGTTTTTGTGAAAATGACACGGAACTTTCAATTTGTAAAGCAATAATTTGGAAGAAATGGCTCGTCAACAATAATTCAGTTAAAGGGAAATAATGACCTTTTCCCACAAAAATGGAGTTCGCACCTGAAATCGATAGACGAGGCCAAAATATGATGTAAATTCATCACATTTTGCATATAAACATTCCTACCGAAAGATATTGGTAGTTGCCTACCGATAAGCGATCCACGCTTATATCGGTCGGTACTCAGCAAGTACTCGGTAACGAATTCAGTAAAATAGCTTCCCTTCGCATTGCTATTTATCATGAAGGTATGCAATATGTTTCCTGCACTCTATATTTTGCGAATATGTGCCAAACTTTTGTGAACAATGCGTGAACTATCAACAATCATTTGAAAAAGTACATGGAAATCGGCAGTTTAGCTTGGCACCGGACGGCGACCTATTTAGTGTCAGCGATTTGTTTATAAGTGCCCATTCAACAACTTTAAACAGATTGATGCAAAAGCGCCAGATGTTGCGCTTTCCAATAGTGGAGGGAAAATACTGATCATTAATTTTCCCTAAACTTCCAACTTTGAATTAGGGAATAATTGTATTTAATTCTTAAATTTAGATCACATAATTGTAATACCATAACGGTAGCCAAATAAATTGTTGCTAGCAAAATCAAAAGGTGATTATCTCCCTTAAACTCACGGTTCCACCTCAAACCACGTAATCATTCCACGCCAACTCAACCAGTCGAGGTTGCACCACAATATCAGATTTTTACATAAATTGGGCTATAGGGTAATCTTGTGCTTCAATTACGATTCTGCGATTTTCACACATCCTGCGCCTTACCGTTTTCCGTCGGCGATGACGTCAAAAGTGACGTCATGCCGGACATGTGCTAAGTAAAACGACGATATCTCCGCAACCAAATAACATATTTCTGATCAGAAAACGGCGTTACGTAGCCTGTTTGTAGTATGGTCTTTGTATTGATGTAAAGAAATGCTAAATGTGTTGCCTATTGCATATTCATTTTGCAATATAATAATACATTCTTGATTTTTGAAGCCGCCGGATATCTTTAATTGTTCAAAACGTCAATATTCGAAATATACGTAAAACTTTGCATAGGAAAATTATAAACATAAAATGGGAACTCATTGCCATTTAACGCTACACGCACTCGTATCTCACACGGTTCAGCCGCGCGGGCAGCGTCCGGTCGGCCGGCCGGTACCGGCGACGCGGGCGGAGTCCACCACCTCCCCTCTCCGCGCCGCTGACCTTGAAATACAACACCGTAACATATCCTCTCGTGGCCATGGTGGTCCCATACACCACCTGCCTCGTTCAAAAAGCATGTTTCCGCAGACATTTTAAAAACATCCCCATACACCGCAACGCTATGTCTGACTGCATGGGAACCTTTGTTCTTTTGGTCGCTCGCGCTTCCGCAAATCCCTTTTTTAGCTCGGTTGTCTTATCTTAGTGCCCATGCAGTCCTGCAGTCCTGCACATTGGATATGAAATGAACACCGGGCAGCAATGAGCAAAGATGTAAGCAAGCAAGTGTTAAATGTCCTCTAAAAAGGGAGTTGAGTTCGGAACATGGGAGAGATGATGCGACGATGTCATTCCAATCGCTGATGCGTATTAGTTTCGTGAGACCAATTGGCAGAATTTCAAGCAACGTGTAATTGATACCGCAATTGCAACTATAAAAAAACGCATGCTAATATTGCGGAATAAGCGAATATATTTAGTTTTGCGAGCTTTGTTAGTGATGTTCTGTACACCGTGACATGAACAAGACTAAACTTTGCTACCTATCCTGCTTACACCAGTTAAACATGATTAGTTTAAAGCGTTTAAGGCTCTCACCTGTGACCAAACATGATGGTGTTGCTATAAGTCACTGTTCACTTTATGTTGGAGCCTTATAAGTCATACATGGCTTTCAGCGTGGTGACAATCTGTTCGGCATCTGGACACTGCAAGCTCGCTCTTGCTGTTTGACATTTCACAGGTCCATCGACTCTGGCGCCGCCTGCCCGAGCCGCGATTCCCAGCTAACCCGGTGTTGTGGTACCTGTGCCGCCGCCAGATGCTGGTGGTGTTCAAGTCGGCGCCGATCCTGAAGCGGGCGCTGAAGGTGCAACAGGCCATGATGCAGGTTTATACGCTCAAGCTGCTCAAGATGCAGACCAAGTACCTTGGCCGGCAGTGGCGCAAGTCCAACATGAAAACCATCTCAGCCATCTACCAGAAGGTCCGGCACCGAATCAACGACGACTGGGCCTTCGGAAACGGTGAGAGACGGTCATTACAGGCCCGGCCCGGCAGAGCTGATCCGTGACGGGGCAGACAGGCAGGCATCAGATCACATGGTGGGGCAGACAAGTCTTACAGGCCCGGCAGAGCTGATCCGTGACGGGGCAGACAGGCAGGCATCAGATCACATGGTGGGGCAGACAAGTCTTACAGGCCCGGCAGAGCTGATCCGTGACGGGGCAGACAGGCAGGCATCAGATCACATGGTGGGGCAGACAAGTCTTACAGGCCCGGCAGAGCTGATCCGTGACGGGGCAGACAGGCAGGCATCAGGTCACATGGTGGGGAAGACAAGTCTTACAGGCCCGGCAGAGCTGATCCGTGACGGGGCAGACAGGCAGGCATCATATCACATGGTGGGGCAGACAAGTCTTACAGGCCCGGCAGAGCTGATCCGTGACGGGGCAGACAGGCAGGCATCATATCACATGGTGGGGCAGACAAGTCTTACAGGCCCGGCAGAGCTGATCCGTGACGGGGCAGACAGGCAGGCATCAGGTCACATGGTGGGGAAGACAAGTCTTACAGGCCCGGCAGAGCTGATCCGTGACGGGGCAGACAGGCAGGCATCAGGTCACATGGTGGGGAAGACAAGTCTTACAGGCCCGGCAGAGCTGATCCGTGACGGGGCAGACAGGCAGGCATCAGGTCACATGGTGGGGCAGACAAGTCTTACAGGCCCGGCAGAGCTGATCCGTGACGGGGCAGACAGGCAGGCATCAGGTCACATGGTGGGGAAGACAAGTCTTACAGGCCCGGCAGAGCTGATCCGTGACGGGGCAGACAGGCAGGCATCAGATCACATGGTGGGGCAGACAAGTCTTTTGCACACCTGATGTTGCATTGATCAGCATATGCTAAACACTTCGGGCGTAAACGATACCTCCATAATTTAACAGAGACAAAGCAGGTGTGTTCAATGCGCCAGGAGTTTGGTACATGCGTAGCGGATCACGCACGGTCTCCACAGCCCCGTGACCTGATGTCTGCCTGTCTCCACAGCCCCGTGACCAGATGTCTGTCTGTCTCCCCACCATGTGACCTGATGTCTGTCTGTCTCCCCACCATGTGACCTGATGTCTGTCTGTCTCCCCACCATGTGACCTGATATCTGTCTCCCCACCATGTGACCTGATGTCTGTCTGTCTCCCCACCATGTGATCTGATGTGTCTCCCCACCATGTGATCTGATGTTTGTCTCCCCACCATGTGATCTGATGTCTGTCTCCCCACCATGTGACCTGATGTAAGTTGTTCTCCCCACCATGTGACCTGATGTCTGTCTCCCCACCATGTGACCTGATGTCTGTCTGTCTCCCCACCATATGATCTGATGTCTGTCTGTCTCCCCACCATGTGACCTGATGTATGTTGTTCTCCCCACCATGTGACCTGATGTCTGTCTCCCCACCATGTGACCTGATGTCTGTCTGTCTCCCCACCATGTGACCTGATGTATGTTGTTCTCCCCACCATGTGACCTGATGTCTGTCTCCCCACCATGTGACCTGATGTCTGTCTGTCTCCCCACCGTGTGACCTGATGTCTGTCTCCCCTCCATATGATCTGATGTCTGTCTGTCTCCCCACCATGTGACCTGATGTATGTTGTTCTCCCCACCATGTGACCTGATGTCTGTCTCCCCACCATGTGACCTGATGTGTGTTGTTCTCCCCACCATGTGACCTGATGTCTGTCTCCCCACCATGTGACCTGATGTCTGTCTCCCCACCATGTGACCTGATGTCTGTCTGTCTCCCCCACCATGTGACCTGATGTCTGTCTGTCTCCCCCACCGTGTGACCTGATGTCTGTCTGTCTCCCCACCATGTGACCTGATGTCTGTCTGTCTCCCCACCATGTGACCTGATGTCTGTCTCCCCACCATGTGACCTGATGTCTGTCTCCCCACCATGTGACCTGATGTCTGTCTGTCTCCCCCACCATGTGACCTGATGTCTGTCTGTCTCCCCACCATGTGACCTGATGTCTGTCTCCCCACCATGTGACCTGATGTCTGTCTGTCTCCCCCACCATGTGACCTGATGTCTGTCTCCCCACCATGTGACCTGATGTATGTTGTTTTCCCCACCATGTGACCTGATGTCTGTCTCCCCACCATGTGACCTGATGTATGTCTGTCTCCCCACCATGTGACCTGATGTATGTTGTTCTCCCCACCATGTGACCTGATGTCTGTCTCCCCACCATGTGACCTGATGTCTGTCTCCCCACCATGTGACCTGATGTCTGTCTGTTTCCCCACCATGTGACCTGATGTATGTTGTTCTCCCCACCATGTGACCTGATGTCTGTCTCCCCACCATGTGACCTGATGTCTGTCTCCCCACCATGTGACCTGATGTCTGTCTGTCTCCCCACCATGTGACCTGATGTCTGTCTCCCCACCATGTGACCTGATGTATGTCTGTCTCCCCACCATGTGATCTGATGTCTGTCTCCCCACCGTGTGACCTGATGTCTGCCCGTCTCCCCCACCATGTGACCTGATGTCTGTCTCCCCACCATGTGACCTGATGTCTGTCTCCCCACCATGTGACCTGATGTCTGTCTCCCCACCATGTGATCTGATGTCTGTCTCCCCACCGTGTGACCTGATGTCTGTCTGTCTCCCCACCATGTGACCTGATGTCTGTCTGTCTCCCCACCATGTGACCTGATGTCTGTCTCCCCACCATGTGATCTGATGTCTGTCTCCCCACCGTGTGAACTGATGTCTGTCTGTCTCCCCACCATGTGACCTGATGTCTGTCTGTCTCCCCACCATGTGACCTGATGTCTGTCTCCCCACCATGTGACCTGATGTCCGTCTCCCCACCATGTGACCTGATGTCTGTCTCCCCACCATGTGACCTGATGTATGTCTCCCCACCATGTGACCTGATGTATGTTGTTCTCCCCACCATGTGACCTGATGTCTGTCTCCCCACCATGTGACCTGATGTCTGTCTGTCTCCCCACCATGTGATCTGATGTCTGTCTCCCCACCATGTGACCTGATGTCTGTCTCCCCACCATGTGACCTGATGTATGTTGTTCTCCCCACCATGTGACCTGATGTCTGTCTCCCCACCATGTGACCTGATGTCTGTCCGTCTCCCCACCATGTGATCTGATGTCTGTCTCCCCACCATGTGACCTGATGTCTGTCTCCCCACCATGTGACCTGATATCTGTCTCCCCACCATGTGATCTGATGTCTGTCTCCCCACCATGTGATCTGATGTCTGTCTCCCCACCATGTGACCTGATGTCTGCCCGTCTCCCCACCATGTGAACTGATGTCTGTCTGTCTCCCCACCATGTGACCTGATATCTGTCTGTCTCCCCCACCATGTGACCTGATGTCTGTCTGTCTCCCCACCATGTGACCTGATGTCTGTCTCCCCACCATGTGACCTGATGTATGTCTCCCCACCATGTGACCTGATATCTGTCTCCCCCACCATGTGACCTGATGTCTGTCTGTCTCCCCACCATGTGACCTGATATCTGTCTCCCCCACCATGTGACCTGATGTCTGTCTGTCTCCCCACCATGTGACCTGATGTATGTTGTTCTCCCCACCATGTGACCTGATGTCTGTCTCCCCACCATATGATCTGATGTCTGTCCGTCTCCCCACCATGTGACCTGATGTCTGTCTCCCCACCATGTGACCTGATGTATGTCTGTCTCCCCCACCATGTGACCTGATGTATGTTGTTCTCCCCACCATGTGACCTGATGTATGTCTCCCCACCATGTGACCTGATGTCTGTCTCCCCACCGTGTGACCTGATGTCTGTCTCCCCTCCATATGATCTGATGTCTGTCTGTCTCCCCACCATATGATCTGATGTCTGTCTGTCTCCCCACCATGTGACCTGATGTGTGTCTGTCTCCCCCACCATGTGACCTGATGTCTGTCTCCCCACCATGTGACCTGATGTCTGTCTCCCCACCGTGTGACCTGATGTCTGTCTCCCCACCATATGATCTGATGTCTGTCTGTCTCCCCACCATGTGACCTGATGTGTGTCTGTCTCCCCCACCATGTGACCTGATGTCTGTCTCCCCACCATGTGACCTGATATCTGTCTCCCCCACCATGTGATCTGATGTCTGTCTCCCCACCATGTGATCTGATGTCTGTCTCCCCACCATGTGACCTGATGTCTGCCCGTCTCCCCCACCATATGATCTGATGTCTGTCTCCCCACCATGTGACCTGATGTATGTCTGTCTCCCCACCATGTGACCTGATATCTGTCTGTCTCCCCCACCATGTGACCTGATGTCTGTCTCCCCACCATGTGACCTGATGTCTGTCTCCCCACCATGTGACCTGATGTCTGTCTGTCTCCCCACCATGTGACCTGATGTCTGTATGTCTCCCCACCATGTGATGATGTCTGTCTCCCCACCATGTGACCTGATGTCTGTCTCCCCACCATGTGACCTGATATCTGCCTGTCTCCCCACCATGTGATCTGATGTCTGTCTCCCCACCATATGATCTGATGTCTGTCCGTCTCCCCACCATGTGACCTGATGTTTGTCTCCCCACCATGTGACCTGATGTCTGTCCGTCTCCCCACCATGTGACCTGATGTATGTTGTTCTCTCCACCATGTGACCTGATGTCTGTCTCCCCACCATGTGACCTGATGTCTGTCCCCCACCATGTGACCTGATGTCTGTCTGTCTCCCCACCATGTGACCTGATGTCTGTCTCCCCACCATGTGACCTGATGTCTGTCTCCCCACCAAGTGACCCGATGTGTCTCCCCACCATGTGACCTGATGTCTGTCTGTCTCCCCACCGTGTGACCTGATGTCTGTCTCCCCTCCATATGATCTGATGTCTGTCTGTCTCCCCACCATGTGACCTGATATCTGTCTGTCTCCCCCACCATGTGACCTGATGTTTGTCTCCCCACCATGTGACCTGATGTCTGTCTGTCTCCCCACCATGTGACCTGATGTCTGCCCGTCTCCCCACCATGTGACCTGATGTCTGCCCGTCTCCCCACCATGTGACCTGATGTCTGTCTCCCCACCATGTGACTTGATGTCTGTCTGTCTCCCCCACCAAGTGACCTGATGTCTGTCTCCCCACCATGTGACCTGATGTCTGTCTGTCTCCCCCACCAAGTGACCTGATGTCTGTCTCCCCACCATGTGACCTGATGTCTGTCTGTCTCCCCACCATGTGACCTGATGTCTGTCTGTCTCCCCCACCAAGTGACCTGATGTCTGTCTCCCCACCATGTGACCTGATGTCTGTCTGTCTCCCCACCGTGTGACCTGATGTCTGTCTCCCCTCCATATGATCTGATGTCTGTCTGTCTCCCCACCATGTGCCTGATGTCTGTCTCCCCACCGTGTGACCTGATGTCTGTCTCCCCTCCATATGATCTGATGTCTGTCTGTCTCCCCACCATGTGACCTGATGTATGTCTGTCTCCCCACCGTGTGACCTGATGTCTGTCTCCCCTCCATATGATCTGATGTCTGTCTGTCTCCCCACCATGTGATCTGATGTCTGTCTCCCCACCATGTGACCTGATGTCTGTCTCCCCTCCATATTATCTGATGTCTGTCTGTCTCCCCACCATGTGACCTGATGTCTGTCTCCCCACCATGTGACCTGATGTCTGTCTCCCCACCGTGTGACCTGATGTCTGTCTCCCCTCCATATGATCTGATGTCTGTCTGTCTCCCCACCATGTGACCTGATGTATGTCTGTCTCCCCACCGTGTGACCTGATGTCTGTCTCCCCTCCATATGATCTGATGTCTGTCTGTCTCCCCACCATGTGATCTGATGTCTGTCTCCCCACCATGTGACCTGATGTCTGTCTCCCCTCCATATTATCTGATGTCTGTCTGTCTCCCCACCATGTGACCTGATGTCTGTCTCCCCACCATGTGACCTGATGTCTGTCTCCCCACCATGTGACCTGATGTATGTTGTTCTCCCCACCATGTGACCTGATGTCTGTCTCCCCACCATGTGACCTGATGTCTGTCTCCCCACCGTGTGACCTGATGTCTGTCTCCCCTCCATATGATCTGATGTCTGTCTGTCTCCCCACCATGTGACCTGATGTCTGTCTCCCCACCATGTGATCGGATGTCTGCCTGTCTCCCCACCATGTGACCTGATATCTGTCTCCCCACCATGTGACCTGATGTCTGTCTCCCCTCCATGTGACCTGATATCTGTCTGTCTCCCCACCATGTGACCTGATGTCTGTCTCCCCACCGTGTGACCTGATGTCTGTCTCCCCTCCATATGATCTGATGTCTGTCTGTCTCCCCACCATGTGATCTGATGTCTGTCTCCCCATCGTGTGACCTGATGTCTGTCTCCCCTCCATATGATCTGATGTCTGTCTGTCTCCCCACCATGTGACCTGATGTCTGTCTCCCCACCATGTGACCTGATGTCTGTCTGTCTCCCCCACCAAGTGACCTGATGTCTGTCTCCCCACCATGTGACCTGATGTCTGTCTGTCTCCCCACCGTGTGACCTGATGTCTGTCTCCCCTCCATATGATCTGATGTCTGTCTGTCTCCCCACCATGTGACCTGATGTATGTCTGTCTCCCCACCGTGTGACCTGATGTCTGTCTCCCCTCCATATGATCTGATGTCTGTCTGTCTCCCCACCATGTGATCTGATGTCTGTCTCCCCACCATGTGACCTGATGTCTGTCTCCCCTCCATATTATCTGATGTCTGTCTGTCTCCCCACCATGTGACCTGATGTCTGTCTCCCCACCATGTGACCTGATGTCTGTCTCCCCACCGTGTGACCTGATGTCTGTCTCCCCTCCATATGATCTGATGTCTGTCTGTCTCCCCACCATGTGACCTGATGTCTGTCTCCCCACCATGTGATCTGATGTCTGCCTGTCTCCCCACCATGTGACCTGATATCTGTCTCCCCACCATGTGACCTGATGTCTGTCTCCCCTCCATGTGACCTGATATCTGTCTGTCTCCCCACCATGTGACCTGATGTCTGTCTCCCCACCGTGTGACCTGATGTCTGTCTCCCCTCCATATGATCTGATGTCTGTCTGTCTCCCCACCATGTGATCTGATGTCTGTCTCCCCATCGTGTGACCTGATGTCTGTCTCCCCTCCATATGATCTGATGTCTGTCTGTCTCCCCACCATGTGACCTGATGTCTGTCTCCCCACCATGTGACCTGATGTCTGTCTCCCCTACATGTGACCTGATATCTGTCTGTCTCCCCACCATGTGACCTGATGTCTGTCTCCCCACCGTGTGACCTGATGTCTGTCTCCCCTCCATATGATCTGATGTCTGTCTGTCTCCCCACCATGTGACCTGATGTCTGTCTCCCCACCATGTGACCTGATGTCTGTCTCCCCACCGTGTGACCTGATGTCTGTCTCCCCTCCATATGATCTGATGTCTGTCTGTCTCCCCACCATGTGACCTGATGTATGTCTCCCCACCATGTGATCTGATGTCTGCCTGTCTCCCCACCATGTGACCTGATATCTGTCTCCCCACCATGTGACCTGATGTCTGTCTCCCCTCCATGTGACCTGATATCTGTCTGTCTCCCCACCATGTGACCTGATGTCTGTCTCCCCACCGTGTGACCTGATGTCTGTCTCCCCTCCATATGATCTGATGTCTGTCTGTCTCCCCACCATGTGATCTGATGTCTGTCTCCCCACCGTGTGACCTGATGTCTGTCTCCCCTCCATATGATCTGATGTCTGTCTGTCTCCCCACCATGTGACCTGATGTCTGTCTGTCTCCCCACCATGTGACCTGATATCTGTCTGTCTCCCCCACCATGTGACCTGATGTCTGTCTGTCTCCCCACCATGTGACCTGATGTCTGTCTCCCCACCATGTGACCTGATGTCTGTCTGTCTCCCCACCATGTGACCTGATGTCTGTCTCCCCACCATGTGACCTGATGTCTGTCTCCCCTCCATATGATCTGATGTCTGTCTGTCTCCCCACCATGTGACCTGATGTCTGTCTGTCTCCCCACCATGTGACCTGATGTCTGTCTCCCCACCATGTGACCTGATGTATGTCTCCCCACCGTGTGACCTGATGTCTGTCTCCCCTCCATATGATCTGATGTCTGTCTGTCTCCCCACCATGTGACCTGATATCTGTCTGTCTCCCCACCATGTGATCTGATGTCTGTCTCCCCACCATGTGACCTGATGTCTGTCTCCCCTCCATATGATCTGATGTCTGTCTGTCTCCCCACCATGTGACCTGATGTCTGTCTGTCTCCCCACCATGTGACCTGATATCTGTCTCCCCCACCATGTGACCTGATGTCTGTCTCCCCACCATGTGACCTGATGTCTGTCTCCCCACCATGTGACCTGATGTCTGTCTGTCTCCCCACCATGTGACCTGATGTCTGTCTCCCCACCATGTGACCTGATGTCCGCCTGTCTCTGTCGACGGCAGACGTGGACGCTCGCCCGTGGGATTTCCGCGCCGAGGAGTGTCAACTGCGCATGCGCGTGGACCGCTTCAACGAGCGTCGGTACGGCGAGCCGGACTGCTGCGCCGACCCCGAGTACCGTCCGGTCGACAACGAGCTCAGTTCGGTGCTGGGCCGGCCGTGCGAGCTGACGGACGAGTTCAAACACGACTACCGCGCCTGGCTGCAGCGCGAGGTGTTCCAGGCGGGGATCGACTGGGACAACCTGGTGGAGAAGGGCTACATGTAGACCGGGGAGACTGAGGAGGGTTACATTTAGACCGGAAAGACGGAGGAGGGTTACATGTAGACCGGCGAGACGAATGAGGGCTACATGTAGACCGGGGAGACAGAGGAGGGTTACATGTAGACCGGGGAGACGGAGGAGGGTTACATGTAGACCGGGGAGACGGAGGAGGGGTACCTGTAGACCGGGGAGACGGAGGAGGGGTACCTGTAGACCGGGGAGACGGAGGAGGGGTACCTGTAGACCGGGGAGACGGAGGAGGGTTACATGTAGACCGGGGAGACGGAGGAGGGGTACCTGTAGACCGGGGAGACGTAGGAGGGGTACCTGTAGACCGGGGAGACGGAGGAGGGGTACCTGTAGACCGGGGAGACAGAGGAGGGTTACATGTAGACCGGGGAGACGAATGAGGGATACATATAGACCGGGGAGACAGAGGAGGGTTACATGTAGACCGGGGAGACGGAGGAGGGTTACATGTAGACCGGCGAGACGAATGAGGGATACATATAGACCGGGGAGACAGAGGAGGGGTACCTGTAGACCGGGGAGACGGAGGAGGGACGTCGGTAGACTGGGGGCCTGTAGATCTGCTCCGGCAGATCACTGGGGAGGAGCTTTCCGGAGCAGGCTGGTGTCCGGAGCAGGCTGGTGGAAAAATATGTGTTGTGACTTTAGTGCTGGAGGGCTAATCGCTCTGGCGGGAGCCTCCACAGCTGGGTCGAATACAAATGTTCTACGGGGTGGGGCTGGGCGGCGGCACACCGAGCCACGCCGTGTCATGGGGGGTGGGGGTCGGAGCTGGCTCCCCGCCGCCGGGACCGGTGTGGCGAGCATTCCGAGCGAGCGAGCGCAGCGGCCGGGCCGTGTAACTGAGCACAGGGCAGTGTGGTACTGCGGCTGGGCAGCGGCCGGGCCGTGTAACTGAGCACAGGACAGTGTGGTACTGCGGCTGGGCAGCGGCCGGGCCGTGTAACTGAGCACAGGACAGTGTGGTACTGCGGCTGGCCGGCCGTGTAACTGAGCACAGGACAGTGTGGTACTGCGGCTGGCCGGGCCGTGTAACTGAGCACAGGGCAGTGTGGTACTGCGGCTGGGCAGCGGCCGGGCCGTGTAACTGAGCACAGGACAGTGTGGTACTGCGGCTGGCCGGGCCGTGTAACTGAGCACAGGACAGTGTGGTACTGCGGCTGGGCAGCGGCCGGGCCGTGTAACTGAGCACAGGACAGTGTGGTACTGCGGCTGGCCGGGCCGTGTAACTGAGCACAGGACAGTGTGGTACTGCGGCTGGGCAGCGGCCGGGCCGTGTAACTGAGCACAGGACAGTGTGGTACTGCGGCTGGCCGGCCGTGTAACTGAGCACAGGACAGTGTGGTACTGCGGCTGGCCGGGCCGTGTAACTGAGCACAGGACAGTGTGGTACTGCGGCTGGGCAGCGGCCGGGCCGTGTAACTGAGCACAGGACAGTGTGGTACTGCGGCTGGGCAGCGGCCGGGCCGTGTAACTGAGCACAGGACAGTGTGGTACTGCGGCTGGCCGGGCCGTGTAACTGAGCACAGGACAGTGTGGTACTGCGGCTGGGCAGCGGCCGGGCCGTGTAACTGAGCACAGGACAGTGTGGTACTGCGGCTGGGCAGCGGCCGGCCGTGTAACTGAGCACAGGACAGTGTGGTACTGCGGCTGGCCGGGCCGTGTAACTGAGCACAGGACAGTGTGGTACTGCGGCTGGCCGGGCCGTGTAACTGAGCACAGGACAGTGTGGTACTGCGGCTGGCCCGGCCGTGTAACTGAGCACAGGACAGTGTGGTACTGCGGCTGGCCTGGCCGTGTAACTGAGCACAGGACAGTGTGGTACTGCGGCTGGCCCGGCCGTGTAACTGAGCACAGGACAGTGTGGTACTGCGGCTGGCCGGGCCGTGTAACTGAGCACAGGACAGTGTGGTACTGCGGCTGGCCCGGCCGTGTAACTGAGCACAGGACAGTGTGGTACTGCGGCTGGCCGGGCCGTGTAACTGAGCACAGGACAGTGTGGTACTGCGGCTTGCCCGGCCGTGTAACTGAGCACAGGACAGTGTGGGACTGCGGCTGGCCGGGCCGTGTAACTGAGCACAGGACAGTGTGGTACTGCGGCTGGCCCGGCCGTGTAACTGAGCACAGGACAGTGTGGTACTGCGGCTGGCCCGGCCGTGTAACTGAGCACAGGACAGTGTGGTACTGCGGCTGGCCCGGCCGTGTAACTGAGCACAGGACAGTGTGGTACTGCGGCTGGCCGGGCCGTGTAACTGAGCACAGGACAGTGTGGTACTGCGGCTGGCCGGGCCGTGTAACTGAGCACAGGACAGTGTGGTACTGCGGCTGGCCTGGCCGTGTAACTGAGCACAGGACAGTGTGGTACTGCGGCTGGCCGGGCCGTGTAACTGAGCACAGGACAGTGTGGTACTGCGGCTGGGCAGCGGCCGGGCCGTGTAACTGAGCACAGGACAGTGTGGTACTGCGGCTGGCCGGGCCGTGTAACTGAGCACAGGACAGTGTGGTACTGCGGCTGGCCGGGCCGTGTAACTGAGCACAGGACAGTGTGGTACTGCGGCTGGCCGGGCCGTGTAACTGAGCACATGACAATGTGGTACTGCGGCTGGCCTGGCCGTGTAACTGAGCACAGGACAGTGTGGTACTGCGGCTGGGCAGCGGCCGGGCCGTGTAACTGAGCACAGGACAGTGTGGTACTGCGGCTGGCCCGGCCGTGTAACTGAGCACAGGACAGTGTGGTACTGCGGCTGGCCCGGCCGTGTAACTGAGCACAGGACAGTGTGGTACTGCGGCTGGCCCGGCCGTGTAACTGAGCACAGGACAGTGTGGTACTGCGGCTGGCCGGGCCGTGTAACTGAGCACAGGACAGTGTGGTACTGCGGCTGGCCGGGCCGTGTAACTGAGCACAGGACAGTGTGGTACTGCGGCTGGCCTGGCCGTGTAACTGAGCACAGGACAGTGTGGTACTGCGGCTGGCCGGGCCGTGTAACTGAGCACAGGACAGTGTGGTACTGCGGCTGGGCAGCGGCCGGGCCGTGTAACTGAGCACAGGACAGTGTGGTACTGCGGCTGGCCGGGCCGTGTAACTGAGCACAGGACAGTGTGGTACTGCGGCTGGCCGGGCCGTGTAACTGAGCACAGGACAGTGTGATACTGCGGCTGGCCGGGCCGTGTAACTGAGCACATGACAGTGTGGTACTGCGGCTGGCCTGGCCGTGTAACTGAGCACAGGACAGTGTGGTACTGCGGCTGGGCAGCGGCCGGGCCGTGTAACTGAGCACAGTACAGTGTGGTACTGCGGCTGGCCGGGCCGTGTAACTGAGCACAGGACAGTGTGGTACTGCGGCTGGCCCGACCGTGTAACTGAGCACAGGACAGTGTGGTACTGCGGCTGGCCGGGCCGTGTAACTGAGCACAGGACAGTGTGGTACTGCGGCTGGCCCGTCCGTGTAACTGAGCACAGGACAGTGTGGTACTGCGGCTGGCCCGGCCGTGTAACTGAGCACAGGACAGTGTGGTACTGCGGCTGGCCGGGCCGTGTAACTGAGCACAGGACAGTGTGGTACTGCGGCTGGCCCGGCCGTGTAACTGAGCACAGGACAGTGTGGTACTGCGGCTGGCCCGGCCGTGTAACTGAGCACAGGACAGTGTGGTACTGCGGCTGGCCCGGCCGTGTAACTGAGCACAGGACAGTGTGGTACTGCGGCTGGCCGGGCCGTGTAACTGAGCACAGGACAGTGTGGTACTGCGGCTGGCCCGGCCGTGTAACTGAGCACAGGACAGTGTGGTACTGCGGCTGGCCCGGCCGTGTAACTGAGCACAGGACAGTGTGGTACTGCGGCTGGCCCGGCCGTGTAACTGAGCACAGGACAGTGTGGTACTGCGGCTGGCCCGGCCGTGTAACTGAGCACAGGACAGTGTGGTACTGCGGCTGGCCGGGCCGTGTAACTGAGCATAGGACAGTGTGGTACTGCGGCTGGCCCGGCCGTGTAACTGAGCACAGGACAGTGTGGTACTGCGGCTGGCCCGGCCGTGTAACTGAGCACAGGACAGTGTGGTACTGCGGCTGGCCTGGCCGTGTAACTGAGCACAGGACAGTGTGGTACTGCGGCTGGCCTGGCCGTGTAACTGAGCACAGGACAGTGTGGTACTGCGGCTGGCCGGGCCGTGTAACTGAGCACAGGACAGTGTGGTACTGCGGCTGGCCGGGCCGTGTAACTGAGCACAGGACAGTGTGGTACTGCGGCTGGCCGGGCCGTGTAACTGAGCACAGGACAGTGTGGTACTGCGGCTGGGCAGCGGCCCGGACGGGTGTCGCGCAGCTGCAGTTCCGGCGGCTGACCTCGCCGCCCGGGCGATACAGACAGTCCCAGGCAGCTCCCGAGCTCCGCCGCCTCAGGTAGCGGACCTCCAGACCGGAGTCGGGCCGCAGCACCGCCAGGCACGACGTGTACATACTCGGAGATACACATACGGCACATACATAATACACATCAGTTGATAGGCAGCGGGTTTGTATTTGCGTTTTGATCAGAGTATGTATTATTTTGTGGTGGCCTTGTGTCGGATGGTGTGCTTGCTCTCCGTTGTAGATATTGTACCGTCACTGATACCGTATAGGCTGGCCATGTGTCAGCTGAGACTCGGCTATAGGCCTACCATGTACTGACCATGTGTCAGCTGATACTCGGCTATAGGCCAACCATTTCCTGACCCCGCTGTTAGCTGAGACTCGGCTATAGGCCGACACCATGTACTGACCCCGCCGTCAGCTGAGACTCGGCTATAGGCCAACCATTCCCTGACCCCGCTGTCAGCTGAGACTCGGCTATAGGCCTACCGTGTACTGACCCCGCTGTTAGCTGAGACTCGGCTATAGGCCGACACCATGTACTGACCCCGCCGTCAGCTGAGACTCGGCTATAGGCCAACCATTTCCTGACCCCGCTGTCAGCTGAGACTCGGCTATAGGCCCACCATGTACTGACCCCGCTGTCAGCTGAGACTCGGCTATAGGCTGACACCATGTACTGGCCCCGCTGTCAGCTGAGACTCGGCTATAGGCCTACCATGTACTGACCCCGCTGTCAGCTGAGACTCGGCTATAGGCTGACACCATGTACTGGCCCCGCTGTCAGCTGAGACTCGGCTACAGAGACAGCTGTACACATTCCGATGTAGTTCAATGTTGGAGCCGTGTGGCAGAGACACAGACAAATGGGGCGCACAGAGGGCAGCTGATTGTTGATCTGTTTTACCGAGCGGTCTCTGCCTCCGCCTGTAGGCAGCTCACTGTTGATCTGTTTTACCGCGCGGTCTCTGCCTCGGCCTGTAGGCAGCTCACTGTTGATTTGTTTTACCGAGCGGTCTCTGCCTCGGCCTGTAGGCAGCTCACTGTTGATCTGTTTTACCGAGCGGTCTGCCTCGGCCTGTAGGCAGCTCACTGTTGATATGTTTTACCGAGCGGTCTCTGCCTCGGCCTGTAGGCAGTCCTCTGTTGATCTGTCTCACCGCGCAGTCTCTTCTCATCCGTTTGTCCCCGCCGGTGTCGGTCTGGCGTGCCGCTCGTTCGCCGGGCCTGGTGTCGTTCCCCGTCTCGGTGTCTGTGTATTATCCGTGTAGACCGTGCTGTTGGTGTCTGCGGGGCCGGCCAATACACTACCTGCACTGTCAGTCAGTCAGCTGCTGCAGTCATTCTACCAGCGATGAGCGAGGCGTCGGTGGAACGATCATTACCCACATATCTCGCTATCAGGCCACACAGTTCAGCCATTGCACAGCTACCGACTCTGTAACTCGCCACAGCACCGTATTCATCTGTTGCGCATATCCTTTGCCGACGCTTCGTCGAGCTCCAGTGACCATATACACTGATGGTGTGGCCAGTAGGTAAAAGTAGGGAACACCGGTTACCGGTTTAATACATAAGACTTTAACTCAAAACAGCCCACTTGTCTTCCATACGCATACCGTTTCCAGCTGATGTTGCTCGTGTTGTGTGTCGCCAGAGGCTGTTGGCGGGCCGTGCTGCCCGGACGGAGGCCTCCAGTGGGTTTTCTTCTAAATAGGTTGGCGTCCCATCGCGGCCCGACAGCAGTCCGTCCCCGCGGCCCGACAGCCGTCCGTCCCCGCGGCACGACAGCCGTCCGACAGGCGTCCGTCCCCGCGGCACGACAGCCGTCCGACAGCAGTCCGTCCCGGCGTGCGGTGTCGTGTATTGAGGGCACGCCGCCGCAGAGCTCACTGGCTCACTCGCAGATACACAAACACCGACCGCACCGCATCACACACACGCAGAAACTAATCCAAAACGGAGGCCGCGCTCCCGACGCTCCCGACAGCAATAGATTGGACGGTGAGAGTGCAGACGATCCTGCCGTCCTCGAACCACAGAGGCCTGTCACAGAGCTGTAAAACCGGGCATCCGAGTCGCGGTAAGACACGTCAAAAGACCTGTCGTCCAGTCATCTAAAACAGGGGTGTCGGTGATGCGACAAACGATCACGATCTGGTCTAGAGCCTACCTACGGGAGGCTGCCTGTCGGCGGCACTTGCATTGATACGACCTGGGCACCGTACACACGCTAGTGGTACTACAGAAAACAACACATCGCAGTCGGCTGGGCCGGGGCCACCTCTCACCCCGTCTGGCAGACCTGCCTCGGGAGGGGTCCGGCCACCCGGCCCGTCAGCCGCCACTAGCCGGATGATAACACGATACATTGCATTGTTAGACGCCGGTCCGTCCTGACGCCGCTGGCCGCCTAGCGCGCCGCGCACTACACACGCCAGCCACCACCGGGCGACCGCTACCCGTCTCTATCTCTCTCTCACACACGCCACACGCCAGCCACCACGCTCTACATCGCTCGCGCGCGCGCGCCACTACGCCCCGAGCGGGCCGCCACCTGTCGGCGGACGAACAAAGCACAAGTGTGGTGTGTGTGTGTGTGTGTGTGTGTGTGTGTGTGTGTGTGTGTGTGTGTGTGTGTGTGTGTGTGTGTGTGTGTGTGTGTGTGTGTGTGTGTGTGTGTGAGTGTGAGTGTGAGTGTGAGTGTGAGTGTGAGTGTGAGTGTGAGTGTGAGTGTGAGTGTGAGTGTGAGTGTGTGTGTGTGTGTGTGTGTGTGTGTGTGTGTGTGTGTGTGTGAGTGAGTGTGTGTCCGCATCACTGGCCGCCCTGCTGGAACATGATCCTGATGTCGGCGAGAGCGCGCTGGATCTGGCCGGCCAGCCGGTTCGAGTCCTGCCGGGACAACGGCCTGGGTCAGACGCGCGGAGCACGGGACGTCCCCCGACCCGCATGACAAACAACACGAGCTCGTCTCTCAGCCGGCAGCGTCAGACCGTGCAGCGCCGTTCACAGTTCGACTTTTAGGAAGACAATGGTAAGACAATGGTTTAGGAAGACAACGGCATTTAGATAAAGGAAGACAATGCAAACATAATTATATTGGACGTAGTAACCAGGATATAAGACAACAGGCTGCCAAACACATCAACATTGGCACCAGCACAAACCCACTACCCCGTCCCCTGCTTCCCCGTCTCCGTCTGTCTCTGTCTGTCTGTCTGTCTCCGTCTCCCGTCTCCGTCCCCTTCCCCGGTGTGCAATGAGCCGGCTGGCTGGTGGCGCGCCTACCGTGTCGGCCGAGCTCTTCTTGCTGCTGACGTGGAAGAAGACGATGTCCTCTCCGGCGATGATGTAGCTGACGCCGTAGCCGTCGTCGGCGACGGGGCCGAATCCGCCCCCGGCCGACACGCAGCCGGGGTGTTTCTTCAGGTCGATCAGTTTGGTCTGGCCGTGCGGCGTCTGGGAGGTGGACAGCCGCCACGGCTCACTGAGCACCTCCTGCGGGCAGCGGCAGCGGGCCGACACGGTCAGTCGCCAGCGGCCAGCGGCCAGCGGCGCAGGCGCAGTCACCAACTGACCGCACCGTCTGTCACAAAATGAACATCCCTCGGCCTAGCTCACGATACCTTGTCGCCTATCTCACTGGACTTATTCCGTATTCTCGTAACGGGTGTTCACTTATTAAT
>JAXIVJ010000396.1:220066-250390 GCA_036785665.1 Chirona hameri
CACTCAGCCCCGCCTTATCCGGTAGATACCACTCAGCCCCGCCTTACCCGGTAAATACCACTCAGCCCCGCCTTATCCGGTAGATACCACTCATCCCCGCCTTACCCGGTATACGCCACTCAGCCCCGCCTTACCCGGTAGATGCCACTCAGCCCCGCCTTACCCCGTAGCCACGCCACTCAGCCCCGCCTTACCCGGTAGATGCCACTCAGCCCCGCCTTATCCGGTAGATACCACTCAGCCCCGCCTTACTCGGAAGATACCACTCATCCCCGCCTTACCCGGTAGATACCACTCAGTCCCGCCTTACCCGGCATACGTCACTAAGCCCCGCCTTACCCGGTAGATGCCACTCAGCCCCGCCTTACCCCATAGCCACGCCAATCAGCCCCGCCTTACCCGGTAGATGCCACTCAGCCCCGCCTTACCCCATAGCCACGCCAATCAGCCCCGCCTTACCCGGTAGATGCCACTCAGCCCCGTCTTACCCCATAGCCACGCCAATCAGCCCCGTCTTACCCCATAGCCACGCCAATCAGCCCGCCTTACCCGGTAGATGCCACTCAGCCCCGCCTTACCCGGTATACGCCACTCAGCCCCGCCTTACCCGGTAGACACCACTCAGCCCCGCCTTACCCGGTAGATGCCACTCAGCCCCGCCTTACCCGGTAGATGCCACTCAGCCCCGCCTTACCCCATAGCCACGCCAATCAGCCCCGCCTTACCCGGTAGATGCCATTCAGCCCCGCCTTACCCCATAGCCACGCCAATCAGCCCCGCCTTACCCGGTAGATGCCACTCAGCCCCGCCTTACCCGGTAGATGCCACTCAGCCCCGCCTTACCCCATAGCCACGCCAATCAGCCCCGCCTTACCCGGTAGATGCCACTCAGCCCCGCCTTACCCCATAGCCACGCCAATCAGCCCCGCCTTACCCGGTAGATGCCACTCAGCCCCGCCTTACCCGGTAGATGCCACTCAGCCCCGCCTTACCCCATAGCCACGCCAATCAGCCCCGCCTTACCCGGTAGATGCCACTCAGCCCCGCCTTACCCGGTATACGCCACTCAGCCCCGCCTTACCCGGTAGACACCACTCAGCCCCGCCTTACCCGGTAGATGCCACTCAGCCCCGCCTTACCCGGTAGATGCCACTCAGCCCCGCCTTACCCCATAGCCACGCCAATCAGCCCCGCCTTACCCGGTAGATACCACTCAGCCCCACCTTACCCGGTATATGCCACTCAGCCCCGCCTTACCCGGTAGATGCCACTCAGCCCCGCCTTACCCCGTAGCCACGCCACTCAGCCCCGCCTTACCCGGTAGATGCCACTCAGCCCCGCCTTACCCGGTATACGCCACTCAGCCCCGCCTTACCCGGTAGTAGGCGAGCTGCAGCGCCATCTGGATGAAGGCATCCGGGCTGACTTTACACTGCTTCATGAAGCCCTTGCCGAAGGCGTCGTGCATCAGCAGACGGAGGTCCACGTCCTCGAGAGTGAGTTGAGCCTCCTGCCGGCGACGACGGGACAGGGCGGCCGTCAGTCGGCTGGGCCACAAAGGGGTCTCGCGAGAGCCAGACACGGCTACATACAGGGGCGGATACAGGTACATACAGGGCGGATACAGGTACAGACAGACGGATACAGGTACAGACAGGGACGGATACAAGTACAGACAGGGGCGGATACAGGTACAGAGACGGATACAGATACAGACAGGGGCGGATACAAGTACAGACAGGGGGGGGGGGGGGGTACAAGTACAGACAGGGGGATACAAGTACGGATAGGGGCGGATACAGGTACAGACAGGGGGGGGGGGGGTACAAGTACAGACAGGGGGGATACAAGTACGGACAGGGGCGGATACAGGTACAGACAGGGACGGATACAGATACAGACAGGGGCGGATACAAGTACAGACAGGGGGGGGTACAAGTACAGACAGGGGGGATACAAGTACGGACAGGGGCGGATACAGGTACAGACACAGGGGGGGGGTACAAGTACATACAGGGGGGGATACAAGTACGGACAGGGACGGATACAGATACAGACAGGGACGGATACAGGTACAGACAGGGGCGGATACAGGTACAGACAGGGGCGGATACAGGTACAGACAGGGGCGGATACAGGTACAGACAGGGGCGGATACAGGTACAGACAGGGGCGGATACAGGTACAGACAGGGACGGATACAGGTACATACAGGACGGATACAGGTACAAACAGGGGCGGATACAGGTACAGACAGGGACGGATACAGGTACATACAGGGCGGATACAGGTACAGACAGGGGCGGATACAGGTACAGACAGGGACGGATACAGGTACAGACAGGGACGGATACAGGTACATACAGGGCGGATACAGGTACAGACAGGGGCGGATACAGGTACAGACAGGGGCGGATACAGGTACAGACAGGGACGGATACAGGTACATACAGGGACGGATACAGGTACAAACAGGGGCGGATACAGGTACAGACAGGGGCGGATACAGGTACAGAGAGGGACGGATACAGGTACAGACAGGGACGGATACAGGTACAGACAGGGACGGATACAGGTACATACAGGGCGGATACAGGTACAGACAGGGGCGGATACAGGTACAGACAGGGGCGGATACAGGTACAGACAGGGACGGATACAGGTACAGACAGGGGCGGATACAGGTACAGACAGGGACGGATACAGGTACAGACAGGGACGGATACAGGTACAGACAGGGGCGGATATAGGTACAGACAGGGGGGAGGGATACAGGTACAGACAGGAACGGATGCAGATACAGACAGGGGCGGATACAGGTACAGACAGGGGGAGGACGGAGACAGACCTCCGGGCAGATGCCGTCACTAGCGAACAGCGGGGGGGGGGGGGGGGGGTGGAGCTGGATGTACCGTTCCCATTAGTAGAAGTAACGATCTTCTTGTGCGTGCGTGCGACTAGGGCGATTTTGTTCAGTGTAATGCATCACTGGATCGTATCTCACGACTCTGCCAGCTCTGCCAGCTCAGTGGCCACTGGTGCCGACTCACTGGCGGGCCACGGCGGGCCACGGCGGGACACTGGTGCCGACTCACTGGCGGGCCACGGCGGGCCACGGCGGGCCACGGCGGGCCACGGCGGGCCACGGCGGGCCACTGGTGCCGACTCACTGGCGGGCCACGGCGGGCCACTGGTGCCGACTCACTGGCGGGCCACGGCGGGCCACCGGTGCCGACTCACTGGCGGGCCACGGCGGGCCACTGGTGCCGACTCACTGGCGGGCCACTGGTGCCGACTCACTGGCGGGCCACGGCGGGCCACTGGTGCCGACTCACTGGCGGGCCACGGCGGGCCACCGGTGCCGACTCACTGGCGGGCCACGGCGGGCCACTGGTGCCGACTCACTGGCGGGCCACGGCGGGCCACCGGTGCCGACTCACTGGCGGGCCACGGCGGGCCACCGGTGCCGACTCACTGGCGGGCCACCGGTGCCGACTCACTGGCGGGCCACGGCGGGCCACCGGTGCCGACTCACTGGCGGGCCACGGCGGGCCACCGGTGCCGACTCACTGGCGGGCCACGGCGGGCCACTGGTGCCGACTCACTGGCGGGCCACTGGTGCCGACTCACTGGCGGGCCACTGGTGCCGACTCACTGGCGGGCCACGGCGGGCCACTGGTGCCGACTCACTGGCGGGCCACGGCGGGCCACGGCTGGCCACTGGTGCCGACTCACTGGCGGGCCACGGCGGGCCACTGGTGCCGACTCACTGGTGGGCCACGGCGGGCCACTGGTGCCAACTCACTGGCGGGCCACGGCTGGCCACTGGTGCCGACTCACTGGCGGGCCACGGCGGGCCACTGGTGCCGACTCACTGGCGGGCCACGGCGGGCCACCGGTGCCGACTCACTGGCGGGCCACGGCGGGCCACTGGTGCCGACTCACTAGCGGGCCACGGCGGGCCACTGGTGCCGACTCACTGGCGGGCCACGGCGGGTCACGGCGGGTCACGGCGGGTCACGGCGGGCCACTGGTGCCGACTCACTGGCGGGCCACGGCGGGCCACTGGTGCCGACTCACTGGCGGGCCAAGGCGGGCCACCGGTGCCGACTCACTGGCGGGCCACTGGTGCCGACTCACTGGCGGGCCACGGCGGGTCACTGGTGCCGACTCACTGGCGGGCCACGGCAGGCCACCGGTGCCGACTCACTGGCGGGCCACGGCGGGCCACTGGTGCCGACTCACTGGCGGGCCACGGCGGGCCACTGGTGCCGACTCACTGGCGGACCACGGCGGGCCACCGGTGCCGACTCACTGGCGGGCCACGGCGGGCCACTGGTGCCGACTCACTGGCGGGCCACGGCGGGCCACTGGTGCCGACTCACTGGCGGGCCACGGCGGGACACCGGTGCCGACTCACTGGCGGGCCACGGCGGGCCACCGGTGCCGACTCACTAGCGGGCCACGGCGGGCCACCGGTGCCGACTCACTGGCGGGCCACGGCGGGCCACCGGTGCCGACTCACTGGCGGGCCACGGCGGGCCACCGGTGCCGACTCACTGGCGGGTCACGGCGGGCCACCGGTGCCGACTCACTGGCGGGTCACTGGTGCCGACTCACTGGCGGGCCACGGCGGGCCACTGGTGCCGACTCACTGGCGGGCCACGGCGGACCACTGGTGCCGACTCACTGGCGGGCCACGGCGGGCCACTGGTGCCGACTCACTGGCAGGCCACGGCGGGCCACTGGTGCCGACTCACTGGCGGGCCACGGCGGGCCACTGGTGCCGACTCACTGGCGGGCCACTGGTGCCGACTTACTGGCGGGCCACGGCGGGCCACGGCGGGCCGTGTTCAGTGCCGACTCACTGGCGGGCCACGGCGGGCCGTGTTCGGTGCCGACTCACTGGCGGGCCACGGCGGGCCATGTTCGGTGCCCACTCACGCGATAGCTGCGGTCGATGGCGTCCATGCACTTCCTCTTGATGTCCCAGCGCAGCTTGACGGGCGGCATAGCGTCCGGATCAGCCTCGCCGATCGTGTGTCCGCTCTCAGTGTATCTGCCGTGACGTCACACACGCACACACAGGTCAGAGCCGGCCAGGGCCGGTCACGCGGGCCACGCGGGTGTCGGGCGGGTCCTGAACACGCTGGTTAGCACACAGGAAGACGGCGCACAGCTTATGATAGCTGGTAGATCACTAACACGTGACAGCGCGCTAGTCCTACCGGCGGCAGCCGAACTGAGAATAAACACAATCACCAGCTGAATGTGATCACTTTACTGCAAGCAAACTGGATGAGCACAAAACATTTGATATTAGATAAAATCTACAGAAGATCTGATATGACAAACATACTTCTCAATGTTACAGCAAATACTTATGTACAACACACCTTTCCAACAAACAAAACGTAAGTACAGAGGCCAAGGTAAGTACGACCAAGGTCCCACCACCGCATGGATTACCCGACTGCTGTATGCTGGCAATGACGTTGCAGCGTTTAATTTGTACAATGCATCGTAATGTGCATAGAGATACTTTACGTTGAGTTGAGAGAACTGCCAAATAACCAATGCAATGGCACTGCAATATACAACATCAGAACGGCATAACGGAACACTATTGCCTGAATATTCTGACAGACTAACAAATGAATTCGAAACAGTTTAAGTTCGGCAAAAGCAGACGGTCCGAGGAAATAAACATCTCAGAAAATTAACAATCTGACGTCAACAGAACTTCAAACAACTGCATTGCAACATTCAATTGCATAAGTTAGTGGCACACTCAAAACAAATACAGCAGCTCTATTACCGTGGACAAAAATGCTGATTTGCAACGAATAGATTTACAAAAATTTGCGCGTAACAATTAGCTACGGCACCATTGTTGTAACGTACATTGCCATTTGCCAATGCATTAGCGTGCAGCAGTCGGTTTATCGTCCTATATCGCGCCGCCGCCGCCGCCGCCGCCCCGGCAGGACAGCACTGGACGCGTCAGCCACAGATAGGCACATACCCCATATTAGCTCCGATCCTTGGCAGCGCGAGAAAACCCCGAAAATTAGTTAGAACAGGAAAGGCCGAGACTAGTTTGGCACAGATACCAGGATCACGGGACAGGCCCACAAAATCATCTGTGGATGGTGCGGCAATCATATCACAGCTTTGATGGAATTTAAGAACAGATGTGCAGCAAAAAATAGCCCTTTATCAGAAACCCCGCAGAAAAGCTTCCACAATTTTACGAGTACACAGCCGGTAGCGGACATGAGCGTATAGTATAACAGTGCAAGCAGTCCAGGTGTCCTCCCGGCAGGGTTTTTTCACAGCAAAAGCCCCGAGACGCAGGTGACAGCAGGCCATCAATCACGTCAATGCAGGATGAGACACGCGAGCGAGTGTAGTATTACCCGAGAAAGAATCTATCTTTAATCATGGCCGTCTCCCACACTAGGCTGAGAACGGGCGCGTCAGCCCTGAAGAGCAGAGAATCAGATCAGTTTTAGAGGATAAACAAATCGCAACACTAGCCAACTTCACCAGGACGCTTGGCATCTCCGCCGCAGCTCTAAGTCTAGAAGAGATAGGAAATCGCGAAATCAATGGCTTAGTAAAACACAATCGCCAGAACTGCGCCTGGGTCCCCGGCGCCGTGCTAGAATTAGAATGGACATGAAATCACCATTTCGTGATAGAAAACAGTGGTCAGGCCGCACCAGTAGCGCCTGTATGACCGCGCACTGCTCCAGAAGAGGATGTAGACGTGTTAGCGGAGTGAGGAGAGTCACGATTCACAGTCACTCAAGCAGGCACACCACACGCGCTGTCATCTCTCAGGCCGAATAACCACATTAGCATCGGACGCTTAGTGTGATTGTGACCAATTTCAAACTGGGAAAACGCCTTATTAGTGTGATTGTGACCAATTTCAAACTGGGAAAACGCCTTAAAAGAAGTGTGCCTACTGTTTTGGAATGTCAACCATATTTTTCATACGGTAAGTAGCTATTGGTTTGATTGTTGGATATGATGAAATGCACAGATGCCCTTTAGCTGAATTTTCACTTATATTGTTTTTTGTTTATTTTGTGTTTCGATATCTATAAAACGTTCGCCACTATAGTGATATTGTGTGAAACGGCGCACATAAGACAATAAAATGATGGTCACATCATGCAAGATAGACAAGTTTTGCACAGCACGTTCTTGCCACTGTGAACTTTATTATGTGCAAGTTTCGTAGCTCTAAATTGATATCTTCGTCGAAAAATGGCCATCGGCCATCATCGAAAAGTATGATGGCCGCCCAGGTCCAGGTACTGTGCGACTGCTGCTATCAGCGCGCACAAGCTGTTTTGTCGAATTGCTATTGGCTGGCGCTAACAATATGCTAGCAGTGTAATCGATAGTCACAGTGCTTCTAGTAGCGGAAGCCCTCTGGAGTCTACCCGATAATTGTGTGATTCCATCACGTTCCTGAAGTCTTTGGAATATCTCAGCAACTAGGGTAAATCTGGAGAAATGAAGTAATGGCTCAATTTCGAAAATTGTATTCTACAGACCAGTGTCAATAACCCCAAATAGTCGATGACAGTAGGCACACTCCCTTTAAGGTCGCCGTCCACTGCACTCGCCAAATCACCTAACGGCTGAATTTAATATGGGGGGCAATGGGAAACGCGCCGACTTGTCGCCTAACGACCGAAAGCGCGATTAGGCGTATTCAGCTGACGCTGGGTAATATTTTCCCTTTTGCCTCAGACAGAAATCAACTGTTGCTCACTTCCTTGGAACATCCAGACTTTCCAGATGGCGCGTAGGACAATGTCCTGAAATTAGGCGCGCGAATTCGGCCGTTAGGTCGTTAGACGTGTGTAGTGGACGGCGACCTTACATGTCGCCTAAAATTCAGCCTGTGCGGAAAGGAACAGGCAGTTATTATTTAAAAGACTTTATACTTTTTGTGTGTAGGTAAGCATTGAATCGTAATTAGGGAAATGACAGCATCATTCGCCCCACCTGCATGCCACTCTCTTCCACTACCTCTATGCCACTCTCTTCCACTACCTCTAGCGTTAGGCAGTAGGCACCCAATACAACCAGAGTGCACATATTTGTTTGTTTGTTGGGGCTTAAGGGCGCGACGACTGCATGGTCAATTTGCGCCCAAAAGTGCACATAAAACTACATAATCGAACAGACGCTCTGCCGCACACCAAACAGCCATTCCTGCCCCTCTCCAAACCGCGGCACACAGCAGTCTCCACGTGCTGCAGCTGGTGTTAGCCTGGGGCCTATCTGATGGAGGGGCAGCCTTCTATTTCGTCTCGATCAGAACCGTCTTATCGAGCTTAAATAACGAAATTATGTACATGGTGTTACGGGTTAGAGTGGTTGGTTATGCTGGAACATAAGAACGTATTAGTAAGCTGGAGTTCGTTTTGACGAAGTGTCCTGACCGATTGACCGAAGTGTCCTGGCTGCGAAAATTAACACGGACAATTATTTGAAGAAAGATGAGGCAATGTTTATGTAGTACAATTAATCAGGCCCATCATGAGAATGCCATTCATTTTTGTCAGCGAAGCTTCTAAAAAAAGACTGAAAAGCTATTTGGAAGCTAACAATACAAATTGGGAATAGGACACCAAAATTGATCCAAAGCCTATTTGCGAGACTAACATCCTAGGTATTTATGTTAGCAACAAGATACAAAATACACACGCACGCACGCACGCACGCACGCACTCACGCACGTACACACGCACATCTCTCGTACGAAACTGCACGCAAGCACGCACATAAACACTTAACACAAGCACACATAAGCTAAGACGAGCACACGCACAAGTACGCATCGCACGCGCGCACCATACGTAGTGCGCATGGTGTATGTGTGGTGTATGTGTGGTGTATGTGTGGTGTATGTGTATATGTGTGGTGTATGTGCGGTGTATGTGTGGTGCATGTGTGGTGTATGTGTGGTGTATGTGTGGTGTATGTGTGGTGTATGTGTGGTGTATGTGTGGTGTATGTGTGTATGTGCGGTGTATGTGCGGTGTATGTGTGGTGTATGTGTGGTGTATGTGTGGTGTATGTGTGGTGTATGTGTATATGTGTGGTGTATGTGCGGTGTATGTGCGGTGTATGTGTGGTGTATGTGCGGCGTATGTGTGGTGTATGTGTGGTGTATGTGTGGTGTATGTGTGGTGTATGTGTGGTGTATGTGTGGTGTATGTGTGGTGTATGTGTGGTGTATGTGCGGTGTATGTGTGGTGTATGTGTGGTGTATGTGTGGTGTATGTGTGGTGTATGTGCGGTGTATGTGTGGTGTATGTGTGGCGTATGTGTGGTGTATGTGTGGTGTATGTGTGGTGTATGTGCGGTGTATGTGTGGTGTATGTGCGGTGTATGTGTGGCGTATGTGTGGTGTATGTGTGGTGTATGTGCGGTGTATGTGCGGTGTATGTGTGGTGTATGTGTGGTGTATGTGTGGTGTATGTGTGGTGTATGTGCGGTGTATGTGTGGTGTATGTGTGGTGTATGTGCGGTGTATGTGCGGTGTATGTGTGGTGTATGTGTGGTGTATGTGTGGTGTATGTGTGGTGTATGTGTGGTGTATGTGTGGTGTATGTGTATATGTGTGGTGTATGTGTGGTGTATGTGTGGTGTATGTGTGGTGTATGTGTGGTGTATGTGCGGTGTATGTGCGGTGTATGTGCGGTGTATGTGTGGTGTATGTGTGGTGTATGTGTGGTGTATGTGTGGTGCATGTGTGGTGCATGTGTGGTGTATGTGTGGTGTATGTGTGGTGTATGTGTGGTGTATGTGTGGCGTTTGTGTGGTGTATGTGCGGTGTATGTGTGGTGTATGTGTGGTGTATGTGTGGTGTATGTGTGGTGTATGTGTGGTGTATGTGTGGTGTATGTGTGGTGTATGTGTGGTGCATGTGTGGTGTATGTGTGGTGTATGTGTGGTGTATGTGTGGTGAATGTGTATATGTGTGGTGTATGTGTGGTGTATGTATATATGTGTAGTGCATGTGTGGTGTATGTGTGGTGTATGTGTGGTGTATGTGTGGTGAATGTGTATATGTGTGGTGCATGTGTGGTGTATGTGTGGTGTATGTGTGGTGTATGTGTGGCGTTTGTGTGGTGTATGTGTGGTGTATGTGTGGTGTATGTGTGGTGTATGTGCGGTGTATGTGCGGTGTATGTGTGGTGTATATGTGGTGTATGTGTGGTGTATGTGTGGTGTATGTGTGGTGTATGTGTGGTGTATGTGTGGTGTATGTGTGGTGTATGTGTGGTGTATGTGTGGTGTATGTGTGGTGTATGTGTGGTGTATGTGTGGTGTATGTGTGGTGTATGTGTGGTGTATGTGTGGTGATGTGTGGTGTATGTGTGGTGTATGTGTGGTGTATGTGTGGTGTATGTGTGGTGTATGTATGGTGTATGTGCGGTGTATGTGTGGTGTATGTGTGGTGTATGTGTGGTGTATGTGTGGTGTATGTGTGGTGTATGTGTGGTGTATGTGTGGTGTATGTGTGTATGTGCGGTGTATGTGCGGTGTATGTGTGGTGTATGTGTGGTGTATGGTGTATGTGTGGTGTATGTGTGGTGTATGTGTGGTGTATGTGTGGTGTATGTGTGGTGTATGTGTGGTGTATGTGTGGTGTATATGTGGTGTATGTGTGGTGTATGTGTGTATGTGTACGCGTGTGCGTGCGCACGGTGCGTGCGCATCACACACGCACACATACACGCGTGCGCACGTGCGCACGTACGCACGCACACACGCATGCACGCACGCACCGTCCACCTTAGGTCTGCTCACGGAGGATGGTGAAGAAACAGAGCGAGAGATAGAAAGAAAGACTGCCAGCTAGCGAGGAAGAAGTGCGAAAGAATATAGTGCGTTCTCAATCATACCCCTCACGAATGACGTCGGCCGCCAGCACGTACTCCCAATAGTGGGACATGATCGGGGCGTCGGCCCTGGGGCAGCGGGGTCAGGTCAGATCAGGTCAGGTCACGTCCTGTGCAGTGCCGGGGGCAGAGAGAGAGAGGGGGGGGGGAGCAACGGGGCCCGGCGGCCCGGTGGCGCACAGTGCGCCAGAGGCGACCGGGCGGCGGCGCACAGCGGGTCCAACAGGCCACACGGCGGTCAAAGCAACACTCGGCAAATGCGCGGGCTCGTGACATGAAACAGCAGAAAACGAAATCGTTATCATCACGAACCAAGCGTCATACACACTCACACTGTCATGCATAAGACAGAGTTAATTAATTGAAACAGGAGGCGAGGCGTTACTAGTGGCGTCGGCAGTGACACAATATTGACATTGCATTGGCATTTAGGAGCGTTACAAGAAAACGTATATCACATAACGCTAATACCACACCTCGTCCTCGCACAAACAATCGATGAAATATAAGAAAACATGGTTTGAACAACTGTTGAAGGACGTCATCAAAACATCGTAATATGTGATAGATACAGCGCATTATTAAAACAACGTTTGTGATAATAGAAGTAAAAATATGTAGCAAACAGTTGTGTTACAGTTTTACGTTAGCAGTGTGTATCGGGCACAACCATGGGGACGAAGTCTGCTTCAGCTTACACTTCGGCTTCAACAAGCCACAATTTTCCTTCGTTTCCTTAGGCTTTAGCCTCGTGTTGGGGGGGGGGGGGGGGAGGTTAAAACAACTGGTCCCGGACTCCCCTACGTTTGTTTTCCTCGAACCTCCAAAGTCCAAACCTTTGGCTTTGGTTTGGGCCTCGTGGTTCCGAAACTCTCAAGTCACTGGCTTCCAAGTCTGCTCCGTGCTATCTAAGCGGGTAGTCTCGACTTCGGGTTTGAAAACAATTTTTTTTTGGCTTAGCTCCGCAGCTCATTTGTTTGCAATTTTACCTTCTTAGTTTTACATTTGGTTATTTCAGCATTAACAATGCAATCACTAATACGGATTAAAAATTACTTATTTCTAAACTTCATCCGTTTTAGACGTAAACGTTTAACCCGCGAGTCACTGGGGAGGGCTTTTTTAGCCCCCCCCCCCCCCTTAGGAATATTAGGAATATCTCAATAACTAATGCAGATATCGACGCCAAACTTTCAGTACCTATCCGGGCATCATTTGTACACCGTTAGACAACAAATTAAACAATTTCGTCAGATTTTTTTAGATATAGTGATTTTAGTGACGTCACTAAACACGATTTTGACACCAAAATCGGCTAAACTTTGCCAGGCCGTACAAATGCCGCATTTGAAGCAAAATGCAATCGAAAAACGCTAAAAGGTAGAAAATTGCAAGGGCTACAAACCAGCTATCTCAGCTCAGCTAGGTTTTTGACCCCAAAAATTTCACACACAAACTTGTTTTGAAAAAATGCTCACAAAATCAAATTTTTCAAAGATATTGAAAACACCGGAATATATGTCAGATAACGACATATGGGCAACTACCATGCCAAATTGCAAAATGATATCATCTTCTTTGACTGTCATGGCATATAAAGTGTGGGTAAATCATGACGTCATATTTTGAAATTGCTTTTTTTTGCTTTTATTGACCGAATACAGACAAATACATGCTAGCACTGTTTAAAAAAAGAGATAAATCTGATATAGAAACATGCTTTTTTATTTCGATTTATCAATTTCAAATTTTGACCTTCAGTGACCTGAACTTGACCTGAACTTAACACTAACTTCACGTAAATGAAGTCAGGTGGTAAAATAACTACCACTATCGAATTATACGCGTAAAAGCATCCATAAAACATGTGCTGCATGACTTTCGTAGATATTTTGTGTGTAGTGACCTTTTGTGACCTGACCTTGATCTTTTCCAACAATGTCATTTTAGCTCATGTGGGATATGTCTCATACCTTTGACAGCACTTTGGGTGATTATAGGCGCAATCGAAGGCCATGGATGACTAGTATTGTCCATAAACTCAATTACCTCGATTTTGACGTTTAACTTGACAGTGACCTACCTGACATGTGACCTTAATTTTATTTATTTAAAGTTTGCGTTAGACTTATATCATTGAGCGCTTTCGAATGCCGCCTTGCGCGTCCCGCTGCGATCATTGGTTCTGAAGATACCAGGGGGGCTACCTACCCCCCCCCCCCCGTGAGTCGTGTTACAGAATATACCCCAGTGACTGCCGGGTTAATCGTGCTGATAAAAGCTTCCCGCCAGTCTTTGATTGTCCACAAATTGCCAGTCTTTGAATACCCGCAAAAGCAGGATGAATATGAACATGGAAGCTTAGACACTTATTCTTATATCAGCATAAACACATACATTTCGCTTATTCATCCTTGAACACGTTTGTTCTAGTTGAAATGTGCTCAGATTTATATGCGATTTTAGCTGCGCTCATTTTCGAGTTCCCTCAAAAGAAATGACTAGCTTCAGATTTTGCTTTGAGTTTCGTTTTGCATTGCAAGCTTGAACTTGGACATGGATTCTAAAAAAAAATCAAAGCAGCCACCGGCTTAAGATTCGGGTTAGATTTCGAAATTCAGCCAGCACCGAGTGGTGGCGACATGGCCAGCTGGCCGGCTCTGGGGATTCACTCACCACGAGTGCTCGCCGTTGAAGCCGATCTGAAACAGCCCAGAAATACAGACATTAGCGACTGAGCCACATACGGGACGCAGTATACACGCCACGGACGTACTGAGCCACATACGGGACGCAATATACACGCCACGGACGTACTGATCCACATACGGGACGCAGTATACACCCCACGGACGTACTGAGCCACATACGGGACGCAGTATACACGCCACGGACGTACTGAGCCATATACGGGACGGACGCAGTATACACGCCAGGAACGTACTGAGCCACATACGGGACGCAGTATACACGCCACGGACGTACTGAGCCATATACGGGACGCAGCATACACGCCACGGACGTACTGAGCCACATACGGGACGGACGCAGTATACACGCCAGGAACGTACTGATCCACATACGGGACGCAGTATACACGCCACGGACGTACTGAGCCACATACGGGACGCAATATACACGCCACGGACGTACTGAGCCACATACGGGACGGACGCAGTATATACGCCACGGACGTACTGAGCCACATACGGGACGCAGTATACACGCCACGGACGTACTGAGCCATATACGGGACGGACGCAGTATACACGCCACGGACGTAATGATCCACATACGGGACGGACGCAGTATACACGCCACGGGCGTACTGAGCCACATGCGGGACGCAGTATACACGCCACGGACGTACTGAGCCACATACGGGACGCAGTATACACGCCACGGACGTACTGAGCCATTTACGGGACTGACGCAGTATACACGCCACGTACGTACTGAGCCACATACGGGACGGACGCAGTATACACGCCACGGACGCACTGAGCTACACACGGGACGGACGCAGTATACACGCCACGGACGTACTGATCCACATACGGGACGGACGCAATATACACGCCACGGACATACTGAGCCACATACGGGACGGACGCAGTATACACGCCACGGACGTACTGATCCACATACGGGACGGACGCAGTATACACGCCACGGACGTACTAAGCCACATGCGGGACGCAGTATACACGCCACGGACGTACTGAGCCACACACGGGACGCAGTATACACGCCACGGACGTACTGAGCCACATACGGGACGCAGTACACACGCCACGGACGTACTGAGCCACATGCGGGACGCAGTATACACGCCACGGACGTACTGAGCCACATGCGGGACCCAGTATACACGCCACGGACGTACTGAGCCACATACGAGACGCAGTATACACGCCACGAACGTACTGAGCCATTTACGGGACGGACGCAATATACACGCCACGGACGTACTGAGCCACATACGGGACGGACGCAGTATACACGCCACGGACGTACTGAGCCACATACGGGACGCAGTATACACGCCACGGACGTACTGAGCCACATACGGGACGGACGCAGTATACACGCCACGGACGTACTGAACCACATACGGGACGCAGTATACACGCCACGGACGTACTGGGCCACATACGGGACGCAGTATACACGCCACGAACGTACTGAGCCATTTACGGGACGGACGCAATATACACGCCACGGACGTACTGAGTCACATACGGGACGGACGCAGTATACACGCCACGGACGTACTGAGCCACATACGGGACGCAGTATACACGCCACGGACGTACTGAGCCACATACGGGACGGACGCAGTATACACGCCACGGACGTACTGAGCCACATACGGGACGCAGTGTACACGCCACGGACGTACTGAGCCACATACGGGACGGACGCAGTATACAAGTCACGGACGTACTGAGCATATACGGGACGCAGTATACACGCCACGGACGTACTGAGCCACATGCGGTACGCAGTATACACGCCACGGACGTACTGATCCATATACGGAACGGACGCAGTATACACGCCACGGACGTACTGAGCCACATACGGGACGCAATATACACGCCACGGACGTACTGAGCCATTTACGGGACTGACGCAGTATACAAGCAACGTACGTACTGAGCCACATACGGGACGGACGCAGTATACACGCCACGGACGCACTGAGCTACACACGGGACGGACGCAGTATACACGCCACGGACGTACTGATCCACATACGGGACGGACGCAGTATACACGCCACGGACGTACTGATCCACATACGGGACGGACGCAGTATACACGCCACGGACGTACTGAGCCACATGCGGGACGCAGTATACACGCCACGGACGTACTGAGCCACACACGGGACGCAGTATACACGCCACGGACGTACTGAGCTACATACGGGACGCAGTATACACGCCACGGACGTACTGAGCTACATACGGGACGCAGTATACACGCCACGGACGTACTGAGCCACATACGGGACGCAGTATACACGCCACGAACGTACTGAGCCACATACGGGACGCTGTATACACGCCACGGACGTACTGAGCCATTTACGGGACGGACGCAATATACACGCCACGGACGTACTGAGCCACATACGGGACGGACGCAGTATACACGCCACGGACATACTGAGCCACATACGGGACGGACGCAGTATACACGCCACGGACGTACTGATCCACATACGGGACGGACGCAGTATACACGCCACGGACGTACTGAGCCACATGCGGGACGCAGTATACACGCCACGGACGTACTGAGCCACACACGGGACGCAGTATACACGCCACGGACGTACTGAGCCACATACGGGACGCAGTATACACGCCACGGACGTACTGGCCACATGCGGGACGCAGTATACACGCCACGGACGTACTGAGCCACATGCGGGACGCAGTATACACGCCACGGACGTACTAAGCCACATACGGGACGCAGTATACACGCCACGAACGTACTGAGCCACATACGGGACGCTGTATACACGCCACGGACGTACTGAGCCATTTACGGGACGGACGCAATATACACGCCACGGACGTACTGAGCCACATACGGGACGGACGCAGTATACACGCCACGGACGTACTGAGCCACATACGGGACGCAGTATACACGCCACGGACGTACTGAGCCACATACGGGACGGACGCAGTATACACGCCACGGACGTACTGAACCACATACGGGACGCAGTATACACGCCACGGACGTACTGAGCCACATACGGGACGGACGCAGTATACAAGTCACGGACGTACTGAGCATATACGGGACGCAGTATACACGCCACGGACGTACTGAGCCACATGCGGTACGCAGTATACACGCCACGGACGTACTGATCCATATACGGGACGGACGCAGTATACACGCCACGGACGTACTGAGCCACATACGGGACGCAATATACACGCCACGGACGTACTGAGCCATATACGGGACGCAGTATACACGCCACCGACGTACTGAGCCACATGCGGTACGCAGTATACACGCCACGGACGTACTGATCCATATACGGGACGGACGCAGTATACACGCCACGGACGTACTGAGCCACATACGGGACGCAATATACACGCCACGGACGTACTGAGCCATATACGGTACGCAGTATACACGCCACCGACGTACTGAGCCACATGCGGTACGCAGTATACACGCCACGGACGTACTGATCCATATACGGGACGGACGCAATATACACGCCACGGACGTACTGATCCACATACGAGACGGACGCAATATACACGCCACGGACGAACTGAGCCACACACGGGACGCAGTATACACGCCACGGACGTACTGAGCCATATACGGGACGCAGTATACACGCCACCGACGTACTGATCCACATACGGGACGCAGTATACACGCCACGGACGTACTGAGCCACATACGGGACGGACGCAGTATACACACCACGGATGTACCGAGCCACATACGGGACGCAGTATACACGCCACGGACGTACTGAGCCACATACGGGACACAGTATACACGCCACGGACGTACTGAGCCACATACGGGACGGAGTATACACGCCCGGACGTACTGAGCCACATACGGGACGCTGTATACACGCCACGGACGTACTGCGCCACATACGGGACGGAAGCAGTATACACGCCACGGACGTACTGATCCACATACGGGACGCAATATACACGCCACGGACGTACTGAGCCACACGCGGGACGCAGTATACACGCCACGGACGTACTGAGCCACATACGGGACGGACGCAGTATACACGCCAGGAACGTACTGATCCACATACGGGACGCAGTATACACGCCACGGACGTATTGATCCACATACGGGACGCAGTATACACGCCACGGACATACTGAGCCATATACGGGACGCACGCAGTATACACGCCACGGACTTATTGATCCACATACGGGACGCAGTATACACGCCACGGACGTACTGATACACATACGGGACGCAGTATACACGCCACGGACGTACTGAGCCACATACGGGACGGACGCAGTATACACGCCACGAACGTACTGAGCCACATACGGGACGCAATATACACGCCACGGACGTACTGAGCCACATACGGGACGCAGTATACACGCCACGGACGTACTGAGCCACATACGGGACGGACGCAGTATACACGCCACGAACGTACTGAGCCACATACGGGACGCAATATACACGCCACGGACGTACTGAGCCATATACGGGACGGACGCAGTATACACGCCACGGACGTACTGAGCCACATACGGGACAGACGCAGTATACACGCTACGAACGTACTGAGCCACATACGGGACGCAATATACACGCCACGGACGTACTGAGCTACATACGGGACGCAATATACACGCCACGGACGTACTGAGCCATATACGGGACGGACGCAGTATACACGCCACGGACGTACTGAGCCACATACGGGACGCAGTATACACGCCACGGACGTACTGATCCACATACGGGACGCAGTATACACGCCACGGACGTACTGAGCCATATACGGGACGCAATATACACGCCACGGACGTACTAAGCCACATACGGGACGCAGTATACACGCTAGGAACGTACTGAGCCACATGCGGGACGCAGTATACACGCCACGGACATACTGAGCCATATACGGGACGCACGCAGTATACACGCCACGGACTTATTGATCCACATACGGGACGCAGTATACACGCCACGGACGTACTGATACACATACGGGACGCAGTATACACGCCACGGACGTACTGAGACACATACGGGACGGACGCAGTATACACGCCACGAACGTACTGAGCCACATACGGGACGCAATATACACGCCACGGACGTACTGAGCCACATACGGGACGCAGTATACGCGCCACGGACGTACTGAGCCACATACGGGACGGACGCAGTATACACGCCACGAACGTACTGAGCCACATACGGGACGCAATATACACGCCACGGACGTACTGAGCCATATACGGGACGGACGCAGTATACACGCCACGGACGTACTGAGCCACATACGGGACAGACGCAGTATACACGCTACGAACGTACTGAACCACATACGGGACGCAATATACACGCCACGGACGTACTGAGCTACATACGGGACGCAATATACACGCCACGGACGTACTGAGCCATATACGGGACGGACGCAGTATACACGCCACGGACGTACTGAGCCATATACGGGACGCAATATACACGCCACGGACGTACTAAGCCACATACGGGACGCAGTATACACGCTAGGAACGTACTGAGCCACATACGGGACGCAGTATACACGCCACGGACGTACTGATCCACATACGGGACGCAGTATACACGCCACGGACGTACTGATCCACATACCGGACGCAATATACACGCCACGGACGTACTGAGCCACATACGGGACGCAGTATACACGCCACGGACGTACTGATCCACATACCGGACGCAATATACACGCCACGGACGTACTGATCCACATACCGGACGCAATATACACGCCACGAACGTACTGATCCACATACGGGACGCAATATACACGCCACGGACGTACTGAGCCATATACCGGACGCAATATACACGCCACGGACGTACTGATCCACATACGGGACGCAGTATACACGCCACGGACGTACTGATCCACATACCGGACGCAATATACACGCCACGGACGTACTGATCCACATACGGGACGCAATATACACGCCACGGACGTACTGATCCACATACCGGACGCAATATACACGCCACGGACGTACTGAGCCATATACCGGACGCAATATACACGCCACGGACGTACTGATCCACATACCGGACGCAATATACACGCCACGGACGTACTGATCCACATACCGGACGCAATATACACGCCACGGACGTACTGAGCCACATACGGGACGCAATATACACGCCACGGACGTACTGATCCACATACCGGACGCAATATACACGCCACGGACGTACTGAGCTACATACGGGACGCAATATACACGCCACGGACGTACTGATCCACATACCGGACGCAATATACACGCCACGGACGTACTGATCCACATACGGGACGCAGTATACACGCCACGGACGTACTGAGCCACATACGGGACGCAGTATACACGCCACGGACGTACTGATCCACATACGGGACGCAGTATACACGCCACGGACGTACTGATCCACATACCGGACGCAATATACACGCCACGAACGTACTGATCCACATACGGGACGCAATATACACGCCACGGACGTACTGAGCCATATACCGGACGCAATATACACGCCACGGACGTACTGATCCACATACGGGACGCAGTATACACGCCACGGACGTACTGATCCACATACCGGACGCAATATACACGCCACGGACGTACTGATCCACATACGGGACGCAATATACACGCCACGGACGTACTGATCCACATACCGGACGCAATATACACGCCACGGACGTACTGAGCCATATACCGGACGCAATATACACGCCACGGACGTACTGATCCACATACCGGACGCAATATACACGCCACGGACGTACTGATCCACATACCGGACGCAATATACACGCCACGGACATACTGAGCCACATACGGGACGCAATATACACGCCACGGACGTACTGATCCACATACCGGACGCAATATACACGCCACGGACGTACTGAGCCACATACGGGACGCAATATACACGCCACGGACGTACTGATCCACATACCGGACGCAATATACACGCCACGGACGTACTGATCCACATACCGGACGCAATATACACGCCACGGACGTACTGATCCACATACCGGACGCAATATACACGCCACGGACGTACTGATCCACATACCGGACGCAATATACACGCCACGGACGTACTGAGCCACATACGGGACGCAATATACACGCCACGGACGTACTGAGCCACATACCGGACGCAGTATACACGCCACGGACGTACTGATCCACATACCGGACGCAATATACACGCCACGGACGTACTGAGCCACATACGGGACGCAATATACACGCCACGGACGTACTGAGCCACATACCGGACGCAGTATACACGCCACGGACGTACTGATCCACATACGGGACGCAGTATACACGCCACGGACGTACTGATCCACATACCGGACGCAGTATACACGCCACGAACGTACTGAGCCACATACCGGACGCAGTATACACGCCACGGACGTACTGATCCACATACCGGACGCAGTATACACGCCACGGACGTACTGAGCCACATACCGGACGCAGTATACACGCCACGAACGTACTGAGCCACATACCGGACGCAGTATACACGCCACGGACGTACTGATCCACATACCGGACGCAGTATACACGCCACGGACGTACTGATCCACATACCGGACGCAGTATACACGCCACGGACGTACTGAGCCACATACCGGACGCAGTATACACGCCACGAACGTACTGAGCCACATACCGGACGCAGTATACACGCCACGGACGTACTGATCCACATACCGGACGCAGTATACACGCCACGGACGTACTGAGCCACATACCGGACGCAGTATACATGCCACGAACGTACTGAACCACATACCGGACGCAGTATACACGCCACGGACGTACTGATCCACATACGGGACGCAGTATACACGCCACGGACGTACTGAGCCACATACGGGACGCAATATACACGCCACGGACGTACTGATCCACATACGGGACGCAGTATACACGCCACGGACGTACTGATCCACATACCGGACGCAATATACACGCCACGGACGTACTGAGCCACATACGGGACGCAATATACACGCCACGGACGTACTGATCCACATACGGGACGCAGTATACACGCCACGGACGTACTGATCCACATACCGGACGCAATATACACGCCACGGACGTACTGAGCCACATACGGGACGCAATATACACGCCACGGACGTACTGAGCCACATACGGGACGCAGTATACACGCCACGGACGTACTGATCCACATACGGGACGCAGTATACACGCCACGGACGTACTAAGCCACATACGGGACGCAGTATACACGCCACGGACGTACTGAGCCACATACGGGACGCAATATACACGCCACGGACGTACTGAGCTACATACGGGACGCAGTATACACGCCACGGACTTACTGAGCCACATACCGGACGCAGTATACACGCCACGGACGTACTGAGCCACATACCGGACGCAATATACACGCCACGGACGTACTGAGCCACATACGGGACGCAATATACACGCCACGGACGTATTGAGCCACATACCGGACGCAGTATACACGCCACGGACGTACTGATCCACATACGGGACGCAGTATACACGCCACGGACGTACTGATCCACATACCGGACGCAGTATACACGCCACGAACGTACTGAGCCACATACCGGACGCAGTATACACGCCACGGACGTACTGATCCACATACCGGACGCAGTATACACGCCACGGACGTACTGAGCCACATACCGGACGCAGTATACACGCCACGAACGTACTGAGCCACATACCGGACGCAGTATACACGCCACGGACGTACTGATCCACATACCGGACGCAGTATACACGCCACGGACGTACTGATCCACATACCGGACGCAGTATACACGCCACGGACGTACTGAGCCACATACCGGACGCAGTATACACGCCACGAACGTACTGAGCCACATACCGGACGCAGTATACACGCCACGGACGTACTGATCCACATACCGGACGCAGTATACACGCCACGGACGTACTGAGCCACATACCGGACGCAGTATACATGCCACGAACGTACTGAACCACATACCGGACGCAGTATACACGCCACGGACGTACTGATCCACATACGGGACGCAGTATACACGCCACGGACGTACTGAGCCACATACGGACGCAATATACACGCCACGGACGTACTGATCCACATTACGGGACGCAGTATACACGCCACGGACGTACTGATCCACATACCGGACGCAATATACACGCCACGGACGTACTGAGCCACATACGGGACGCAATAGACACGCCACGGACGTACTGAGCCACATACGGACGCATAACACGCCACGACGTACTGATCCCATACGGACGCAGATACACCCACGTACTGATCCACATACGGGACGCAAGTATACACGTCCACGGACTCGGACGTACTAAGCCACATACGGGACGCAGTATACACGCCACGGACGTACTGAGCCACATACGTGACGCATATACACGGACGTATGAGCTACATACGGGACGCAGTATACACGCCACGGACTTGTTCGGCGCCGCACAACGTACAACCAACGCTCCGCATAGACAAGTCCACAACTGCTGCACACACAAAACTGACAAACAAAACACGTAATATTGATACATTGAAGTGATTTGAACATTGGCATGCCTGACAAACCTAGGCGATACACCTACCACTCGTACAAATTAAAATACTATCACCAAAACCGGATCAGGATGGAGGCGTGGCTATCGAATAAACAAACAGTTGACATTTGATCTGATTTATACAGTTTACATGAGCCAAAACAGAGTGCATTATGCCCAAATGTACAGCGCATGTCGAGTTATGTTATACAAACTGCGGTCAGACCGAGGTGACAATACATGTGATCGGACGCTTCAGAGGAGCTGACACTGAGCTCCACTGTTCACCCCAGTGGCATGGTAGCCCTTCCCCTCCCTTATATAGCATTCTAGCATTCTAGCATTATATATTATAGGTAGCATTCAACAATAGATCGACCAAAACAAAACATACAAAAAACACACCATCTATTTTATTTCTCCTGTAATTTTGGCTAGTGGGTTATCATAGGCGGGGAAGCCAGCTGTGCCAACAAAAAATAATCCGAGCAGCGGTTTTCAAGATATAACCTCGGGCACTTTTCTGAGGTCCCGCAGCAGGCCTACATTTGGCGGCTCGTAGTTCACAAACCATCATAGTTACGACATCAAACCTGTATATTGTCGAACTCGCATTGAACGAGGGACATTTTACAGTCACTCTTTTTTTGGACACGTGACCGCTTGACCTATTTTTGTATGAGTGACCAGAACAATTCTTCAATTGAAAGTCGAATTTCCGTTTGAAGACGATTCAAGCCTGGTCTGTGTTGGTAATGTTCTTTCCGATAGACAAATAAAATAAATGGCTTTCGGCCTCCAAAATATTTTTTTGAGCCTCCGTGATATCGACTCTAGGCGGCGCTAGAGGCCTAAATACGAACATCGAGGAGCGGTAAACGTCATTGGATATGCCTAAGCATATCAGGTTATAAATATGGGTATGTCAAGGTCATGTGACATTGGTGTCAAGGTCAAGGTCATATGCATTTCCGCACCTCCATATTGTCTTTCAGTCCATAGATATGCCAATTTTTAGGCAATATCGACTCGAGGCGCCGTCTAGAGTCGATATTGCAAGGCTCAAATATCCTATTTGGAGCCGAAAGCGATTTTCTTTATTTGTCCATATGAAAGAACATTGACCAAGTGGTCCAAGAATAGGGCAAGTGGTCACGTGTCACAAAAAAAAACAAGATTGCACAAATGTTCCTCGATTCAGTGCGAGTTCGACAATATACAGGCTATGCCATCCATAACTATGAGGTTTGTGAACTACGAGCCGCCAAATGTGGCCTGCTGAGTGACCTCCGAAAAAGTGCTCGAGGCTATATCTTGAAAACCGCTGCTTGTTTTTTTTTTCTTCGTCGGCACAGCTGGCTTCTCCACCTATGATAACCCCCTACACCAACATACAGCCACAAATAAAATATGACTGTGTTATGCCTTGGTCGATCTATCGTGTAATGCCCGTTGGGTCTCTCTAACCCGGACCCGTCTGCCGCCGCCTGACCAGCAACGGTTGCCGGCCAACCCACTGAACATCCCCAGCGTGCAGCCGTCCAGTCACACGCCGACAGCGCGTACTGCAGCACACCGACAGCGAGTACTGCAGCCAGCCGGCGGTGTAGTGATAATCACTCCGAGGGTTGTGGGCGTAAGGCTGCTCTGGTCATAACGGTATTGCAATACACAGCTTTGCGCCTGCCCACTGCGCTCAGTGTCACGCCACCGAGCGGCATCGCTCCGCCAGCCACGGCCGCCGGCAGATGCTGCGGGTTCCAGACCGGCACGGGCACGACTTCTCCAGCCATCTTCTGCACCACTGATCCGGTACCCAGCTACCATCCCAGCCCCGTCCTCCCCTGTCTCTCCTATGACTCCCTCCCTGTCCTCCTATGATTCCCTCCCCTTGTCCCTCCTATGGCTCCCTCCCCTGTCCCTCCTATGACTCCCTCCCCTGGTCCCTCCTATGATTCCCTCCCCTGTCCCTCCTATGGCTCCCTCCCCTGTCCCTCCTATGACTCCCTCCCCTGTCCCTCATATGACTCCCTCCCCTGTCCCTCCTATGACTCCCCTCCCCTGTCCTCCTATGACTCCCTCCCATGTCCCTCCTATGATTCCCTCCATGTCTCTCCTATGGATCTCTCCCTGTCCCTACCTATGACTCCCTCCCCTGTCCCTCCTATGACCCCTCCCCTGTCCCTCTTATGGCTCTCCCCTGTCCCTCCTATGACTCCCTCCCCTGTCCCTCCTATGACCCCTCACACCTCCCCTTCCTGTCCCCTTCCCCCCTTGTCCTCCTATGACTCCCTCCCCTGTCCCTCCTATCACGCCCTCCCCAGTCATTGCCCTACAATCCTGCAGAGTCACTCCCCTGTCCCTCCTATGACTCCCTCCCTGTCCCTTCATATGACTCCCTCCCCTGTCCCTCCTATGGGTCCCCTCCCTGTCCCTCCTATGACTCCCTCCCCTGTCCCTCCCTATGGCTTCCTCCCCTGTCCCTCCTATGTTCCCTCCCCTGTCCCTCCTATGACTCCCTCCCCCTGTTCCTCCTAGGGCTCCCTCCCTGTCCCTCCTAAGGACTCCCTGTCCTGGACTCCCTGCCCTGTCCCTCCTATGACTCCCTCCCCTGTTCTCCTATGGGTCTCTCCCCTGTCCCTCTACTATGACTCCTCCCTGTCCCTCATATGGATCCCCTCCCCTGTCCCTCCTATGACTCCCTCCCTCCCCTGTCCCACCTAAGACTCCCTCCCTCACCTGTCCCTCCTATGACTCCCTCCCCTGTCCCTCCGTATGACTCCCTCCCCTGCCCTCATATGGGCTCCCCTCCCCGTCCCTCCTATGACTCCCTCCCCTGTCCCTCCTATGACTCCCTCCCTTGTCCCTCATATGGCCCCATCACTCCCCTGTCCCTCCCTATGACTCCCTCTCCTGTCCCTCCATTGACTCCTCCCTGTACCTCCTATGCTCCCCCCTGTCCCTCTATGGACTCCCTCCCTGTCTCTCTATTGACTCCCTCCTGTGTCTTCCTGACTCCCTCCATGTCCCTCTATGACTCCCTCCCCTGTCCCTCCTATGACTCCCTCCCCTGTCCTCTATTGGCTCCATCCCTGTCCCTCTTTGATTCCCTCCCTCCCCTTTCCCTCCTATGACTCCCTCCCATGCTGTCCCTCCTATGACTCCCTCCTGTGTCTCTCCTATGGCTCCCTCCCCTGCGCCCTCCTATGACTCCCTCCACTGTCTCTCCTATGACTCCCTCCCCTGTCCCTCCTATGGCTCCCTCCCCATGTCTCTCCCATGACTCCATCCCCTGTCCCTCCTATGACTCCCTCCTGGTCTTCTCCTATGGCTCCCTCCCCGTTCCCTCCTATGACTCCCTCCCTGTCCCTCCTATGACTCCCTCCCCTGTCCCTCATATGACTCCCTCCCTCCCTGTCCCTCATATGACTCCCTCCCTGTCTCTCCTATGACTCCCTCCCCTGTCCCTCCTATGACTCCCTCCCCTGTCCTCCTATAACTCCCTCACCTGCCTCTCCTATGACTCCCTCCCCCTGTCCCTCATATGACTCCCTCCCTCCCGCTGTCCCTCCTATGACTCCCTCCCTGTCCCTCCTATGACTCCCTCCTCTGTCCCTCCTATGAATCTCTTCCCTGTCCCTCCTATGACTCCTTCCCTCCCCTGTCCTCTCCTATGACTCCCTCCCCTGTCTCTTCTATGACTCCCTCCCGTGTCTCTCCTATGACTCCCTCCCCGTGTCTCTCCTATGGACTCCCCTCCCGTGTCTCTCATATGACTCCCTCCCATGTCTCTCCTGACTCCCTCCCCTGCCCCTCCTATGACTCCCTCCTGTCTCTCCCATGACTCCATCCCATGTCCCTCATATGGCTCCCTCCCCCCTGTCCCTCCTATGACTCCCTCCCGCATGTCCCTCCTATGACTCCCTCCCCTGTCTCTCCTATGACTCCCTCCCACTGTCTCTCCTATGACTCCCTCCCCTGTCTCTCTATGACTCCCTCCCTGTCATCCTATGACTCCTCCCCCCTGTCCATCCTATGACTCCCTCCCCTGTCCCTCCTATGACTCCCTCCCCTGTCCCTCATATGGCTCCCTCCCTCCCCTGTCCCTCCCTATGACTCCATCCCCTGTCTCTCCTATGACTCCCTCCCCTGTCCCTCCTATGACTCCCTCCCGTGTCTCTCCTATGACTCCCTCCCCTGTCCCCTCCTAGTGACTCCCTCCCCTGTCTCTCCTATGACTTCCCTACCCGAGTATCTCCTATGACTCCCTCCCCTGTCTCTCCCATGACTCCATCCCCTGTCCCTCCTATGACTCCCTCCCGTGTCTCTCCTATGACTCCCTCCGTGTCTCTCCTATGACTCCCTCCCGCTTGTCTCTCCTATGACTCCCTCCCGTGTCCTCTCCCTATGGCTCCCTCCCCCTGTCCCTCCCTATGATTCCCCTCACGTGTCTCTCCTATGACTCCCTCCCCTGTCTCTCCTATGACTCCCTCCCAGGTCTCTCCTATGACTCCCTCCCCTGTCCCTCCTATGATTCCCTCCCGTGTCTCTCCTATGATTCCCTCCCGTCTCTCTCCTATGGCTCCTCCCATGTCTCTCCCATGACTCCCTCCCCTGTCCTCCTATGACTCCCTCCCCTGTCATCTCCTATGACTCCCTCCGTGTCTCTCCTATTGACTCCTCCGCTGTCCCTCCTATGATTCCCTCCCGTGACTCTCCATGGACTCCCTCCCCTGTCTCTCCCATGACTCCATCCCCTGTCCCTCCTATGACTCCCTCCCGTGTCTCTCCTATGACTCCCTCCCGGTCTCTGCCTATGACTCGCTCCCCTGTCCCTCCTATGACTCCCTCCCCTGTATCTCCTATGACTCCCTCCCGTGTCTCTCCTATGACTCCCTCCCCTGTCCCTCCTATGATTCCCCTCCCGTGTCTCTCCTATGACTCCCTCCTCTGTCTCTCCCAATGACACCATCCCCTGTCCCTCCTTATGACTCCCTCCCGTGTCTCTCCTATGACTCCCTCCCCTGTCCCCTCCTATGACTCCCTCCCGTGTCTCTCATATGACTCCCTCCCCATGTCCCTCCTATGATTCCCCTCCCGTGTCTCTCCTATGAATCCCTCGCCCTGTCCCTCCTATGACTCCTCCCCTGTCCTCCTATGACCATCCCCTGTCCCTCATATGGCTCCCTCCCTCCCTGCTCCCTCCTATGACTCCTCCTCCCCTGTCCCCCCTGTCCCGCTGACCGGTCAACAAGACAGCTGACAGCCGAGGGACTACCCAGCACAGGAGCCGGCACCGCATCCGCCGCAGCGACCAAGACCTGGGGATGGCAGACGGTCCGCCGGATGAGTACGCGGGTGTGGTGCGCTGGCGACTGGTCGCCCGGCCAACTGTTGCCCCCGTCTGCCAGCCCCGACTGACCCGCGACCCGGCTGTCCCGCTACCCGCGCTGCGGAGCGGAGCGCTCCCGCCACCGACCCCGGCTGGTCTGTTCTCTGTTCTCTACAACCGATGGTAAGAAGTCTGGCGAGAGAGTTATAAACGTGTCATTTGTGTTTGTTGGTTGATCGTGTGGGGGGGGGGGGGGGGAGGGAGGAGGGGCGTGGGGAGTGATGTGTAGCCGCAATACGACTTGTTTTGGATATGTATACGTATATGTATGTGAGCGCGCGCGCGCAGTGTGCTTAGGATGTGTTCTACCCATGTTTATGTGTTTGTGTAACTGTGTGTGTATGTGTGTCACTATCGCAGCCACATATGGCTTGTAATCACAAACGTCTTAGTGCGTGTCTCACTACCGCAAGCGATATATGGCTGCAGGATCACAATTTGTACTTATTTGCATTATTGTTGGTATCGTAAACTTGTATGTGTATCGCTGTATGTGTAGCCAGGTGTGCCTGCATGATCACTAACTTGCACTCTGTGCCCCACCCGCTTTTCATCTCTGCAATGTCGACATTCTGTTTGATAGGTTGCTCGGGTCGCTCGATCCCGTGCCCCGGGGTGTTCCGGCGGTCGGCGCAGTCCCGGGCAGCAGTATCTTCGAATTTGTTCAGGCAGTTAGTGTTGCACAAAGTTGTCGGTGTGCACCCCGGCGGCCGCTCCCGGTGCCTCCTGTTTGGTTACCTCACTTGCTTTACCTGAATTCCGATTATATTAACGGGTTCCGCGGCGCTTTCCCACCGTTATCCTTCTCACCAGACAAAGACACGAGGCTAGATTGACTAACAGACATTTACGATAGAGAGTATGTACATTGACTTAGCCGCTACTTCTCATTATTGGCTTGCATTGAAACAATCCAGGACCTCACAACACTAGACCCCCAGCACCCGAAAAATCTACGCATATGTCACATAAACATTAACAGTATCACCGCACCGGGAAGATTGGACGAGCTTTGCCAGTTTGTTGACACACCACTGTATAGACATACTGGCATTAACTGAGACAAAATTAGATGAAAATCATACACCAAAGCCTTTACAAAATTGACAATTTTCATCCGCCCTTCACGCGTCACAGAAACAGACATGGAGGAGGCGTAGCACTTTACACCAGAACAAACTTACCCCACAATGCGACTCCATGGACTAGAAACAGACGGAGAGGAATGGATTTGGACAAAGACGAAAATAGACAATAATGTAATTTTGACATGTTGCCTATATCTCCCACCTACTTCGACTTCAGACAGACTAGAGCACTTCAATTAACAGATTTACTGACAGCGTAAGCCTACGCCCAGGCATACTCACCTGCAACAATAATAATTACAGGGAGACTTCAATGCCGGGAACGTTTTTCTTCTGGACCTGACCGAAAATCATTAGCGGAATAACACATTTTGACATAAAACTTCGTGACGCAAATATATACGCTAAAATTTGTCACCAACTCATATTTACACCGACAAGACGAACAGAACCACAGCTAATCTCCGCGACCTTATTATCACAAACAATCCACT